>JAKWJD010001765.1:29902262-30502262 GCA_027705065.1 Solanum peruvianum | reverse complement strand
ATACTCCTTTTGTCTACTTTGAGCCGCTAAAAGCTTTTCTTGAATAGCTTTCACCTTCTCCATAGAATCTCTTAACAGATCAGTCCCCCAAGGTCTAACCTCGAAGGCATCAAACCAACCAATGGGAGACCTACACCTCCTCCCATACAATGCTTCAAATGGAGCCATGTCGATACTAGAGTGATAACTATTATTGTATGAAAACTCTGCCAAAGGTAAGAAACTATCCCAATGGCCACCAAACTCTATCACACATGCGCGAAGCATATCCTCCAAAACTTGAATCGTTCGCTCAGACTGACCATCGGTCTGAGGATGAAATGCAGTACTAAGGTCCAACCTAGTACCTAATTCAACATGTAGTGTCCTCCAAAACTTAGAAGTAAACTGCGTACCTCTATCTGATATAATGGAGAGTGGAACTCCATGCAACCGAACGATCTCTGAGATGTAGATCTTGGCTAACTTCTCTGCATTGTAGGTCACCTTGACAGGGATGAAATGAGCAGACTTAGTCAACCTATCAACGATCACCCAAATAGAGTCATACTTACCCAATGTCTTTGGAAGACCAACCACGAAGTCCATCGCGATTCTCTCCCACTTCCATTCAGGAATGGGCATCCTCTGAAGTGTTCCTCCGGGCCTCTGGTGTTCATACTTTACTTGTTGACAATTTGGACACTTGGCAACAAACTCAACAATATCTCGCTTCATTTTACTCCACCAGAAGTGTTGCTTTAGGTCGCGATACATCTTGGTTGCACCAGGATGTATAGAATATCCGGAACTATGAGCTTCTGTAAGAATAGTGGTGATCAAATCATCGATGCGGGGTACACATACTCTTCCCTTGATCCTCAAAACACCTTCCCCATCGATTATTGCTTCCTTAGCCTCTCCTTGCAACACTTTATCTCGAATTCGCCTTAGTTTCTCATCATCAAACTGTTTCCCCTTAATTTGATCAAGAAAAGAGGATTTTGCCTCTACACAAGCTAACAATCCTCCCTTCTCATTTATTTCTAACCTCATAAGGTCATTAGCCAAAATCTGCACTTCTCTAGCCAATGGGCGTCTAGAAGCTTGCAAATGAGCTAGACTTCCCATGCTTCCGGCCTTTCTACTCAAGGCATCTGCCACAACATTAGCCTTCCCCGGATGATACAAAATAGTGATGTCGTAGTCCTTCAGTAGTTCCATCCATCTCCTCTGTCTCAAGTTCAAGTCTTTCTGAGTGAAGACATACTGTAGGCTACGATGGTCCGTATAGACTTCACACTTAACCCCATACAAATAGTGTCTCCATTGCTTTAGTGCAAATACTACCGCGGCCAACTCCAAGTCATGGGTCGGATAGTTGCGTTCATGCACTTTCAATTGTCTTGAAGCATAAGCAATCACATTTTTCTCTTGCATTAGCACTGCACCCAACCCAGAATAGGATGCATCACAATAAACAATGAAGTTTTTGCCCTCTACCGGCAAGGTAAGGATAGGTGCGGTAGTCAACAAAGTCTTAAGCTTCTGGAAGCTCTCCTCACACTCATCCGACCATACAAATGGGACGTTTTGCTTAGTCAAGTTCGTCAATTGGGAAGCAATAGAAGAGAATCCCTTGACGAATCGGCGGTAGTAGCTAGCTAAACCCACAAAACTCCTTATTTCTGACACGTTTGTAGGTCTTACCCAATTCTTCACTGTCTCGATCTTGGATGGATCCACCATCACTCCATCCTTAGAAACCACGTGTCCCAAGAAGGACACTGAATCTAACCAAAACTCACACTTGGAGAATTTCGCATAGAGCTTCTTCTTTCTCAACAACTCTAACACCAACTTCAAATGCTCCTCATGTTCTTTCTTACTTTTGGAGTATATCAGTATATCATCAATAAACACAATCACAAAGAGATCCAAATATGGCTTGAAAATCCCGTTCATCAAGCTCATGAAGGCAGCAGGGGCATTAGTAAGACCAAACGACATTACCACAAACTCATAATGCCCATACCTAGTTCGAAAAGCAGTCTTTGGCACATCCGTTGCTCGTATTTTCAGTTGGTGATAACCGGATCTCAAGTCAATCTTCGAGAAGACACAAGCACCTTGTAATTGGTCGAACAAGTCATCAATGCGAGGAATGGGGTACTTGTTCTTAATAGTTACCTTGTTCAACTGTCGGTAATCTATGCACATTCGGAAACTCCCATCTTTCTTCTTCACAAACAAAACCGGAGCACCCCAAGGAGATGCACTTGGTCTAATGAAGCCTTTGCTCAACAACTCTTGAAGTTGAGCCTTTAATTCTCTTAACTCCGCGGGAGCCATTCTATACGGGGGTATAGAAATGGGGCGAGTACCGGGTTCCAAATCAATGCAGAAGTCTATATCCCTATCTGGTGGCATACCGGGAAGATCTGCAGGGAACACATCCAAAAACTCACAGACTACCGAAACTGACTCAATCGATGGTACTTGAGTAGTGTCATCCTTAAGATGTGCCAAGAAAGCTAGACAACCCTTACTAACCATCTTCTGAGCACGAATAAAGGAGATGATACGCACCGGATTGGGAGTGTAGTCACCCTCCCATACTAACTGATCTGCCCCAGGCTTGGCTAACGTCACTGTTTTAGCATTACAATCCAAAATCGCAAAGTTTGGAGAAAGCCAAGTCATACCCAGAATTACATCAAAGTCACCCATTTCTAAAATAACCAAATCTACATAAGTGTTGCTCCCCACAAAATTTACCAAACAAGACCTATACACTTTTTCGACTATCACAGACTCACCCACCGGAGTAGAAACACGAATAGGTATGTCAAGTAATTCACAATGTAAATTTAGGCCATTAGCAAATGAGGAAGATACATATGAAAACGTGGAGCCAGGGTCAAATAATACAGATGCCATGCAATCACAAACCAAGAGATTACCTGTGATAACAGCATCAGACGCCTCCGCTTCAGATCTCCCAGGGAAAGCGTAGCAATGAGCCCCATTATTTGTTTGTCCGTTGCCCCTACCATGTTGTGTAGTAGTGGCTTCGTTTTGACCCTCACCTCTGCCGTTTTGGTGACCACCATTACCTCGGCCACCACGCCCTCCAGAATAACGACCTCTACCATTTCCACCTCTTCCTCTAGCCATTGGGGCTTTGTAACTCTGTTTTGGACAATTCCTCCTAATATGTCCAATCTCCCCACATCCATAGCACTCTCTGGAGTCAGACATGGGTCTCTCGGAGTAGTGTTGACTGTTCTGGGGTGGACCCCCAACTACAGTCTGTAGTGAAGACTGTATCGGTCGATTTGAGTGACCTCCGGAGTTCTGTCCTCTAGAATAAGAACCATTATACTCACCTCCCCTTCGAAACCTCTTTGATGTAGACGTTGGGGTAAAGTCATCCGGTTTCACTCCTTCCACCTCTATCACAAAGTCTACCACCTCTTGGAAGGATGTTGCTGTTGCCGCTATCTGTAAGGCTGAAATCCGCAACTCTGACCTCAACCCCTTCACAAAACGGCGGATCTGTTCTTGTGGACTGAAACAAAGTTGCGTGGCATATCTGGATAGCGCGCGAAATTTAGCCTCATACGCGTTTACTGTCATCCTTCCCTGTTCGAGACTCAAGAACTCATCCCTCTTTCTATCTCTCAAAGTCCTTGGGATATACTTCTCCATAAATAGGGTAGAGAATGATTCCCAAGTCATAGGTGGTGCCTCTGTTGGTTGACACTCAACATGTGAACGCCACCACATTTTGGCGTTCCCTTGGAACTGATAGCTCACGAACTCGACACCAAACCTCTCTACTATCCCCATTTTGTGTAGTAGCTCATGACAATCAACCAGAAAATCATAAGCATCCTCAGATTCTGCACCCTTGAAGACTGGAGGTTTTAGTTTCAAGAACTTACTAAAAAGTTCATGTTGATCGTTGGTCATAATAGGCCCAGTAGTCAGACGTGGAAATGTGCCTATTCCCAATGGTGCATCCATGCGGGGAGCCATAGTAGCCGCATGTCGTATCTCTGAAACCGGAGGTGTTGGTGCAGAAACCGCTGGAGGTGCTTGACCCTGATCAGACAACCCGCTAAGATAAGCAAGTACTTGGTTGATCATCTCTGGGGTAGGTTGGGGTGGCATTTCCTCATTCTGCCCTTGTTCAGTTTCCCCTTCCTCACCCTCTCTTACTACGTCCTCAGTCGGTGGAGGAGTCACCGCCCTAGTATCAGATGGGCTAGGGGCTCGTCCTCTCCCTCTAGAGGATGTCCTCCCACGACCTCTTCCACGGCCTCTTGCCGCTGTTTCTCCTCGAGCCACAGCCCCAGTGGCTGGCTCAGTAGTTTCATGTCTTTCCGTTGTCGCTGCTGGTGCGGTCGTTGCTCTAGTTCTAACCATCTGCGAAATAGAGTGAAGATGGTCAGATACCAATTTGTATCACCTAGATACCAATTGGACTCAAGTAATAGCACGAAAGAAAGAATGAAAGAATGGAATTTTTCCTAAAGTCTTATAGCCTCTCAAGGAAAAGTAAAGGCGTCCCCCTACCGTTCCTTAAGACTCTACTAGACCTGTTCTTGTGTGATGAGACCAATGAACCTAATGCTCTGATACCAAGTTTGTCACGACCCAAATCGGGGACGCGACTGGCACCCACATTTACCCTCCGATGTGAGCGAACCAACCCATCTAAACCTTAACATTTTAATACAAATCATCAAAAGAAATGCGGAAGACTTAAACTCATTAATAAAAACAACTCAAAACTATTATTAATATTCCCAAAATCTGGAAGTCATCATCACAAGAACATCTATCTCAAATTACTAAACTAAGAATGTCTAAAAAGCTAAAAACAAGTAAAAGCTAGTCCATCCGGAAGTTCAAGGCATCAAGACTTGAAGAAGGAGACCCAGTCCAAGCTAGACGCATTAGCTCACCCTGAATTTCCGATGAAGTGAAGACTGGCTTGATCTACTGCTGAGTCGAAGTTGACGGAACGTTTGCTGCATAACACAAATAACAAAGGGAAACATAAAAGTAGGGGGTCAGTACAACCACACGTACTGAGTAGATATCATCGGCTAACTCAAAATAGAAGATAATATATATCAAGTAATATTATAAATCAACTATAAACTCAACATGTAGCAACAACAAGTATCATAATCGTCAATAAATACCATCAATTTCATCCATGAGGGCTCAAGCCTCAAAACCATACTCATTTGGGGATTAAGTTCATTATGTTGAGTATATTAACATCTTTCGAGATTCATTATCTTTCTTCCTCTTGTGTCGGTACGTGACACTCCGATCCCCTACCACTATGTGTCGGAACGTGACACTCCGATCCCCTATATGTGTCGGAACGTGACACTCCGATCCCCTATATCTACGTGTCGGTTCGTGACACCCTCCCACTAATACTATGTGTCGGAACGTGACACTCCGATCCACTAATTCTTGTGTCGGAACGTGACACTCCGATCCACTAATTCTATGTGTCGGAACGTGACACTCCGATCCACTAGTCTCATTATATCCGTTCATCAAGCCTTCTCTAAACCAAGGCATCATCAATCCCAATCACTTTAATTCATCAAGCCTTCTTTTATACCAAGGCATCATCATTAATATCATAGATTAAAGTTTCTTTCAAGATTTGGGATTCAATGGTTTTCATCATGCTTGTTTTATCAACATCACATAATCATATTCATACAAGCATACAATAAGCATATAGCATGGTTTACAACATCATCAACACATATTATTCACTATTAAGAGTTCACTACGAATATCGTAACGTAAAACCATAACCTACCTCCACCGAAGAATTGGAATCAACAAGAAATCTCCCAAGCTTTGTTACTTTCTCCTCCCTCTCGATCGATCTGCTCTCTCTCCCTTTCTGTTCTTTCTCTTTTGTTTTATTCAAACCCTCTTTCCTTTACCCTAATTAATCATGTAATTAAGTGTGAAAAAGGACAATAAAACCCCACTAATTCACTTTAGGTTACCCCTTTTAACCCCTAAGTAATTAGACTTATAAATGTTACCCCTCAATCCTTATAATTAAGGAAAGAATAATCAAAAACGACCCTAAAAACGAGGAAAGAAATCCTAAACTGCCTGGGACTGCACAACCTGTGACGGGCCGTCGTGCCTGCGACGGTCCGTCACAGTGGTCGTCGCAGCTCCCTCGAGCTCAAGTGGTCTGTGACGGCCCGTCACCCCTGTGACGGTCCGTCCTGGCCCTTCCGTCATGACGGTCAGAAACTCGTTTCTCGAACCAAATTCTCAAACGTTGAAGTGTTTTGCTACGGGTGCTCACGACGGTTCGTCGTGGGTGTGACGGCACGTCCTGCAGGTCCGTCACAATTTACAGAGAGTCGATTTTCAGTACCCAATTTCAAAATTCCAAGTATGATGCAACGATTCACCCTCGACGGGCCGTCGTGCCTACGACGGTCCGTCGTGGTGTCCGTAGTATGGCCCAGTTTTTCCAGAATTAAAAATCTGCTGCTCAAACGACTAAACAGGTCGTTACATATATTTAGACCATTTTATTTCTTTTAATTTTTTTTAATTGTTTCTATCAACATGTGTTGTTTTTATTTCTTATTATGTATAGATTATTTTCTTCATTTTTATATACTTACCGTTTTGATTAATTTATGCAAATATGAATATTTTTTTAATATTAGAAATTAATTGTATATTTTTTAATGGTACATATGTTAATAAAATATTAGCATTATGTATTATTCAATATATTTCACATTTTATTAGCATTATTATTGTTTTATAAATAATATGTATTAATGATATACAACAAGTTTAATATTCAATAGTTTATAAGTCATGTATTGTAATCTCTGAACCCTACATAACTAATACATGCATAACTAAACACTATATAACTAATATATGCATAACTAAACCATGCATAGCTAATACCTGCATAACTCTAACCACTACCAAACAACCCCTAATTGTTTTGAGTTTGGATTCTCTTTAATTTTAAATTTTAATATTATATTATATTTTTTAATTAATTTTTATTGATCCACAGGCCGACCCTATCGATATTTTTCAAGTCCCACAAATCAGCAGACTTATTCAGGCGAGTTAAAAACTCTTTTCTTAAATGGATTCCAAAAGTCTTAACCTAACTCTATTCAATTTCGAGTTACGTCAAGTCAGTCTAACGGGCCTAGCCCATATTAACGGCTCTCATCTCTCTATAATTGAAGAATAGAGAGTACTTTTTGATTATTATAATATTATCTATTCTATTATTAATTTAATCTTTATCATTTGTAATTATTTTCTAATGCAATGTAACATTTAACAAGTTACTACTTCCGCTAAATTAATCATTTAAAAAAAAAGAAATTGTCACTTTAAATGTGTATCTTAAAGTTATTTTAATATTATATATTATATAAATTATTAATTAAGTCTCGAGTATTTGTAATTATTTTCTAACTAATATAACATCTTAAACATATTATTGATTTTTAATTTTTTTGGTCATTTTAAATATATAATTTAGATTATAATTATTTTTCATTATGATGTACAAAATTCTTTTTGGTCATTTTAAATATATAATTTAGATTATAATTATTTTTCACTATCTAACAATCTACTTTTTATGTTAAAGTCATAAATTATTAAACTATACTTTTTAAATAGCATGAAAATATTTGATTCAATAGTTCAAAATGGAATATGGGAAGTAAATTGGTACACGAATAATCAGATACAAGATGAGATTGTTAATTTATACAATTTTTAGCTACACATAAAAAATAAGGACAAAAATGCTCATTTTGAATTCCGTAATACATTAATAGAGCATTCATGAGAGTAACATAATAGTCTTGAAAGTTGAGTATTCATGTAAAATTTAAAATAAATTTTATGATAATACAATATTTATGATGCAATTATGTTTCATCAATGATTTCACTTTTATTTGAATGTTTACTAATATCTATTATATATAATATTTACGCAATTTATGTTATTTAGAATAAAATATAATTTTATATTAAAGAATTCGAAAAAAATAAAATTTTGTATTACATAAAGATTTTAGAGTTATTATATTCAAAAAGGAGAATTGATTTATATTATGAAATAAGAAATAAGAATGAAATATGAATAGTAATATACTATTGAGGAGAGAGAAAAATAATTCTTTTTTATAGAGTAAAATAGTGAATCAAATTGGAGTTGATTGTCTGAAAAAATAGAGAGCTCTGTATTTAGAGAGTAAAACAGAAAATAGGGTTGGAGATGCCCTTAGGGTAATCGAATAAGAGGTAATGCAAAAAACTTGTCTGGAAAAGTTGAAACAATTTTTTGGGACAAGTTTAGGAAGCATGGTCATACACTCTCAAGTTTTACATTTTTATAATAGTGTTGCTATTTAGCATGATATTTTTTTTGAAACTGATGTCATGATTAGGGGTAAATACACAACATAAACCTTTTGGCTTCAAGAACTATTTAAATTTTCCTTCAGGAAACAAAATGATCTTTAACTTCTCTTTTTTTATTTTCTTTCAATGTCTTTATTCCACTCAATTTATCCTTGTTTATCCATTTCATCTGTTATTCTGATTCTAAATATTTTATCCATTTATTGATCAATTTATAAATATAAATTATGTAACATTAACAAATGATCTCAATAATCAAAATAGTCAATTAACTCAAGTACGGAATAATTTTTGAAATTAAGTAGTGATGATGATCTTCTGAACTTGCTTCACCAAGAGATCTCAGAATAAGACAAATCAATTAATTAATGTTTCGGGCAGAGAGGAATATGACTTTGAGGATGAAAATGACGAAGATCAATATTTCATGAATGATGTTAATTTTTCAGAACTACAATAAATTGAAGGTCTCGTTGTAGGTATGGTCGTTGACAATGCTAAATTTGTTTTCATATTTTATAAAGAACATAGTCGCCTAAGTGGTTTTGGTATTGTTAAAAAAGAAAGGTGGTGAATATGTTAGGTATTATTCATTAGCTTGCGGTAACATTAGAAAATCAATTCATAGGAATTCAAGTAAAAGGGCTGATTGCAAAATCAGAATTAATTGCACAGTGTTACGTAATAAATCATGTCGTGTTACAATAGTTGTGTTTAAGCACATTCATAGATTAGAACCTTGTTCGTCACTTGTTGTGGCTACCATAGAAAGCCAAGCCGGACATTGAAGAGAATTCTTGAAGCACATGACATCGTATGAATAAGACCATAAAAAGCACAAGACTTTTGTGTTAGTTCGAATATGAGTTGAGATGATAGATTGAACTTGATATAAAGTTTTGATGATTTAACAAATTTATCGATCTAACAAGGATCCATATCCTTGTTATTGGAAATGCTGACAGTGAGATGAATGATAAACTCAGTGTGAGATATATTTGTGTGCTATCATCAAAAAGGGGAAAAATGTTACATTCTAGGTATTTTGATGATCCTCACAAATGCGGGGACCTGGTCCATGGTAGAGTGATCTCGTCCAGATACAAATGAGGTACAGGTGTAAAAACTGTCATGTTAGGTGGTAGGTGAAAAGTGCAGTGTCCTACACCAATAGGAAGAGCAGATGAGATTGTATGTTTCAGTATCTCACAAATGCAGGGACCTGGTCCCAAGCAGAGTTTCCTCCATCAAATACATAATTGGTTACAACTGTAAAACTGTCATGTCAGAGGTTGGTGAGGCGTCAGCGTACTACACCAATCAGAATGGAGGAGGGTGTTTGTCCAACGGATAATAACTCTTTATGTTTGATATTTTTAGCATGAAAAAGACCATATTATATTCGTTCATCCAAAGAAGGAAGTAAGCTAACAAGCCTTTTCAAGGTCTCACGAAGAAGTTTGCATGGGACCTGGTCCCCGCAAGACTGTGACGTGAAAAGATGAAAAGACAACTGTCAGAAAAGCTACAACCTCTGATGCGGTAGGTGCACAACTTTTCCAACAGCAGGTCTTCAGCCAATGGGATGGCTTCAACGAATTTGTGGAAAAATATATTATCTCTTTTCAACAAACACAAATTCAAGTTTTGGCAAACAAAGTGTTGGATTTCGGAAAATCCAAAAATCTCAAAAAGCAAAGGCCATCTTCAAGAAGGATCATCCTAAGAGCAACAGAGAGAGTTGCAAGTTACCTAGTTGTCTTAGCATTATCTCTTCCATGGTTACATTGTTAATCTGTTCCTAATCTATAAAGGATTCAGATTCCTTGGTTTGTTGAAAAGTCTAAGTTAGTTGAGTCAAACTAATTTAGTGGGAAACCTTGTGTGTTGCTTAGTAAAAATCCTAAGTCATCCGGAGTGTGATGATTTAGTGAGCAACCTGTGTGTTTCTTAGTTGAATCCTAAGTTGTCTAGTGGTGATAAATTAGTGGGCAGAGTAAAATTTGCTTAGGTTCTTCAAGCAGTAGAGTTATTGCTTGGTTGTGAGATTAATAACTTTTTCTCACGTTGTTGTATTCGGATTTCACTTTTACTTGTGAAGATTAGTGAAGATGATTGAAAATCATGTTTGATAGGTCGTGACTTTACTCCCTTGAGCAAGGAGGTTTCCACGTAAACTGCCTGTGTTGTGTTCTTCATATTATTTAATCTTCTGCACTGTTCTTGTTGTGTCAACCTGTTCCATTAAATGATAGTGGACGCCTACATTCCAAAAAGTGGTATCAAAGCAGGTGCTCTCTTGCTGGTTAACACCAAAAGAGATTCGTGTGAAAATATGGTTTCTCCACTCAATAGAAATTAAGAAGCATCAAAGAAGGAGTTGAAGAAAGAGAAGTCTCTAGCTATCAAGATGATATCTGTTGAAACTTTTGATGAAGATAAGGACATGACATGCCTCACGAGAAGGTATCAAAAATGGGAAAGGAAACATAGAGGCTTACAAAAGGCAGGAAACTCAAACAGAGCTATAAATGCAAACCACCTGTGCCACAAGTGCGAAAAGCCAGGGCATTTCATTAGAGATTGTCCCATGCATAATTTTGAAGTCAAAACCTATCAAAGGCCTGGAGTAGAGAAAGACAAAAATAGGGACCTTGTCCCTGATAAAAAAGCAAGAAAAGTTGCAGTTGGCTACATCATGAAGAAAGCTTTTGATGTATGGGGAAGCTCCTCAAGTGAGTCAGATGAATCAGAATGTCATGTAGATAAATCAGAATGTCATGTAGATGTGTTTGATGCCACATTTGCTTTGATGGCAAAATTTGATGATGAGGAAGATGAAGAATAAGTAATCCTTTCCGATCTTAAACAAAACTTCCATGTTTACTTTGTTAAGAAGTTGAGAATTCTAGCTACTGTTTTGATTGACTCTATCATTGAGTCGCAACTGAAAAAGAGTTGATGAATAATAGCCTAGATATTCTTCATAAAGAAAAGGTAGCTTTGGTTGACCAAATGTCTTTTGTGGAAGAAAATGTGATAGTTCTAAAAGTTGAAAATCTAGAATTCAAGAAGAGATTGAAGATGTTGAGTGAGAAATCTGGCAAAGGAAAAGAAGAGGCTAGTAGTATGCAAATGGAGCTAGAAACTAGTCTGAACATTGCTGAAACAAAACTTGCTATGGCCTGGAAGAGAAATAATCAGTTGGAGAGGAACCTGGTCATCATCAAAGCAGAACTGAACAAATCTCTTAAATGGTCCACATCTTCAAAATTATTTGCCAATCATCCCAGTCAAGGTCAAAACGATAAAAAAGGGTTAGAAAATTCTAGCAAAAGTTCTTCTTACAATATCCATAACAAAAATGTGTTTGTGTCTGACAAATTTTTGTTCTTTCATTGTGGTCGTGATGGTCATTTGAATAAGGATTGTCCTTCTTGTAAAAAGACTCAAGATAACCTCGCAAAATCTTCTGAACAGAGGAACAAGAAAAGGAAGGGACCTGATCAACAGAGCAACAAGCAAGAAGAAGGGACCTGATCAACAGAAGAACTTGCAGTATAAGGGACCTGGTCATGCTAATCAATAGAAGAATTTTCAAAAGAGGGGACCTGGTCGTTCTTTTGTTCCTAAGTTGAAACAAATCAATCTGCCTCGCCGGACAAATAATTATCTTATCACTCCTTGAATTGCTTACTGGGAAATCCAACTAAAGTAGGTTCCCAAAGCTAACAAGTGATATGGTATTCATGTGAGAAGAAGTAGTAGCATTCAGTGTTGGTTCATGAATAGCGGATGCTCAAAGAACGCGGCTGGGAAGCTGAAAACTTCTTCTCTCTCGAGGCACTTCAAGGTGGAAGTGTCTTATTTTTCAATGGCAAAAAAGGTATGTTTTTTTTTGTGAATTCATGTTTGGAAAATCTATGAAGCATACTATTGAGGATGTTTACCATGTCAATGGTTGAAGTAGAATTTTTAAGTGTTTCATAGATTTGTGATGAATGAAATAAAGTTCAGTGCTTGTCGAAAAATGGGTTGTCACAATCTTTCTCTCGGATGATCTTGATAGAAAAGAGATGCAAGAACATGTGTATTGATGATCTGATTACTATTCATTGTGACACTCTCACTTGCCTTGGTGCTGTTGAGGTATGACAAGAGAGACATGTTCTGGTGAACATTTCTTTACTGCACAAACTTGTGTCAAAGGACTTGGTACCCAGTCTGCACAAAATGAAATTTGTAGATGACAAAGGTTGTGGTGTTAATGTTAAAGAGAAGCAGCTCAGACCATCACTCTCAAGGAATTTTTGACTAAAGTGATGAATATTACATGTTCTATGATCGAAACGATGATATTGAGAAGCTTAATCTCAATGAAGTTTGTAAGATATTCTTCCTCCAAGAAAGCTTATCCATTATATAAAAATGTATGCATTGACAAAGATGTTCATGAAATTCTTGATAATCCTGGAAGAATCGAGAAGTTGCAAAAGAAAGATAATTTTTAGACGGCAGAGTTGCTTTAGATCAGAGAGACAGTATGAATAGTGAGCTTGCTGAAGAACATTCTCTTCATGAATCAAGTAACCTCAAGGAAGCTGATGCAGATGAAAAACCTGATGAGGAACCCGATCCTCTAGACAATGTTGTACAAAGATGATGCAGTTCAAACTGATAATGTGAGTGCTGAAGGTGAGAATGAAGAAGCTTATCAATCTCAGTTTGCAAGAAGAAATGTATGACAACTTGATTCCCAACAAGCTGATAGGTTGTCCAAGTTCCTCTTCAACAATGGCTTCAAGTGAGGTAAGTCAAAAACCCTCTCTTTGAATAGAATAGGAAAGGAGTTGCTGATCATTCAATTGTATATCGATGTATTCATTTTTGGATCTATCTTTTGAATCATTGTGTGAAGAGTTCGTCGCATTAATGGGTAGTCGATTCTAAATGAGCACGATGAGAGAATTCTTCTTAGAGCTACAAATTAAGCAAAACTCAAAAGGTACCATTGGTCGTCAAGAAAACTACATTTGTGAGCTGCTCAAATGGCGTAACATACTTCAAGTCAAGACAATGTTACACAGGTGCAATGTCATCATGATGTTTTGCAAGCAAAGTGGAAGATCGAGTGTCTTGGCAATCTTTACTAAATTCCTAAGCTAGGACTAGTGTGTACTCACACTAACTTAGCTGAAGAGAATAAGATTGCAAGCGTGATCAGGGCAACTGTTGTTTGAACAAAGAAAGGGACCTGGTACCAGTTTAAAGAAGCTACTGAAAATGTTTCATGTTATGGGTGTCTGGACAATTCATACTTTTTGGGCACTAATTTGAAGCTAAGTATTGCTGAACCGGGTTCAAAGACTCGATTCATGTACAAAGAAATCACCTTTGAAGGCTGCTAGTAGAATTCAAAGAATTTGAAGAAGACAGGGGACCTGGTCCTATTCTATCCAGTAGGAGACAGTTTGAGTTCGCGTACATGGTGATGCTGTGCTGGGTATCTAGTTGATTGAAAGAGTACCTAAGAAATGACTTCTGTTATAGGCTGATCTTTTACTCATGGGGAATTAAAATGCAATATTCAGTTGCTCTTTCATCAATTGAGGCAGAGAATTCAGCAAGTGAAACTTGATGGGTTTAACTCTTGTGGATCAAGCAAATCTTAAAGTTGTTAAAAAGACCTGACTAAGATAATTAATCTGATGTTGGGAATGCTGAAACATTCTTGAATGGATCCTGTCTGAAGCAATCAAATCTTTCATGATTATGAAAATGGAGCAGGTATCCTTGATTTTCAGTTATGTTTGTTTTAGCAAGTTCAGTTTCATACCTTTTGTAGGTATATATACATGAAAAGGGGGATGAAGGAAAAGGGAGGTCAGGACAGATCTAGGCAATGACATTCAAACTACAGAGAGAGACCTGTTCCTTTCTCGAATGTTAGCACTTTTATCATTGCAATTTGAATTATGCATGAGAACTATTTCAATTGCCACATGTCTTTCATTCAGGAATCTGGATCATCTTTTGAGTACCAAAATGATACTTACTCTCTCTTTCTTTATATTCCATATTTCTTTCTAATTTCTAAAAAAATCAGTTTACCTTCAAATATCAGAGTTCATTTTTGAATAATCATTTTTCCTCTCTCGAAACACACTTCAAGTTGTTAAACTCTTTGCTCTTACTGGAGATTTCTATTATAAAGATGATTTAAGTGTGAAGAGGACCAGGTACCTCATGAAATATGAAGAAGTGGAAAAGATGATGTCTGAAAAGGGAGAAGTTGATACTCTGAGCACTAAAAGTATTCTGTATGGGAAGGTGTCTGATTGTAAAAAAAAAAAAAAGTTGGCCCTGAAGGTTCAACATACAGGTTCGGTTGCACAACATGCTGAACGTTAAGAGAAGATTTTGAAAATCTTATGCTAGGGGATATGCTTTATTAATTCTATTCTTTCAATCCCTTGCCTCTAAATCACCCCTAATCTTCCTACCTCTCTATGTCAGTCCTCATTTCTCTTTTTGGGCATTGTTCTAGTTTTCATTTGTAATCATACTTGCAATGCTTTGATAGTTGATCTTTGGTTTATGAATGTTAAATGTCTTATTTCTATTGACTTGTCTTAGTACTTTATGCCTTTTTACTCACGCTCAGTGTTGACCAAGTGTCCATGAATTTGCAAGAACTATATTTCTGTCAACTTAGTTTACTGCTTTAACCCTTTTTTATTATGTCAAATGGGGGAAAGTTGTTAAGGTAGGGTATGAGATAAATAGTTTATAACTCCTTGAAGAAGACATGGTCACATCGATAGGGGGAATCAATGGTAGCTACTTGAAGAGATAAGTGATACGCTCAAACTTACTTCTCAAATGAGAAGTAAAGCGGTCGCGTCAAGTAAATAACCCAACTAGTGAGGTTGGGATCGTTCCCACGAGGAAAATAGTCTAGACTTAACTTCAACTTGTTATTACTATTGTTCGGTTGATGACTTCCTTAAAAAGTAAAAGCATAAAGGGGGGTTTGTATTTCCTAATAAGTAAAAATAACTAACGAACTTGACAGAGACACTTAACAGCTTTTAATTTTGGGTTTTAATCAATTAATCAAAGTAACTAGGGTTTACGTGTTCCCCACAGGTTAATAAGTTGATAATTCTAACTATAACAATTCTTTCCTAGTATCTTGCATGCAAAGTGATAAGTTATGTATTTCTAAATCCTTGGTCCGGCATCTAGAAAATCTCACTCCGCACCTTGGTCCGGCTACGTGTGTTGCTTTCCTAACCCTTATCCTTATCTCATATTAAGCATCATATTCGATATTTGACTCAGTTATTACCTCGTACCAATCAATACTAGCCTATTAGATAGTATACACTAAATCTATGTTAATAATTCTTTTCCTATTATCTACCTCCTTGGTCCGGCAAGTAGCATTAAGGCGAGTTCTAACGTTGATCATCCGTTAAAAAGACTTCTAAGCGAAAGAATTATTAATACATGCAAGACACTATTCTAGAATTGTTATTTTAGCTAGGGTTTATCTCATTATTTGCCTATGGTTCCCACAACCCTAGTTATGGAGTTTAGTTCCTCCTTGCCATAAACACAATATTCAAATATGTTAAAGAAGAATTCATGTACTTACTTTAATGAGAAAGAATAAAGTCCGAAAATTTGCTTGATTAATCACCAAAAGTTACTTGTAAGAATCTCCAACAATCAAACACTCAAAACACAAAGTCTAATAATATGATGTTTAATCTCAAAGAGTCTAACCTCAAAAACGAGGTTTTTCGAACTATTTATAAAAAAATAAAAAAACCTAATTAAACAAGGATTCTAATTACTGGAAATCTGCCAAAACGCGGCTGGGTCGACGGACCACGCGATGGACCGTCGTGGTCATGACGAACCGTCGTGGGCTCCGTCGTCCCATACTTGGTGCAATTCTTCTGCTGCTTTTCTTCATTCCCCTCGACGGCAAGTGTGACGGACCGTCATAGGCACGACGGTCCGTCGAGGGTCTTCGTTTCAAATTACTTCAACTCTCGGAATCAGGGTACTGGGATCACTTCTCTGATCTTCGCGATGGACTTGTAGGACGGAGCGTCATGGCCATGACGGACCGTCACAAGCTTCGTAATCCCACACTTGGTCAGACTTCCCCATCTTCCTTCAGCAGCTTCTCTACGCTGCCACCTACGGACCGTCACAAGCACGACGGACCGTCATAAGCTCCGTAGGTGGTCTCTTCTGCATTTTTCGCTCAAAATCTCCGCATTCAGCTTTAGACAGATTTCCTGCAAAACAAAGAAAAACTTATATCAAAATTAGCACAAAAAGGCTTTCGGACACACTAAACCTAAGGAAAAAGTATTAATTATACCGTGAAACCACGATATATCAACACCCTCAACTTAAATTCATTGTTTGTCCTCAAGCGACGCACTATGACTCACTACACAATCTTTGTACAATAGTATTCATGTTTTATCCTTTGCAATCATTTGGCTATCAATCCCGATTAATCCCATCAAATCTATGCATGCTATCACTATTAGGCTTGAATTTTGTGGGATTCGAACATGAGACAGACTCACCATGCACTAACACCTATCCTCTTCAATTTCTCACCGAGGTGCTAACAATTCCGGTATTGCAACTACTGTCCTCACTTTAGAACAAAATCCTCATTTTTCACACAATGATTTTAGTTTGAGTATAAGGATTAAATTTCAACACTCGCTCTCAGAACAAAGTCACACTCATTCATACCTATTGCCATAAGCTTGCCCTTATTTTCACTGCCTTAAGTTCGCTATACAACCCTTAGGATCACGATAGGACTTTTTTAGCTTGTAACGTAAGCTCAGAGTCAGGTAGGGTATATTTAGGTATACTTTAGTGACTTTTTGCCCTCCTTGACATATTGGCTAAACCTTCCACTCTATATCACTTTATCTCGCCCAGTTTCTCCTATTCTTTCACCTTGCTGTTTCCCTTCTTTCTTCATTTGTGTAAGTGACTGTTTTCTTTTCTTGTTTGTAATTCTTGAATATTTTTTTTTCAATGAGTTCTTGAGTCACTTTACTTTTGTTCTTTCTCTCTCTTTGTTCTTTCAACCCCACTTTCCAGAGCATTCCTCAAAACAGCCACCCTCAACTCATGGCTTTGCCATGAGTCAAGGTACACAATACCCAAAGTCGGGTCAGGGCCATAACGAAGGTTGTTTATACATTAGCCACCCTCAACTTATGCTTTTGGCATAAGCTGAGGTGCACATGTCCAAGGAGGGACCGAGGCCAACATATTGTTCCCAGAAAAGATTAGTTGGGGTGAAAAAGAAAGGACTTTTTTTTTAAGCTCAAATTATTTGGATCAAAGAAGGATAACTTTCATTTGGTTTCTTTATTTAGGCTAGAAATGGGATATATTGAATAAGGGCCTATGATCCTTTCGTAATTGTTTGTTACAGCTTACTTTTAGCAGGACTAACCAGGCAAGTTCTAGCTCAGTACCAATAGTGGATTATTAACCTTTCCTCACACTCACTTGACATCTCATCACTATACTAGATTATCAGACACCTAGTTTGACTTGAAGATTTAGGGTAATGCAATGGTGTAACTCTATTTCATGTTTAGAGCCACACAATTATCAGTTACTACGCCTAGTCATGCAACATTTTCCAGTTTTATCGGGATATCATTTTAGCCATCATGCTTCAGAGTTAAACTATGTACAAAAGATATAACGTGCCGGTTCAACAGAAAAAATAATCAGTCTTTTGGGGAAAAAGAACACAGGCAAGAAAACCCCAAAAGAGGATAGTGAGTTGGGCTACTCAGACTTCACCCTAACACTCACTTTCCATTTACCCCACCCCCAACAAAAAGCATGCAATTGTCCCCAATGCATAAAAAAATCTAAAGATTAGAGGGGTAGGTGAAGCAAACCTGTGGCGCATAGCGCCGTCGATCAGCAAGCTGGTGGGTCCGGTTTCCCGGAACCCACAGCCTCTGCAATCTGGACACCCTCAGTGGTGTCCTCAGCAATCTAGACACCCTCAGTGGTGTCCTCAGCAACAACCGCACCCTCAGTGCCTCCTGCGGTCTCTACAGTGCGGGAGCTAGACGCCCCAGCCGCTATCTGCGATGCTCGGATTTGGTGTGCCTCCGCCTCAGCAAGTGAGGCTCTCCTCGCGGCCTCCATCTCTCGGCGCTCCTTCTTCCTTGCTCGCGCCTCATCCTCTGATCGACCCCTACGCCTCTTGGCACTCTCTCGAGGGGAGGGTGGGGGAATGTCTGGAGTAGGAAACTGGGCCGCCAATACAGTATCCTCAGCAGGCTCGACAGACTCCGGCACTCTTGCCTCTAGGATCGTGTCGATGTCTGCACGAAGACTGTCAACTGCAGCCTGAAGAGTCGACACATCTACCGAAGGGGCTGGTCGAGCTAATACTCTCAATTCAAAGGCATCGAGGCGCTGGTTAACCTCAACAATCTTCCGCTGCATCTGCCTCTCCATACGCGCTTCAGACTCAGCAATAGACTTCTGCATCCACGGCTGGATATGATGCAGAAGAGTAGCCATTTGTGCCTCCAGTTTTTGGACTCGAGCAAGCGGGGCCGGGGCCGGTGTCGGTAGAGGGGCTGTGCTACTACCCGGGATAGACTCGACCGGGGTAGTGTCCGTGGATGCCTGTGTAGCTGGGCGGGCCTGGGCTACCGAATCCACAAGATCATCAGCAAGAGGGGGCAGCTCTAGACGAGGCCCTCTGCGTGGCGCCAACTCATTGGCCTCATCTCTGATGAGGCCGACGTCGACTGTCCCCTGCGGGGTCTTCAACTGATCTATGTGCCATATGGGCACACCTGCAGACCTGCAAAGGGCAAAGATCATACACGGGAAGGGGTAGGTAGTGGTGACCTTAAATGCCCTCTCATGCATGACTGCCTGGAGAAGCCATGCGAAGTCGACCTCGAAGCCGGCTATCATCGCCGCTATCAACACTGCTCGATCCCAAGTGACGATGTTATCAGCAGCTGTGGGGGAAAGGCAGTGACGGACGAGCATCCACAAGAACTTCGCAACGAACGTGAGGTTGGCCTTCTTGATGGCCCCCTTCAGTAACCCAATCTGCACCCTCTCCGTCGACTGATAGATGCAATGCCATCCACCTCTTGGTGGTCTCCCTCAGTGCCTGCTCGCGCGAGAACTGGCCATCCTTCACGATCTGCCAGCGGTAGTCAAACTCGGCAGTGTGGGGAGTCCGCGTAGCATCTGCACTCTCGCCGTATAGGAACCGGCGGATAGCTGGCAGGGAGATGTCGACCTGCACGCCCCGGACTCGAACCTGCTCCAGTGGGGCCTGTTTAGCGGCAGCAGCCCGTTTATCGATCTGTGATCGGAGAGTCGCTACGTAGGATGCTTAGAACTCTCGGACCACCTCCTCGCTGTAGCGTCCTAACGGACGGGCTGTCCACTCTAGGCGATGCCTGGTGAATATGTTGTGGATCTCCGACATCGATGGAAGACTCCCTGTAAGTACCCGCCGCTCCAAAGTGAGTGTCCAAGTCATTACCCCTTTATCAGTAAGGAATTTTGCGTCGGAGTACACTTGAAACTGGCCTTCGACGCACCACCGGTTTGGCTGGTCAGAGGCTGGGGTGGGGACCTGGGCTGGTGCGCCGGATGTGGAGTCTGAACTGTCAGCCTCATCAGACGAGGCCGACGCTGCAGCAGTGGCGGGTGCGGGAACCTCAGCAGATCCTGAAGCTTCCTCGGACCAGGATACTCCTAAGGAGCCAGACGCTCCTTCCTCGTTTGTGGCCGACCCAGAGGGTGTGCCGGTCAGTGTGCGCTCCTCATCAGACTGGGAGGCAGTGACTACGCCGGACGCCACCGTCTTGGGTGTGGCTCTGGGGGCACGAGCAGCACGGGAAGGTGCGGAAGTGACTGGGGGCACATATTCAGGGTCCCTCTCATCATCAAACCCGATGATCAAGCGTGCAGACGGGGCAACAGACTTGGATCGCCCGCGTGCGTAGGCTCGGTCTTGCTTGGGTGCCATAGTAGATAGTACCTGAAAAGGATCACTATTAGTACGAGTTATGTCAAACAAGACAAGCAAGCCCATACAACATAAAACATTTAAAATAGTGTGTTAGTGATAGTGAAACTGTATCACACGACAGGCTAGATGACGGCTCGTCGTGGATACGACGGACCGTCATGAGGTCCGTCGTGTTGTACTTGGTCAATGTATATAGAAAGAACCCTGAAAGAGGGGTTTCTGACCATCATGACGGTCAAGCAGGACGGACCGTCGTAGGGACGACGGTCCGTCGTAAGAGTCCGTCGTAGGACACTTAGAAAATGGTGGGAAACCCTTATCTGAGGGGTCTCTGACCCTCATGACGGTCGTGCAGGACGGAACGTCGTGGGTGTGACGGTCCGTCGTAAGAGTCCGTCGTAGGACACTTGGAAAATGTTGAGAGACCCTTAGAAACAGGGTCTCTGACAACCATGATGGTCGTGCAGGACGGACCGTCGTGGGTGTGACGGTCCGTCGTAGGACACTTAGAAAATTTTTGGAGACCCTTATCAGAGGGGTCTCTGACCATCATGACGGTCGTGCAGGACGGACCGTCGTGGGTATGACGGTCCGTCGTAAGAGTCCGTCGTAGGACACTTAGAAAATTTTGAGAGACCCTTAGAAACAGGGTCTCTGACAACCATGACGGTCGTGCAGGACGGACCGTCGTGAAGACAACAGTCCGTCACAGGCGTCGTTGGGCAGGGGTGCTAGGGCTTGTGCAACGGACCCTACGACGGTCCGTTGTGTGTGCGACGGGGCATCATCGGGGTCTCGTTCTGAGTAGCAGTGTTAGAACTGGGGGTGCCCTACGCATCCCCGATAAACCAACATGGTTGTGTAGTTTTGTGTACCTATATGTGTCTATCCCAACGACCTAAGAAACTACCAAAGCAAAATCACCTATGCCTAGGGTTATCAACATAGCACATACGAACATTTTGAACCTAGGTTTAGACACAAGCATATAAAGGAAACAGTATACGACTAAGAACTAAGCTAATACTAACTACAAAACCAAAATGCAAGATAAATAAGTATAAATGTAGAGACACATACCTTGGAAATGGAGAAGAAGACAAACGGAGAATGATTCTGGCAAGGTAGACACCAACAATAGCAGCACCGAAAAGTAGATGACAATGATAAGGCTTAGGTGATTTTTGGGAGCAATGATCAGTGAGGGGAAGTGTGGAAGTTGAAAAGAGAGGGGAGATAAGGGGAATAGGGAAGTAATGGCGTGGAATATGGAGGGGGGGAAGTATAAACAGTCAGATTTTGAAAAGGGTCCAGCCGGGTCGGGTCGGGTAGATTTCATTAATCACGCGACGGTTCCCCGACGACGGTCCGTCGCCCTTGCGACGCCCCATCGTAGGTTCCGTCGTGTGTGCCCTAATTTCAAAATGACAGAAATACGTACCTGGTGTGACGGATGCATACGACGGTCCGTTGCATTCACAACGGTCCGTCGTTGTATCCGTCAGTGGCTACTGCGGAGTAGTTTTCTGCAGAATTTCCTGGTGATGTGCCTGCAAATTTAAAACCCATTTATAGAAAAAATGCTACCATTATTAAAAAGACAATAAGTATTGGGTTGCCTCCCAACAAGCGCCTGATTTACTGTCGCGGCACGACTGGGGCCACTTGATTACTCAGACTTCATCAAGATGGTATGCCTCGATCACTTTATTCGCCGATTCAGCATGCCCGAGATAGATTATTATGCGCTGTCCATTCACCTTGAACCGCACACCCTCCTTAGTTTCCAACTCAACTGCTCCATGAGGGAATAGTTGGGTAACCGTGTAAGGACCAGTCCATTTGGACTTGAGTTTGCCTGGAAACAAGCGCAATCTGGAATTGAATAGAAGCACTAAATCCCCGACCATAAACTCTTGTTTTTCAATTTTGTTGTCATGATACTTCTTCATCTTTTCTTTATATAGGGCTGAGCTTTCATAGGCTTTCAAGCGAAATTCATCAAGTTCATTCAACCCATTTAACCGTTGCTCTGCAGCTTCGCTCCAATCCAATTTTAACTTCTTCATAGCCCACATGGCTTTATGCTCTAACTTAACCGGAAGATGACAAGATTTCCCATAAACAAGTTGGTATGGAGACATACCTATGGGAGTCTTATAAGCTGTCCGGTAGGCCCAAAGAGCATCATCAAGCCTCCTTGACCAATCTGTTCTACTAGCATTCACTGTTTTGGACAATATCTGTTTGATCTCCCGATTCGATACCTCAACTTGCCCACTAGTTTGAGGGTGGTAAGGAGTGGCCACATTATGGCGAACACCGTATTTCTCCAATAACCCCTTGAACAATCTGTTGCAGAAGTGGGAGCCCCCATCACTAATAATGGCCCTTGGAGTGCCAAAATGGGAGAATATATTCTTTTTCAAGAATGCAGTGACACTCTTCCCTTCATTGTTTGCGAGAGCTATGGCTTCGACCCATTGAGATACATAATCAACTGCTACAAGAATGTACTTCATCCAATGAGAACTCACGAAAGGGACTATAAAGTCAATACCCCACACATCAAATAACTCAATCACAAGAATGGGGTTTAGAGGGAGCTCTTGCTTTCTTGAAATACCACCATCTCGTTGACATTTGTCACATGATTTGGCAAACCCATGAGCATCTTGATGAAGAGTTGGCCAATAGTAACCACATTGCAATATGTTGTGAGCGGTTCGGATACCACTGTGATGTCCGCCAACAGGTGAAGAATGGCATGCCTCCAATACACTCAACATTTCACATACTGGCACACAACGCCGAATAAGCCCGTCGGCACAACTCCTATACAAGTATGGTTCATCCCAAAAGAACTTCTTCACATCGTACATGAACTTTTTCCTTTGATGAAAGGACAAGTCTGATGGAACAATATCACTCGCCAGGTAGTTCGCAAAATCTGCGAGCCATGGAATCAAGTCTTGTGAAGCAGCCAATACACGTTCATCGGGGAAAGTATTATCAATGTCAGTCTTATCCCCTAACTCTCTCATAGCTTCATCCTCTAGACGAGACAAATGATCAGCAACTTGATTTTCAGTCCCTTTTCTATCCAGCACTTCAAAGTCAAATTCTTGCAGCAGTAATACCCAACGAATCAGCCTTGGTTTCGCATCCTTTTTCACCATCAAATATCTCAATGCTGAATGGTTAGTATGCACTATAACTCTAGTACCTAGCAAATAGGAGCGAAATTTCTCAAAAGCAAAGACTACTGCGAGGAGTTCTTGTTCAGTCACTATGTAGTTCTTCTGAGCTTCATTTAGGGCTTTACTAGCATAGTAAATTGGGTGAAGGATTTTGTTTCTTCTCTGTCCCAATACTACACCAAGAGCCACCCCACTAGCATCGCACATTACCTCAAATGGACTGTTCCAATTCGGAGAAATAATGATAGGCGCAGACACTAACTTTTCTTTTAGCTCACCGAATGCTTTAAGACAGGATTCATCAAAACAAAATTTACATTCTTTCTCCAGCAATTTGCACAATGGGTGTGCAATCTTTGAAAAGTCTTTGATGAATCTACGGTAAAAACCTGCATGCCCAAGAAAGCTTCTCACACCTTTCACAGAGATCGGCGGGGGAAGTCTCTCTATTACCTCAACTTTAGCTCGATCAACCTCTATGCCCTTTTCTGAAATGCGATGACCCAACACAATACCCTCTTTCACCATGAAATGACACTTTTCCCAGTTTAGTACCAAATTGCAGTCTTCACATCTCTTAAGAACCTCAGATAAATTGGTCAAACACCGCTCGAATGAATCACCAAGCACAGAGAAATCATCCATAAAAACCTCTATAGTATCCTCCACCATGTCAGAAAATATTGACATCATACACCTCTGAAAGGTTGCGGGTGCATTGCACAACCCAAACGACATTCTTCTGAACGCAAAAGTCCCATATGGACAAGTGAAAGTGGTTTTCTCTTGATCTTCTGGTGCAATAGAAATCTGATTATACCCCGAATACCCATCAAGAAAACAATACCACCCTTTTCCGGAAAGTCTATCCAACATCTGATCCATGAAGGGCATGGGAAAATGGTCTTTTTCAGTCCATGAGTTCAGTTTACGGTAATCCATACACACCCTCCATCCAGTAACCGGTCTCATTGGAACAAGTTCATTCTTTTCGTTGGGGACCACAGTCATTCCCCCTTTCTTAGGTACACACTGGACCGGGCATACCCAACTACTATCAGCGATTGGATAGATTACTCCAGCATCCAACCACTTGATAATTTCCTTCTTCACAACCTCTTGCATAGGAGGATTCAAGCGTCTCTGGTGCTTAATACTCGGCTTATGATCAGGCATGAGTTGGATTTTATGAGAATAAATACCAGGAGGGATCCCAATAATGTCCGCAATGGTCCACCCAATAGCTCTTTTGAACCTTTTCAGTACCTTCACCAAACTCTGAACCTGTTGTTCATCCAGGTCTGATGCAATGATTACCGGCAAAGTATCATTATTTCCTAAGAATTCATACCTAAGATGAGGTGGAAGAGCTTTTAATTCAACTTTTGGAGCTTCCTCTATAGATGGTTTCGCGGGTGGGGACTCGCGATTCTTCATATCAAGCTCAAATTTCTTCGGTTTAAACCAAACATCACCTCGGTCAAGAGCCGCGACTGATGACTCATACTCTTCAATGCAATCGCTATCAAAGTTCATTATCACTGCCGCTAATGCTTCGACACCTAGACGTTCTTCTATTTGTGTCTCAAATGTCTCACCCATGTTGTAGGATATAGCAGATGCCGATTGGAGCTCACCACTCTGCCTCATGGACCTACAAATATTAAAGGTCACTTCCTCACTGTTCAACCGAAATTTCATCTGCCGCTTTTCCATGTCTACTATGGCTCTTCCCGTAGCTAGGAATGGCCTCCCAAGGATAATAGGCACTTCAAAATCAACCTCACAATCAAGAATAACAAAATCGGCCGGAAAGATGAATGACTCCACTTATACTAGCACATCATGAAGTATCCCTATGGGCCGTTTTACTGTTCGATCAGCCATCAGTAGCCGCATCGCAGTGGGGTTTGGGTCTCCCAAACCCAACTTCTTGTAAATTGAGAGGGGCATGAGATTTATGCTTGCCCCCAGATCACATAATGCTTTCGAAAAATGTAATAGCCCGATTGTACAAGGAATAGTGAACGCACCCGGATCTTCTTTCTTCTGGACCAGAGATCTTGTAGCAATAGCACTACAATGCTACATTCTATCATCATCCTCAAAAGTAACTGATCTTTTCTTTGTGACCAAATCTTTCATAAACTTGGCGTAACCGGGCATTTGTTCTAAAGCTTCTACCAAAGGGACATTGATAGAAAGTTGCTTCAACATTGTTATAAAACGCCGATATTTGCCATCTTCAGTCTTTTTCACTAATCTTTGAGGAAACGGGGGTGGTGGCCTAGGCATGGGAGTTACCTTTTTAGGCACTTCAGCATCTTCTGCACTGTTATCCTCTAAATTAGCATCATCATTTACCACTTTATCAGTATCTTTTGTCACCTCATTCTCATTAGATGGCCTAGGTGGGTCAATGGTTTGCTTGCCACCGCGAGTAGTAATTGCCATACAATGTCCATCATTTTTCGGATTTTAGACAGTGTTGCTAGGAAGAGTGCCTGGTTGCCGTGTGTTCACAGTTGCAGATAATTGGGCCAATTGTAACTCAAGTTCCTTAATCAATATTGCATGTGTATCAACTTTTTGCCCAATACCCGCTAAATCATTCCTCAACTCTTTATTGTGCTCATCACTAGCATCGAACCTCCTCATCATCTTATGCAACATATCCTCAACTCGCGACATACTACCTCCACCATCCCTAGGAGTAACTTCACGATTTTGAGGAGGAACATAGGGTCCATTCCTGTCGTTTCTGTTACCATAGCTACCCTTGTTGAAGTTGTTGTCGCGATTGTAGTTTCCATCTCGGACATAATGACCCTCACGATTATAGTTACCATAGTTCCGACCTTGGTTCCCTTGACCTTGGCGCCAATTTTCCTGATTAGAGCCTTGGGCACTTGGTCGGAAACCCCCCTTCTGTTCATTTACTGCATAGGAATCCTCCTCATAATAACACTCATCGATTGGAGGTGGTGGTTTAGCCAAGTAGTTGACTGCATTAACTTTTTCTGCACCCCCAGTGACATGTTTTAGTACCAACCCAAGCTCAGTTCTCATCTGAGCCATTTCCTCGCGAATATCATCTGTGGCTGGGTTGTGAGTGGATTGCACTGCGAAGGTGTTTCTGCCTATATCGGACTTCCTAGTACTCCAAGCTTTGTTGTTACGGGAGATTTTCTCTAATTTCTCAGCAATCTCATCATAAGGGCATTCTCCATAAGATCCGCCTGCTATAGTGTCCAACACTGCTTTATTGTTATCATCCTGTCCCCGATAGAAGTATTCCTTCAGTGACTCATCATCAATACGGTGATTTGGAACACTTCTCAAGAATGAGGTGAATCTATCCCAAGAACTACTAACTGACTCTCCTGGTAGTGCCACAAAGTTATTCACCCTGTCTTTGTGGTTTAATTTCTTGAAGACCGGATAGTAGCGTGCTAAGAAGACATCCCTAGTTGGTTCCAAGTGAAGATGGAGTTGTATGGGAGCTCAGTAAACCAAATAGCAGCCTCTCCCGTCAGTGAGAGAGGAAACACTCTGAGACCTATTACATCTAGATCCAAATCAGGCCTCCCCACACAACTTTTACACACTGCCCTTACCTTAGCTATATGGGCATGGGGATCCTCAGAAGGTAGCCCTGAAAACAAACCTCTGGCAGTGAGCATTTGCATCAGACTACTAATTACCACAAAAGTGTGGCCTGTGGGTAGAGGAGGCAAAACCAGTGGCCCATCCGAATCTGCTATGTTATCATAGCCTCTGTAGTATGCTTGGGGCCGTGGAGCGGCATTCTGTCCCCTCTGTTGATGTTCACCTGGAGCATCGGGTAACATCTGACCATGAACATCAGCCGGAGCTGGGATGTTCTGGTTTGGGTCCTCATCATTGATTCCCAGATTACGATTCATGTTTCGCAGTGTACGCTCTAGCTCGTGATCGTAGGGAAACAATGGTTCTCTTCCTCTCCGTGTATTTGGCATACAAAGAGGATAGTTCTGAAAAGAAATAAAAAACAATAAAACAAAGTAAAATCAAGAAAATATCAACTAAACTATAGTAAGAAGTTCAAGTTAATCTAAAAGCTAAAATCCCTGGCAACGGCGCCAAAATTTGATACGCTCAAACTTACTTCTCAAATGAGAAGTAAAGCGGTCGCGTCAAGTAAATAACCCAACTAGTGAGGTTGGGATCGTTCCCACGAGGAAAATAGTCTAGACTTAACTTCAACTTGTTATTACTATTGTTCGGTTGATGACTTCCTTAAAAAGTAAAAGCATAAAGGGGGGTTTGTATTTCCTAATAAGTAAAAATAACTAACGAACTTGACAGAGACACTTAACAGCTTTTAATTTTGGGTTTTAATCAATTAATCAAAGTAACTAGGGTTTACGTGTTCCCCACAGGTTCATAAGTTGATAATTCTAACTATAACAATTCTTTCCTAGTATCTTGCATGCAAAGTGATAAGTTATGTATTTCTAAATCCTTGGTCCGGCATCTAGAAAATCTCACTCCGCACCTTGGTCCGGCTACGTGTGTTGCTTTCCTTACCTCATATTAAGCATCATATTCGATATTTGACTCAGTTATTACCTCGTACCAATCAATACTAGCCTATTAGATAGTATACACTAAATCTATGTTAATAATTCTTTTCCTATTATCTACCTCCTTGGTCCGGCAAGTAGCATTAAGGCGAGTTCTAACGTTGATCATCCGTTAAAAAGACTTCTAAGCGAAAGAATTATTAATACATGCAAGACACTATTCTAGAATTGTTATTTTAGCTAGGGTTTATCTCATTATTTGCCTATGGTTCCCACAACCCTAGTTATGGAGTTTAGTTCCTCATAGCCATAAACACAATATTCAAATATGTTAAAGAAGAATTCATGTACTTACTTTAATGAGAAAGAATAAAGTCCGAAAATTTGCTTGATTAATCACCAAAAGTTACTTGTAAGAATCTCCAACAATCAAACACTCAAAACACAAAGTCTAATAATATGATGTTTAATCTCAAAGAGTCTAACCTCAAAAACGAGGTTTTTCGAACTATTTATAAAAAATAAAAAAACCTAATTAAACAAGAATTCTAATTACTGGAAATCTGCCAAAACGCGGCTGGGTC
This sequence comes from Solanum peruvianum, assembly GCA_027705065.1. NCBI lineage: Eukaryota > Viridiplantae > Streptophyta > Magnoliopsida > Solanales > Solanaceae > Solanum > Solanum peruvianum. The sequence continues at coordinate 30,473,354 of JAKWJD010001765.1, read as the reverse complement.
GACGGACCACGCGACGGACCGTCGTGGTCATGACGAACCGTCGTGGGCTCCGTCGTCCCATACTTGGTGCAATTCTTCTGCTGCTTTTCTTCATTCCCCTCGACGGCAAGTGTGACGGACCGTCATAGGCACGACGGTCCGTCGAGGGTCTTCGTTTCAAAATACTTCAACTCTTGGAATCAGGGTACTGGGATCACTTCTCTGATCTTGGCGACGGACTTGCAGGATGGAGCATCATGGCCATAACGAACCGTCACAAGCTTCGTTATCCCACACTTGGTCAGACTTCCCCATCTTCCTTCAGCAGCTTCTCTACGCTGCCACCTACGGACCGTCACAAGCACGACGGACCGTCATAAGCTCCGTAGGTGGTCTCTTCTACATTTTTTGCTCAAAATCTCCGCATTAAGCTTTAGACAGATTTCCTGCAAAACAAAGAAAAACTTATATCAAAATTAGCACAAAAAGGCTTTCGGACACACTAAACTTAAGGAAAAAGTATTAATTATACCGTGAAACCACGGTATATCAATAAGTCATACTGATAGGGGGAATAAATGCTTTTGCTCGCTACCTGACGTGGACGTGGTCCTGTCGATAGGGTGAAAAAGATGTTTGTCATCATCAAAAAGGGGGAAAATGATATGTTGATATTTTGATGATTGGACATACTTCGGGGATGATTAAACTCCAGTTACCCTAAGAATTCTTGTTGATAGGGGGAACTGATGAATATGTTTGTCAACATCAAAAAGAGGGAAAAAGCAATAATAATGTTTTGATGATTTGACAAACTTTGGGGATGATTCAACTCCAGTTACCCCAAGAATTCTTTTTGATAGGAGTAACTAGTCAATAAGTATGTTATCATCAAAAAGGGGGGAAATTTTTAGTTCGAAGCTGAGTGAGATGATAGATCGAACTTGATATGAAGTTTTGATGATTTAACAAACTTATCGATCTAACCAACAAACCATATCCTTTTTATTGGAACTGCTGACACTGAGATGAATGATAAAGTCAGTGTGAGGTATATTTGTGGGCTATCATCAAAAAGGGGGAAAATGTTATATTCTAGGTGTTTCGATGATCTTCACAAATGCGGGTCCCTGGTCCCTGGTAAAGTGCTCTCATCCATATACAAATGAGGTACAACTGTAAAAGCTGTCATGTCACGTAGTAGGTGAAAAGTGCAGTGTCTTACACCGATACGAATAGCAGATGAGTTTGTATGTTTCAGTATCTCACTAATGATGGGACCTGGTCCCAAGCAGAGTTTCCTCCATCAAATAGATAATTGGTTACAGTTGTAAAACTTTCACGTCAGAGGTTGGTGAGGCGTCAGCGTACTACACAAATTAGAATGGAGGAGGGTGTTTGTCCAATGGATAATAACTCTTTATGTTTGATATATTTAGCATGACAAACACCATATTATATTCATTCATCCAAAAAAGGAAGTCAGCCAACAAGCCTTTTCAAAATCTCATGAAGAAGTTTGCATGGGACCTGGTCCCCGCAAGACTGCAACTTGAAAAGGTAAAAAGACAGCTGTCAAAAAAGCTGCCACCTCTGATGTGGTAGGTGCACAACGTTTACAACAGCAGGTCTTCAACCAATGGAATGACTTCAACGAATTTGTGGGAAATTATATTATCTCTTTCCAACAAACACAAATTCAAGTTTTGGCAAACAAAGTTTTGGATTTCAGAAAATCCAAAATGCTCAAAAAGCAAAGGCCATCTTCAAGAGGGATCATCCTAAGAGAAACAGAGACCTGATAGAGCTGCAAGCTACCTAGTTGTCTTAGGATTATTTCTTCCATGCTTACATTGTAAATCTGTTCCTAATCTATAAAGAATTCAGATACCTTGGTTTGTTGAAAAGTCTAAGTTAGTTGAGTCAAACTAATTTAGTGGGCAACCTTGTGATGTTGCTTAGTAAAATCCTAAGTCATCTGAAGTGTGGTGATTTAGTGGGCAACCTGTGTGTTTCTTAGTTGAGTCCTAAGTTGTCTAGTGGTGATAGCTTAGTGGGCAGAGTGAAATCTGCTTAGGCTCTTCAAGTAGTAGAGTTATTGCTTGGTTGTGAGATTAATAGCTTTTTCTCACGTTGTTGTTATGGGGTTTCACTTTTGCTTGTGAAGATTAGTGAAAACGTTTGAAAATCTTGTGTGACAAGTCATGGTTTTACTCTCTTGAGCAATGAGGATTCTACGTAAACTGCCTGTGTTGTGTTCTTCATATTATTTAATCTTCAGCACTATTCTTGTTGTGTCAAGGGACCTAGTTCATTGACTATAGTGGACGCCTTCATTTCAACATTTTGGAAGTTGAAGTAGGTGGTCCTAATAGAATAGGATGCACTCCCACAAATTGTTGAAATTAAATTCTTCAACACGGAGGATGAGAACATTATTCAACGATGTTGTAGTGATACAAAAGTTATTTGCTTTCATGCAGATGAAGAAAGATGATGTTTTATGTACCACGACTAAAAGTTCAAGACTTCGCAATGCAGTGTGGTTTCACATACATTGCTGGTATGTGTGTCAGGAGTAGTGATATTGTTTGTTTGTATAATTAAAGCGCATACAATTTGTTTTATTCATTGGTGTTAATCTGTACAAACAATCCATTCTTTTGGACTTCGCTTTGGTCACAAGTTATGATCTAAAGACATAATATTTGTTCTTTACTTGGCTAGCGACAATTAGCAATGCACCTCTAACGGTTATCATCACTACCAATGTGTAAATATCAAGGCTGCAACTAGCTCTGTGCTGCCAGACACAATCCATAGATATTGCATTTAGCACATTATGACAAAGTTGTCTGCAAGGCTAAAGGGTGTGTTGGATATTAAAGTTGTCAAGGTTAAATTCAAATCAATAATCTATAACATTATCATTATAGACAAATTCAAATAAAAGGCCAGCTTCCATTAAAAAATTAGCTTGAAGAAATATTGTTGTTCCATAATCTATATTTTGATAAGAAAAACGGGTCCTCATTTTTCAGAAGCACTACTTTTGGGTTGGAATGATGTCTATCTAAAGATGTGAGTCAATGCATGCATTTTTATAGCTACATAAATGAGAGGCTCTCTAAAGCAGTTTGTTGAGCAATATTAGATGGCCTTGCAACAAATATAAGAGAAAACTTCATGCAGAAGCTTACTCATGGAAGACACATTCAACACCTAATAGCGGGTTTGATTGGGATATGTAGATTCAAACTCACTTACTCGAACTATTTATGATACCTTCATAGCGGAGCATTTAAAAAAGTTGTACCACTGCGAAATTGAAAAATATGTTGATTTTGATAGAGTGGATGGAGTTCATAAGTACAATGTAATAGATTTTCAAAAAGGATTTAAACTATGAATTTTTGATTAGACAACCAATATCTAAAGTGCAAATGCAAGAACTTTCAAAATTAAGGTATTGTTTGCTGCCACATTTTGAAGACTATGAATCGACAAAGGATTAAAATTCTTCATGATAGGTATATTTTATAGCGGTATGTAATTTGTTCATATTTGTATAAATTCTTTCTAGGAGGCTATCCAACAATGGCAGGCGAGCGCAAGAAGTACAATTTTATGAAGAAATGATTAGATAGAAATTGTGATGTTGTGTTGGACAACAACACTAAATATGTGGACTTCAAAAATGTTTTCAAAGGTCATTCCAATGCATTTTAGATTGAAATGACGATATGACAATCCCTAGTGTTGGTGGTCAAGATAGAACGACGATACAACGTTCATTAGAAATCTGAGGAAGTCTGTTCAAGCGAAAGACCTCAAATGAATAGAAATAGGTTAACTCATGACAACATATTTCAGAGAGGTGGTAAAAGCTAAAATACAACTTATTATGATGCCATCTCAAAACGGCGAGAGTAGTCGAGGAAGGAGGGTGGATGTAGATGGGTTGGTAGAGGTAATTGAGTGGTAGAAATGATTTGAATATTGATGTACTAAGTAATCCTACATCTCATATATAGATTTTTCTCCATTTTTTTGTTCTATACTGATTCGATTTAGTTTATTGATGCTTAATTATATAGAGATAACAATAATTGAAATTTTGTATTCATAAAATGAAAGTACAATGTAACGTAATTTTTAAAGTAAGTAATAAGTATTTGTTTGAACGAAGATATAGACTAATTGGAGTAATCTAAGATAATAACCATCCTTGTTATTTCAAAGTAATGCTACCCGAGTAAAACGACAATGTTGGTCTCATTAGATCAAATAATCAATTATTTATTTTTTAAAAAACACATGAATCACTCAAATTTATGATATACATCAGCATAATTTTCAATTAGTGCAATAAAACATTAGTTTGTCATGTGCAAATTAATTAATTAACTATGTCATTGAGTTTAATGTCAATGGTCACAAATTTTTTTGTCGAGATAGTCCAAAACATATTATTTACTTTACTAAATCAATCCGACTAATTATCTTTGAATGTGTGAAGAAATAAAACAAATTGGATTATGATCAGCCTATTTTTCTTAAAAGAGTTTATTCTTGTATTCAAATCAAGAAATATGAAGAAATTTCATATAATTAATTTAGAGTCTGGATTATTGTATTATTACTACTATTTTTTTCTTTTAAAACACTAATAATATATGAATGAATTTTTTTAAAAGATAAATTTTGTGTGTGTGTGTGTGTGTGTGTGTGTGTGTGTGTGTGTGTGTGTGTGTGTGTGTGTGTGTGTGTGTGTGTGTGTGTGTGTGTGTGTGTGTGTGTGTGTGTGTGTGTGTGTGTGTGTGTGTGTGTGTGTGTGTGTGTGTGTGTGTGTGTGTGTGTGTGTGTGTGTGTGTTATTATTTTATGTACACTTGCCATTGTGGTTAGTGATTTCACATACGCGTGTCATTGTGTTGGCGAGTATGATTATAAAATCTAAAAATTTCAAACTTAATATTAAAAAATAGAGTCTTCTTCCTAAATTATTTTTTAGCAAGCTCTTCCTACTTTTGTTCTTCTTGATATGGCCGAGTATGATTTGTTTTGTCACCCCAAACTCTAGTTTTACCCTTCTCCTCATGTGGGTGATCAATATTCTTCACTCATCCATCCAAGAATGTTTGCAATAAAGTTTCGTTTACTTGTGAGCTTGAGTCTTGTATTCATGCATTGAGGAAGTAGATAAGCTTCCACTTGCCCCTTATTTTAATCTTAATTTATAGTACTTACTTCCCTTCTTTCGTGGTTAAACTGACAGTATAGGAAAATAAGTTGATCCTAAATTTCTTCTTTGAAAATTTGTTGTTGGATGCATTTACAAGACTGAAGATCTGACTATATGCTCTATTTTTTGTGACGACAATATCTTTTTTTTTGGTGGTGGCTAACATAACTTAGGCTAGTTAGTATTTTTATAGATAACTCTCCTATGGATACATGTACAAACTATACCGTAAAGAGTGTTATTGTTATTATACTACCTATGAGAAGAGTCTCAATGGTTATGTCTTTGTTGATGCATCTTGGTTTTATTTTAAAGAGTAAATATCTCAAAAGCTCAGTAAAATATGTGAATATTTTTTAGGAAGTCGCTCAAATTGATTTTATTAATGATTATTTTGTTAACATAATTATTATTATTATTATTACAAAATACGAAGTCTACAGTAATTTTTACTCTATGCTATCCCTCAAATTGGAATATTTGAGCTTCTAAATGTTCTCTCTTAATCTAATGCATTCTTCAAAAATTTTATTGGTAAGAGTTATATAAATAAAACTTATTTATTAAAGACGACTATAATTTATAATTTGAAATTTTTCTTTCAATTTAAAGTAAGCTCGATCTTCACCATCTTATATATAATAAAAACTTAATTAGACAAAGATAATAGAGACATAAATATTATGAATCCGACATAAATATTATGAACTGGATTTTCTATTAATAAAAAAAATATATATTCATTATACACCCATCCACTTTTGACAATAGGTGTTGCACACAAAAACACTTAGAAGTAAAAAAAGAAAAAAAGTTAAATTTGTCATAAAACTTCAGAACGAAACAATAATATTTAGATAAATACAAGAAGAATATAATACAACAGAAACAATACAACATAACTTTGTTTCTTTCAAGTGTTCACGAAATCTTCAAGTGTATACAATATGAACTGTTATGTCTCTATTTATCCAGTAACATATAGGCATACTGTCACGCCTCGAGCCTTCATCCTGGGTGAGGCCGACACTCGAACACCATGGTTGACCCCGAACGGATTCTTGACCTGGCTTACTTTACTTAGAAGAAGACAACAATCAATAACTTTAATGATCAAGCTTAACTGAAGTGATAAAGCATACTAACTGAGAATGTTATACAGGTTTAAAACATTCATCTGGCCAAAAGTGGCAACCCAAGCCTTAACACATAGACAACAATGGAAAGACGAAAGGACTAACATCTGACTATTAATCTATAAAGCCTTCTAAAACTGAGATGGATGTTGAGACAGACCCCACAACATCCTAGTGAAGAAAATATTGTAAAAACAATAAAAGTAGTCCTCTGGAATGTAAGGAGACTCACAAACTGACTCTAGAGTACTTAACTGGATCAACAGTGCATGAGATGCCGATCCTCGCTACCTGCGTCTGCATCATAATACGATGCATGCCAACAGGCATCAATATATTGAATATACGAGTATGCGATTTGGAAGGCTAAAACAAATTAAGCTTGAAAATATTAAGAAGAAACACTTACCTTGTCTCTGCTTAACTTATGAATAACAACTCAATAATACCGAGTCATTTCAATATAAAGCAATTTAAAAGCAAGTGCAGTGTAAAAAGTTGTTTGAAAAATGTCATAAATTCTGAATGTATACAAGGATACAAATAACTCTGAAATGATGTAAATATACAGATAAAGTAATTCACATATATAAATACATTTAACTTCCGTGGAGTTTCTCTAACCGACAAACATCACTTAAGATCTATAGTGATGATACATCGATCTATCTCATGCTGCCAGCACATCCTATACCCGGCCAAAGGTATAAGCCCTGAACTGCCTAATTGATCCACTAGTCTACTATGAAAAGGGTTCATCTAAAAATATGACTCTTTTCTACCCATGGTGGCTACATGGTTTATGGGGTTTGTGAGTTGTATGAACTCTCCCCCATATCGATGCTCAATACTACTCCCATAATATACTGGCTCTTATGTTTTAAAACATACTGATTATGTGATTTGAGATTAGTGATAAAAAATTTAGCTCAAAGAGTATCATGGAAATGTAAGTTTCTTGCTTGCTTGCTTCATTTAGAAAGTTATTTCACTTTAACTAAAAACTAGCCTGAAGGCTCATTGAAAATATCAGTTTCCTTTCTTTTTAAATGTGAAAACATTTTAAGCTCCTTTGGGAATACTTATTTCCCATATAGTGCTTTGAAGGAATACTTACTTTACTCTGAACTGAACTCTTAATACGACACTTAAAACATTTTTGAAAGACTTATGAAACTTGAAATGAACTTCTTCTTCTTATATTTACTCATTACTCAACCTGATCTTTAAGTCTTAAAACAAGTTTAGAGTATTTGCAAAATACCTTTTGAAAGGACTCTAGGAACTCTCTAGACTTGGCTCTAACTTTCCTTGAATTTGAAGTTATGGATTCAAGTTTGTAAGTTCGTGTTTCTAAATGATTTCTATATTATTAAAAGTCATTTAGGGTAGTTAGAATCATTAGGAAGTATTAAAATACTTTATAAATGCTTAGTTGGACTAAATTATGAAGATTAGGCAAAAAAGGCCCATTTGGGCACGTTCGGGGTGCGCCGCCCCAGGCTATGTCAAGTGACGCCTAACGAATTTCTCAACTCATTTTTCAACTCTTAACCCACTAAACCTCCATTGTTGTTTTCCTAAACCCTTAGGATCATTAGTAACATCAATAACCAATAGATCTAACTCAAAAAATAACTTGCAATTACGAATCAATTAGACATTAGGTATTCAACGACTCAATCAACAAGAATTTAACAATGTTCTTCAGGAACTTCACTAGTCTCATTTAACCAATTTGAAAATAACAAAATTGAAACAATCTTGGTGCTTGGGTGAACTGACCCAACAATAAAAGATCTCACACACCTTGATTAGGATCACCCTTGACGAAATTCACTCGCAAATCTTGACATTCGTGACGAATTCTTGAGTTCTGTCCTGTTCCTTCTTCTTTTCTCTCTTCTCGAAGCTCTAAGAGTAGTTTTGATTTTTCAAAACTGAATTAAGACTTTTTGTACCCAAATAAACCCCTAAAAACGAAATAGGAAATTAGTTGGTCAAAAGACTAGTTTGCCCTTCCTTAAATTCCAATTTGGACTTTTGTCACTTCAATTGCCCAACTTCTGATAGGCATTTCTCACTCATAAGATATCACAAATGTGCAAACTTGGTGGATTTGGAAAGATCTATCCAAGGGCTTTCCAACCATATAAACAACTACCTGTAACTCATTCTGAGCTAGAAGTTATGACCATTTGAAAATGACAAAAACTCATTTTCTTGACTTACGCAATTTTCCAGATTTTTCTTTTCATTCCAAAGATGAATATTTTTAGTTTCTTAGATTATTCTTAGCCATTTCAAATTGTGAGATGTTACAATATCTCCCCCTTGGGAACATTTTTCCTCAAATGAGATTTCTTTCGCTATGCTAAGGATACTAACATCAAGTTCAACACTCAACAAACAAAAGTAAGTAACCACATGCTTACTCAAAGTTTATAAAGTACTAAGAAGAGAATTAGTACCTTGATCTGCATTCTCTCCGGATTCAAAGACATGTCAATATCTTTTATTCATATCCTCTTCAAATTTTGAATCACTTCTTCTACAAATTTGTTCCTCCAAATGACCTTGACTGATGCAACCTCATTTGTTCTCAACTTGCAAACTTGGCGATCTAAAATCTTGTAAGACCCCCAAAATGAGTTAGGGTGTCTAGAGGCTCACTTGTTCCTATAAGATTTTTAACATTTTAATTAAGTGTCTTAAAGTATGCTTGGATAATTTGAAGTCATTTGAAAGTCAAACGTCAAGCGGCGATGAAGACGTTCGACGACTAGTCACCTAAAGGGACTTGTGTGTTTTTATGTGCTTATGTGTGTGCCATGATATTATGAGGTCCTTATATGAGTTATAAATATTTTTATTATCAATTTATGGAGTTTCATGAAGTTTAGAGGTCAAACGTCCAAGGCGTTCGAAAGTTAGCCCTTGAGACGTTCATGTGTATCTTGAGCGTGCCTTGCATGTTTGGATGTGCTTTACGTGTTCATTTTGGGTGAAACTTGCATGAAAGGTATTGGACATTTTAAGTTGCATTTTCATGTTGGAAAAGTCCGAGTATGACTTCTCGAGGTCCCTGCAAGAGGCCCTCAAAGAAGGACCTAAAGGCTGTCGAGACACTGCCTTGGCAGTGACAATCAACTGAACCAAACGACGCCCTGTTTGTTGAAAAATGGACCGTTGGTGGTGAAATAGTCGATGTTCACTTATCCTTGTGAAGTCTTAAGGATGTTTTCAAGCCTCAGGCCCAAACGAAGGCCTACAGTACGGTCCGTCGATGGACCTACTAGGCGTCGTTGGTGCCCGTCGAGGGTGGCCTGCAACTGCTGCCTAGCGACTGTTTCATTAAAGGGGTGAACGGGAAAATTCACCCCACGTCCTAACCTGACCCTAGTAGGTTTATTTGGTTATTTTTGGGTGTATTTAAGCGATAAAAAACCTGATCAACCCATTCCCAATTCCTTCTACACAAAATTAGACTTTCCCTCCAAAACCAATTCTCTCTAGAAACCTCCATTGAAGGTGACGCTCAAGAACAACTTGAATATTTGGTTTCCATGGATTATTCATCAAGTTTTAGAGGTTTTATTATAGATAAAGGTATGGTGATCCTTCATCTCTAGTTAATCTTTCATCTAGAGAGTCCTTTTCAAAGTTTTGAAATAAGATTCATGATCAAATATCTTCTTCTTCAATCTAGCCATGGTTTCTTTCTCAAAACATTTTCAAAGTCTTAATCATGATTAATTGATGATTATGTATTGGTTTGAACATGAATTTCAATCAAATTGCATTGTGAACCCATGTCCCTTCACAAACATGATTTAGCCTTTGAGTGGGCATTATGATCATGGCTTGTTATTGGTGGATTTGTGATTCTATTACGTTGAATTACTTATGTGAAATTTTTAATTATGTATATTGATGGTGATTTGTTGATATATGATCCAATTATATCAATGTATGAAGATTTGAACATGACTAGCCTATATCTCTATGTAGTTACAATGATTTCGATTATAGAACAATTGTGTAGAATTTCGATTATGCAAAGATCATTGTACCTATTTCCTTAAGTTAATATTATTTATGTATTGTCGGTATAAATCCTTGATGATCAAACTAAATAAGGCTTGTACAATTGATGTAGGTTCTTCTAGTCTATTGATTGATAGAGTAATGTATATGTAGTGATCTATGTTCTAGGGTGGAAGCATGTTTTAGCTATGATGTTCTATCTCTTTAGCTACTGCCTAACATGTATATTATTGATAAAATTTGATTAATGAAAATGACTAGGGAAATTGGTTGATGATCTATAATCTCTACTTTCAAGTATATATGTGATGTATTGTATTAGATTGTAGTATGATCTTGTTGCGACTTGTACATGGTTTCTATAATGATTAAATGTATATTTAGATACTTCCCTATAATGTATTGATGATGAAAAAGTTGTATTGATCAATGATGATCAAAGGATTGATGAATTGGTAAAATTGACTCTTCCTCTCTACTTTTCTATATTATATAGTTGATGAAGCCATGTATGACATTATGTGGTATGATCAATATATATGTGATGTGATCATGGACTTGAAGGAAAATTATATGGATTGTGTGTTAGTGGATGATCACCTTATGTGTAACTTGTGCCTAGTCTTCTACTCTAGTTGTGAATCTACGTTATGTTACTATTATTATGAGCATGAGAATGATTATGTTAGGGTTATGTGTAGATGCTGCCTTTAATGAAATATTAAGGAATGATGACCCTTAACTATATACCCCTATGTGAATTCCTGAATAGCAAAAGTAAGGAGTCTTAAGTGTAATATGAAGTTCGCTTGTCTACTATGCTATTATGTGTTGTGGCCTATGCTTTGTTGTGTATTGTGGTCCTAAGAGGGTAGCTGCCTCAATGTGTTGTTGATAGCCATTATGTGATCATATTGAACAATGTACACACACCTTCACTCTATATGCATGCTTACAAGTAGTATAGGTCATGGTGTCTAAATGAAAGGTAGTTCTGATATTAACTAATGTTTACTCTTATGCATGATAAGCTTAAGTCCATAAAAAGTATGTTAGGTATCCCTTAACTAGGATGACTTGATAACTGTACTAGTATGGGCACCTTGTCTATGCATTGCACATGTGTACCTTGATAGGATAATTCCTAGGTTTGGTCTCTTATGTACATGGATATGAATGCATGAATATGTTATGAACATGTTTTATATGCTATAATGTGAAGTATGTGGTATGATGAATTATGATTATACCTAGTGTCTAAATGTGTTGATATGGCTCATATAGTTACACTTGTACACTTATGCATGAATGAAATAAAGTATGAACTTGTGTGGCTTTTAAGTGTTATGTGAAAAGATTGCTCACATATATGTATATACACACACATGTATGAAAATCTAGTCAATATAGGAGCCTTAAAAGGTGTGCTCAAGTGTATCCTAAACTAGATAGGTTCTTACATATGCTATGTCCATGTGAAAGGTTTTCTCACATGATATATATTGAGGACTTCTCGTCTATGACCTATGAGCTAAGCATATGAGGGGATGACTCTTCTAAGCCAAATTTTTGATAAGTTAAAGTTAATAAAGGCTTTTTTTTAAAAAACTTAGCTTAACACCGAGTGAACTTGAAGTGAGCGGCGTCCCTTCCCATTGTAGGAAGGTAGGTCACCGTTATACTCATGAGATTGATAAATACAATGCCTTAATAGGCATAAAGATGGTTTCCAAAAGTGAATAATCATAATGCCCCATTTGGCATAAAGAGGGTTTTCACATATATGCCTCCAAGTTCCATAACTATGTTGGCTCAGAGGATCTAGCAAGTGATATCACCTAATATTATAGCATGATACTCATGTATTACCTTGGCAAGTAAGAAACCCTCATTTGGTGTAAGAGGATGACACCAAATTCCATGTTTGGCTCACATGGTCTTATTGTGTGTTAAGGCTACAGTTTACCTAAAGTAAAATGGACAATGGAAGTAAATGACTAAGATCCTTACTAGGATGAACTAAGGGAGGTTACTTAGGATAGTTGGAAGTAATGAACCCACCAATACATTGCACAAGTGGCTTCTTAGGGAGTTCTAGGAAAGTGATATAAGGTGTATGATTATGGTTATGTCTTTATGCATCGCATGGTAGTATTTGTCTAGTTGTCATGAAGATGTGCATGGTATGAGTCTAAATAATGTAGTCTTGCTCTTACATGTACTGTGTGGGTCTTAATGACTATATGATGAAGGCTGTTTACATGAATGAAGTTGTCTTCACTTAGTTGTTGGTGTATGAAATGGATGGTAAGTCTTGTGATATCATGATTGGTCTACTAAGTATGTGGGAGGTTATGGAGCTTCACATGTTCATTGCACTAGTAGATTTATATTTGGATTATGAGTAAAATCTCATAAGGTTCTATGTGAGGTAAAATACGTATATGTGCATAATGACTAAGAGTTTACTGTAAGACTCCTGAGGTCTTGGCTTAAATGTGTTAATCATGTGCTGTACTTCTATTGATGATATGTGATGATTCGTGTAGGATGTATATATGAGTTCCTTGTGGCCTTAAGGTAATGTATTGCACTAAGTATTACTAAATGGTTAGTTGGGAGGCTAATGAGTTAAAAGGAGAGGTTCACTGTAAAGAATAATATGCTTATTGTTAAGGCAAATAACTCACTGTAAAGTGACCCTAAAAGTGTCTTATGTACTATATGTGATTTTATATGATCTTTAGCTTTTGAATATGTCTATATGAAGTATGTGAATGATATAAATGCTATTGTATAAGTGTTTTATGGAGATTTACTCAAAAAAGTATGAAGTATGATTTCAAGAAAATTGTCCCTATTAAATGCATGTTTTTGCATGGTTGCCATACTTAATCCATTCTTGTACTAACGCCATTCTTCTCTACTTTTTACACAAAATGTAGATTATGGATGCTTAAAGGAAGTATTAAATTGTGAAGATCTTGATAGAATATTTTCCAAGCTCAAGCAAAGGAATCCTTAAGTCCAAGGAGTCCCGAGTCATGTCTTTATTGTAAAGTGTATAATATAGTACTTATGTTTTATTGTTGTAAGGGCCGTTTCCCTAATGTAATCTTATGATGATTGAGTCTAGGATGCAAAAATATACTAGAGTCTTTAACTTTGTATGATGATATTTTATATATATATATATATGAAGAAATGTTCTAGCATATGATATGCTAAGAAAATTTTAAATTTTGCGCTAAATTTACCTATGAAAATGCGATGAATGATAACTATGGGCTTGTATAAGACCTCCAAGAGGTCAAGTACGCCATGTTACTTCTAGGGGGTTCTCCCTGGATGTGACAGAACTCAACCTTCATCTCCTCATGTTACGACCTGCAAGTACACCCTAGAAGAAGGGAGCACTCTTGAGTCGTCACAGGGCATCGTGAACCTTTCAGAGGTCCAAGACAAGGCGTTAGACATATTTCATTGCATAATCATATAAATAGTGAAATTTAAAATTTTTTATAGCACAGCATATGCTAGAACAATACTTTATTAATATATAAAAAATCATAAGTACATAAGAAGACTCTAAGTCGCTTTGCCCTCTTAAGACACAACTCAATAGAGTAGAATAGGGACACGACCCTTAACAACATAAAATATAAGTCTAAGCTATTACATCAACTTAATAAAACATCTTCGCATAGGCAACCGTTGAATCATAAGGGTCCCTTTACTTGAACTTTGGATATCTATACAAGCTCTTCACTTGAGAGACATCCTCTAGACATCACCACCCACACTTTGTGTAAAAATATGAAGAAGAATGATATTAGTAAAAGAATGCACTAAGTATGACAACCATGTATTAAAAGAGGACATTTCATTTGAAATCATGCAACATGTCTTTTTAGTAAGCTTCATGAATATAGAAACATATAAGCTCAATATAGTTGACATACATCATATCCACTTGGATACTACTCATAATAGGACATAAACCATTTATCATTCTTTGAAGCATATTCAATACATACCATATATTACCTCTCTTTTATCCTACTCCTTTCCTTAGGTAACCATCAAGTGTACCTTGTACAATGTATCACCTTGAGGTCACCTTACAATAGCCTTTCATAATATGATTAATAACATAACCACATATACTCATAAGACTTAAACACTTCATAGAAATCAATTTCACATAAGGACCAACACCTAAGAAAACTCCTAATTCACACTAGTGCAATGCGTAGGTAGCATCCCATAATACTACTTCCACCAAGTGTACCTAAGAAGTCACCTAGACTAGGCATATCATATTTAACAAGTCATAACACTTTCATTTATAACTAACCATATGTCCACATACCTCATATCATCATATAACAATTCATCATACTACGTGACATTATAGGAATACTCATCATTCTTCATGCACTTTATTCATAAACTCACTTAGTTCATACCATAGGTAAGCATCCCTCATAACCCCTTCACGAGCTTACTTGTGCAATGTACACATGGAGTCTCATACCCCCACATATACTAATTAAATCCATGTAGAATCCATAAGTGTAATTCACACACATACACATAATTCATGTCATAATCATAGCAAAGTCACTTAATAATGCATTCGTACAATTCATATATAATATCACATAACTATTACTTGTATACATGTACTAATTTATCCTTTCTTTAAGTGCACTTGTGCAATTCATGGGTAGGGGTCATAATCCTACCTATACTATGTAATCCTCTCAAGGAGTTGTGATTAGATTCCATAATCTTATATTAGTTCATTTCTTACTTTGAGAGATTTATCCATAACTGACATAGACCATGTGAGCTACATGAAATCCGGTGCTCTACTCCCACACTGAAAAGAGAGAGTTAAAATTTGCCTAAGGCGTAACCAATCGTACATAGCTTTATAAGTGGTATCCACAAGCGATTACCTATGGGGGCACATAGTTATGGAACATGGAAATTTCTTCTAGAAACTTTGACTTACTAGTGTGGAGGTTTCCATCGCATGAGACAACATCTATGTTGGGAACCCAAACTTGCTAAATGTGAAGGTTCTCTTTGTGGGAAGTCGGACTTACTAATGTGAAGCTCCCACTCTCATTTGTCATGTTCACTCGGTGCTAAGATCAAACTCCATTTTTAAACACCATTAAGCCTTTAGAGAACTTTAGTTAATAAAGATTAGGTTGTAGGGACTTGCTCCCTCATACATCATATAGCTCAAAGTTATCTATGATGAGAATGTGCTTTCATCATAGAATCTACATCATGTGAGAATATCCTTTCACATAATTATACAATCATACATCATGTGTGTGCATATAATGTGATATCTACCTTCACATAACACCTCTAATCACACATGTTCATAACATAATTAATCATTTAATTACATGGATAGAAATAGGTAATGATGCATAGTAGAATAATCCTTTCCTTAGTCATCATGAATCTACCCTATTGATAGATATGCATGAAGTGTGTGTGTGTGTATATTGGTCAACATGATCACATAATGGCTTATCACCTAACATTGAGGAAGCCACCCTCTAAAGATCACAACACATGTACATCATTCTTCAGTTCTTGAGTCCAACACATCTAGAGTATTTAAGACTATAGACTACATACACTCACATTACATCATAGGAGGCAAGTACATATTCAACAATTGAATAGAAGACTAGCATACTTCGATCACACATTCATATAGGGTTCATATAGGTAGGGGTCATTCTACAAGGATATTCTTCATCACTAGACATATAGACCACCTAACCCTAACATGATCATCACACATATACATATAACATCATCCCCACACCTAGGTCATGCAACTAATTTGGAAGGCTATTTATATACTTCACATACCATCAATTCACTTAGAACATGATAATTAGAATCAAGGCTAAATCCTTCAACTTCCTAAACATGGAAATTATCATATAAATTCATTTTGCATCTAATGCTTAAAAGTCCATGATCATAAAACATAAACATGTACAAGAATGTAAACACGCCACCATAAGTGGACCATACCAATCAAGACAATTCAATGTACACTCTAAGCTAATTAGAGGAAATAAGTCAACTTCCTAAATATCCAAGCTACTGATCATCTTTGATCATTCCTCCACAATTCATATTAAATTGAAATCGATATTAATAGCCATAAGCAATTCGATACAATCTAATCACAATTCTATAAACATGATCTCAAGATCACAAGACTCACATTATAGGACAATTTGAGAAATTAGGAGGATCACGGGTTGTTCATAACATTGGATAGCAATTCATCATAAAATCAGTATCTAAACATATATTCATTATTAGAATGATTTTTAAATCACTTTTAGAATGAACCCATGGCTAAATTGAAAGATAGGATTTGTGACTTAGAATAATGTTTGGAAAAAGCTTTGAAAGGACTCCATAGATGATGGTTATCTAGGGTTGAAGGATCACCATGCCATCTAAATTAGAAAGCCCACAAAAATCTGAGAAGGAAGCTCCAAAAATCCACCTCCAAAGCTTGTTCTTGAGCTTGGTCTTCAATGGAGGTTTTTTTTTTTTTTTTTTTTTTTGGGGGGGGGGGGGGGTTTGGAAGAAGAGAGGGTTTTGGAGATTTTCATTTCTTAATTGGTTTTGGGATTTTGTCCTAGGAAAGGGTTTAAAAAGGTCCTAAAAACAGTTAATAAATGCCCCCCCTAAGTTACCAAAAACCCCCATACTCATTGGGACTTTTAGGCATGTAAAAATTGACTAAAAAACGACGCAACTGGATCTGGGAAGTGGATGCATTGCGCGGAACAGCCTCTGAATGTTTCCCCAAATAATTTTGAGGCAGTGATCTCCGTTCTGGGCATGCCTCACACAAGAAAGTCGAAATCTGTGTTCTGCTCGCTGCCTTGGGCAACCTCCTTGTCCAACGTTTGGGTCCTCTTTGGGGGACCTTAGGGTGGTCCCCGGGGAGTCTTACCGTGACGTTTTGACCCTTAACATGTATATTAAGATTCTAGGGTCACCTCTACTGCTTTGGGACTTCAAACAACATATAAAAACAAGGGAAACATACAAGGACACACTAGCACGTCTAAAAACTAACTTTCGAATGTCTTGGACGTTCTTGGACGTATGACCTCCAAACCACTTAAAATAATTATACAAGCTGTAAAAAATTTCATTAATATGTTATTAACCTTTTTAGGCTCATGTGAGTCTCTAGATACCTTAGTTCATTTTGAGGGTGTAACATCTCAAAGGATAAGCTATCCTTAATCACCAATTTTCAGTTGGTACAATCAATGAAGGATCGCTTATGCTATGAAGAGATTCTGGTCCGCATTCTATATCGTCAAGTTCACAAGTTGAGAACTAAGGAAGTTGCATCAGTCAAGGTCCTTTCGAGGAACCAATTCATCGAAGAAGTGACTTGGGAAGCCGAGGAGGATATGAAGTATATATATCCAACATCTTTTTGAATCCGGAGAGAATGCGGATCAAGGTACTAAATTCTCTTCTTAACACTTTATAAGCCTATGTGTAAGCATATCATTACTTGCTCTTGTTTGTTGAGTGCCGAAATGATGTTACTATTCTTAGCCTAGTAGAAGAGTTCTCATTCGAGGACAAATGTTCCCAAAGGGGAGATACTGTAACATCGCATAACTCAAAATATCTAGGAATGGTATAAGAAAGAAAAAATAATCACTTTTGGAAAAAAAAAGGAAAAATCTAGAAAAGCTCCTAAGTGTACAAAGTGAGTTTTTTGCCATTTTCAAACGGCCATAACTGCTGGATCAGGATGAGTTATAGTCAGTTCTTTATATGGTTGGAAATACCTTGGATATATATTTCCAACACTGCTAAGTTTGCGCATCCTCGATACTGAATGAGGGAGTTATGCCTATCGAAAGTTGGGTTGTGGGACTAAGAAAGGCCAATCTGGATTTTTGTAAGGGTAAAGTAGTATTTTTACCCTACTATTCGTTTTAAAGGTTTATTAAGGGTAAAACTAAGCCTTAATTTAGTCTTAGAAAATTTGAATAAGCTTAGTGTTTGAGAGAAAAGAAAATAGAAGAGGAAGATCAAGAATCCTTCAAGAATGCCAAGGTTTCGTAAATGGAATTTGTCGGGGGTGATCCGCATCGAGGTATATGAGATGTTTTTGTGTTGGGTTATTCCATCCACACACCAACATGTTTAATTTATTACAATTATAGTATATTAAAATATGAACATAAAAGTTATTGATGAACAATCATTGAATTCTTATTAGTTGAGTTGTAGTATGCCTTTAGTTGTTTTGATTAGTGTTTTCGGGCTATTTTACGAGTCATCGATTGGGTATTGAGAATATTAGTGATACTAAGTATTTTTAATGATACATGGGAGTTTAGAAGGTTTAGAGAAGAAAATCGGAGAAGAACAATCAACAATCCCGTTTGACAGGCCCTGGGGCAACATGCCAAGCAGAGCCCCTTAGGACAAACTCTGTTCGTCAGGATTTGGTGCCCCGCGCAGAGCGCCAAGGCCACTTGGATACCCCATTTCCCCCCATATTTTTGTACTAGTTCTTAAGTGATGTACCTATGTTTCTTGGTTGATTCCAACACTCTAATATTCATCTAAACATCATGAAATTATCCATAAACATGAGATACATGATCCTTGAATCCATAATCCTATTCAAAGGAAGTTAATATTAAAGTCAAAGAAGTTAAAGAGTCAAGTCTAAAGTTAAGGAGCAAGTTAAAGTAAGTTCTTAAAGTTTTCAATAGTCTTAAACAAACATTTTAACTTTGTTTTAAGGCCTACAAGTTGAGAAAAGAGCAACCAGTCGAGTTAAATCTCAAGAGTTATAAGGGAACAAAGTACTCCCCAAGAGTTAAGTTTTAAGTAAAGCAAAAAGAAAAGAGTGATTGCATTTATCAAAGAGTTATAATAGAACTAAGTAATCCCTAAAAGTTATTGATGTTTTCACATTCTTAGAAAAGAAAGGAAGCTAGACTACCACATAGCCTTTGACTAGTTTTAGAAAAAGAGAAATAAGATTTCCAAGAGAGCTATTAAAGCTAAGTTTGAGAAATTACCTCAAACCGGAGAAGAAGTTGTTTTAAAAGCACATGATCTAAGTATTTTTAGGAGTAGTATTGTGCACTGATATGGATACAAAAGTTCATAACAAATCAAGTCTCCATAAACCATGTAGCCAACATGGACAAAGAAAGGATCATACTTTTAGATGATTCCTTAGTGCTTTTTAGCATAGACTAGTGGATCCACTTAGTAGTTCAGGTTCTATACCGAAGACAAGATATGGAGAGGTCCTCTTGCAACGTGAGGTTAGACGTTGTACCATCGCTTAGGTTCATGATAATGATTGTCGGTTAGAAAATCTCCCACAGAAGCTATATTACTTTCATTATGAGAAAAGTTGAGTTTTTTATTGCATTATATTAAATTAACTAAGATGTTTACTCTGTTTTTTTCAAGTTTATTACATATATTGCATGTGTCCTTACTTCTTTATATTGATCTAGGATTTCATGAGTTGAGCAGAGTCAAGGTAAGTTCTTCTTGATCCTTTGAAGCTTTAAGTTGTTGTTCAACATTCCAAATCGCATACTTGTACATTCAATACACTAATGCCATTTGGACTGCATTGTCTTATGATGCAGACACAGGTAACAAGGATCAGCATCCAGCGTGTTGATCCAGATCGAGCGCTTAGAGTCATTAGTGAGCCTCCTTGAATTCTGGAGGATCCTTTTTATGCTTTTCAGTCTTGTTTCTTTATTAGAATGTTGTGGGGTCTGTCATAACATTCATCTTAGTATTTATAGACTCTTCATAGACAAATTTTCAGTTAGTTCAACTGAGCCTCTTTTATTTCAGATATTTTATTTTGAGACTAAAGTGTTATTTTGGCTAAGACATTAATTAAAGTTATTTATGAGAAGGTTTTTGTTTCATTACTGTAAGTCTTCCACTGAGTAAAGTAAGCCATGCCAAGGGTTCGCTCAAGGCCAGCCATGGTCATTGGGTGCCGGCTATGTCCAGGGTGTAGGCTCCTGGTGTGACACATACTGCCTGTGTGACATTGGAAATCCTGTGATGAAATTCATATTAATAATCTCGCACTTCTATTATGGAATATCTATATTCTGAGTCAAACCTCCAGGCCTTTGGTGCTCTACTATAACTTGTTGGCAATTTGGGCACTTGGAAACGAATCCGACAATACCTTTCTACATTCCATTCCACCAATATATTTCTGTCAATTCGCGGTACATATTAGTGGAACTTGGATGAATGGAATATCTAGAGTTATGATCTTCCTCCATGATATTCTCTTGAAGTCCATCCACCATAGGTACACACAATCTACCTTGATATCTTAACACACCATCCCCCCCTTTCAAAAGCTAATACTCTTTGCTTATGAACATTTGCCTTCAATTCATGCAAAATGGAATCTAGGTGTTTCTTTTATTTCACTTCTAACACTAATGATGCTCAGTCCCATTTGTCACCATTATTCCTCCTTTTGTGGAATCCATGAGTCGGACTACTATTCGTGCAAGTCTATGCACTTTTGTTGCTAGTTCCTTCTTCTTTTCCTCAAGATGGGCGGTACTACCCATAGAAAACCTACTTAAGACATCATCAACAACATTATTATTACCTGGATGTTAAAGAATGCTCTTTTTTTATAATCTTTGAGGAATTCTAACTACCTCCTTTGTCTGTTATTAAGATCTCTTCAAGTGAACACATATTGTAGGTTCTTGTGATCAGTGAAGACATCCACATGAACACCATACAAATAGTAATTCCATATGTTCAAGGCGAATACTATAACAACCTACTATAATTCATGGGTTGGATAATTCTTCTCATAAACCTTCAACTATCTAGAGTCATAACCTTTAATCTTGTCATTTTGCATTAACACATGGCCAAAATAAACTCTAGATGCATCACAATACACCATAAAACCTTGAGTACCTTCTGGTAAGGTCAAAACTGGGGTAGTAGTCAAATTCTTCTTCAACTCCTGGAAGCTTTTGTCACAAGCTTAAGAACATTGGAACATAATTGTTTTCTGAGTCAAATTTCTCAGAGGAGACAAAATAGATGAAAACCCTTAACAAACTTTCTATAGTAGTCAGTCAAACCCAAGAAGATCCTTATATTAGTTGGAGACGTGGGTCTAGCCTAACTCAGAACTACTTTTATCTTTTGTGTATCAACTCTAATCTCATCAACAAAAACTATGTGGCCCAAGAATGTCACAGACTTAAATTGAAACTCATATTTTAAGAACTTAGATATAAATCCTTATCTTTCAAATTCTAAAGGCTATTTTCAGTTGACTAGTATGATCCTCTCCATTCCTTGAATAGATTACTATGTCATCAATTAAGACGATAAAAACATATCTAAATAAAGTTTGAAGATTATTCATAAGATCCATGAATGTTGCAGGCACATTGGTCAACCTAAACGACATTACCAAAAACTCATAATGTCAATATCTGGTTCTAAAAGTTGTCTTTGGAATATCACATTCCCTAACTTTCAACTGGTGGTAGCCTGATTTGACGTCAATCTTAGAAAAACAAGAAGCACCCTAAAGCTGATGGAAAATATCATCTATCCTTGGGAGAGGATACTTATTTTTTACGGTAACGTTGTTTAATTGACGATAATCTATACACATCCTAAAGGAACCATCCTTATTTCTTTCAAATATGACTAGAGTGCCCCAATGTGAGACACTTGGTCGAATGAAACCCTTATCTAACATATCTTTTAGATCTTTAAACTCTGATGGAGCCATCCTATATAGAAGAATAGAGATGGGATGAGTATATAGAAGTAGATTTATACTGAAGTCTGTCTTTCTCTCAAGAGGGACCCCAGGAAAATAATCTAGAAAGACTTATGGGAACTCTTTTACTACTGGACCTGACTAAATATGAGGTATCTCGACACTAGAGTCATTAACTCGGACTAACTGATAGACACACCCCTTAGAAATTAACTTTCTCGCCTTAAGGTACGAAACAAAATGACCCTTAGGCACTGCTGAACTGCTTTTCCACTCTAACATAAGCTCATTTGGAAACTGGAACTTGATGGCATAACAGGCATGAAGTCAGTCCATACCAAGAATGACATCAAAGTATACCATGTTTAACTCAACTATATCATCCATGGTACTCCTATGATTGACGGAAAGCGTACAATAACAATAGACTCTTTCTACTAGAATGGATTCACCCAGAGGTGTCAAAATAATCAATGGTTCACTAAGTTGCTCAACAATAATATAAAAGTTCATGGAAATATGTGGAGTTACAAAAGATAAACCACTCCTCGGTCTAGCAATGCAAAAACAGTAAAGTAAAAAACTTGAATCATACCAGTGACAACATCTGGAGAATTTTCATTTTCTTGGTTATTGTTGAGAGCATACACACAATTTGTTCCCCCGCCAGTACGAGAAGTAGCACCACTAAGCTTAGCCCTATCTAGTGGAACAACTGATGAAGATTGGGTCCATTGCACCCAATACCACTTCCTTGACTATTCTTTCGACACTCTCTTAGAAATTCAAGGTATAAATGCACTTGAAACAACCATTGGATCCCTCACGACAAACACCAGAGTGGTTTTTACCACACTTGGCATAGGCAGGAGGCTTACTACCCCTTGCGCCACACTACCCTGTGAATATGCAGGTTTAGCTCTGGAATTCTGACTATATTACTCACCCTTATTCTTAAGTGCAGGTGCACTAGCAGATGATGGGGCAGGACCCTTTTATTTCAATTGGAAGGATGACTGTATGACATTACTCTTTTGTTGCACGGACTCATTCCCTATCTTATCTCACTTTCTTCCAACTCTTTTTTGTTCTTCAACTTCTCTTCTTCAACTTATTACACATAGACCATCAACCTGGATACGTCCATATAATGCATCAACATCGTATTCCTGCCCTCC
Organism: Solanum peruvianum; assembly: GCA_027705065.1. NCBI lineage: Eukaryota > Viridiplantae > Streptophyta > Magnoliopsida > Solanales > Solanaceae > Solanum > Solanum peruvianum. The sequence goes on along the minus strand of JAKWJD010001765.1, from coordinate 30,449,895 downwards.
TTGCTTGATGAACGACCCAAGCCAGTGACAAACAAATTTATTCTGCTCTTCATGTCCTTTACCATTTCAGGAGCATAATGGAATAACTGAGTGAACTTCAAACCATACTTATGCATAATCAAAGAGTCCTGTTTCAGCATAAGAAACTCTCGTACCTTAGCCTTTTTCAATTACCGGGGAAAGAAATGCCCCAAGAAAACCTCTTCAAAACAGGACCAACTTGGATGTTGTGCATCATCATCTATGACCTCCTTCCACTAATCAAACCAAGTCGTATCTACATTTTTCAATTGATATGTATCTAGGTTAAGTCTTTCAACATCAATTACATGCATCACGTCAATTTTTTTAGTTCTTCAATAAAATTCTCTGGATCCTGTGTAGTGATCGAACCCGTAAAACTTGCAGGATTCATTCTCAAGAATTCACGAATCCTTGAAGTTTCACCCTCTTATTTTCAAGATCCCCTTTGTTTTCCAAATTGATTAGTTACCACTTGACTTAATATCCTGATAGCTTCATAGAACTCAACATTGGTAACTTCCTCTTGAGGTTGCACTTCAGGTGCATTGGGCAACGCTGGTTCTCTACATTCCTTCTTGTTAGACGACCTCTTGCTGCTCTTCGTGGAGACATGTTTATCTAAAAACACGTGCAATCACGAATTAGAGAGAAACTTTTAGAGCTAAACTCTAACTCACTAAAGAAATATGAAAGAAGAAAAGTATTTCCTAAATTTTGTGACCTCCTAATTATAGATGTGGTTCACTTCACACTGATAACTAGGACTCTACAAATACAACTTCATAGAATCCCTAGGACTGTTGAACTTTTTTCTCTGATACCAAGTTTGTCACGCCCCGAGCCTATACCCTGGGTGTGGCCGGCACTCGAAGACCATTGTTGGCATCAAATGGACCCTTGGAATGGCTTATTTAGTAGAAGACAACAATAAATAACTCTAACGATCAAGCTTATTGAACTGATAAAGTATACTAACTGAGAATGTTGTAAAGCTTTAAATATCCATATGTCCAAAAGTGGCAACCCAAGTCTTAAAAAATAGATAGAAATGGAAAGACAAAAGGACTAACATCTGACAGTCTATCTATGAAGCCTTCTAAAATTGAGATGGCTGTTGCGACAGACCCCATGAAATCTTAATAATGAAAATACTGTAAAAAAATAAAAAGAGTCCTTTGGAATGAAAGGATACTCACTAACTGACTCTAGAGTAGCCAACTTGATGAATGGTGCGCCGGATGCTGATCCTCGTTACCTACGTCTGCATCATGATATAATGCAGTCCAACTAACATTAGTACATTGAATTTGCGAGTATGCGAGTTGGTAAGCCAAAAAAAACTTAAGCTTGAAAAGAGTAAGAAGGAACACTTACCTTGGCTCTGCTCAACTTATGAATAACATAACTCATAGTGACTCATTTCACAATAAAAAAATTTAAAAGCAAGTTCAATATAAAGAAAAGTTGTTTGAAAACATGTTGTAAATTCTGAATGTATACATGAATATAAATAACTCTGAGATATATGTAAAAATACAAATAAATTGATGTATATATATCAATACATTTACTTCTGTGGGAATTTCTCTAACCGAGAACAATCATTTAAGAGTTATAGTAATGATACAATGTTTTCTGCCTCACGCTGCCAGCGCATCCTATACCTGGCCAAAGGTATAAAACTTGAACTGCCAAATGGATCCAATAGTCTATTGTGAAAAGGGTTCATGGATCCACTAGACTACTTTCAAAAGAGTTCATAAAAAAAGTATGACCTTTTTCTATCCATGATGTCTACATGTTTTATGGGGACTGTGAGTTGTCTGAACTCTCCCCTATATCGGTGCTCAATACTACTCCCATAATATACTTACTCTTATGTTTTTAAAACATACTGATTATGTGCTTTGATATTAGTTCTCAAACTTTAGCTCAAACGCTATCATGGAAATGTGATTTCCTTCCATACTTCATTTAGAAAGCTATTTCTTTTAACTGAAAACTAGCCCAAAGCCTCTTTGGAAATATCAGTTTCCTTCTTTTTAAATGTGAAAACATTTTAAGCTCCTTTTGGGATACTTAACTTTACTGTGAAATGAACTCGAGCTTAAGTCTTAAAACGACACTGAAACCATTTTTGAAAGACTTACGAAACTTTAAATGAACTTCTTCTTCTTATTATTTTCACTCTTCACTCAACCTAATCTTTCAGTCTTAAAACAAGTTTAAGTATTTGTAAAAGACTTCTTGAAAGGACTCTAGCAACTCTCTAGACTTGACTCTAACTTTTCTTGAATTCGAAGTTATGGACTCAAGTTTGTAAGTTCGGGTTTCTGAATTATTTCTATATAATTAGAAGTCATTTAGTGTAGCTATAATCAATAGGAAGTTTTAAAACACTTTAGAAAGGTTTTGTAGGATTGAATTACGAAGAATGGACGAAAAACATCCATTTGGGCGCATTCGAGGCACGCGCCTGTAGTCCATGCTAACTGAGGCACAAAAATGGCACACTGCAGGCGTGTCGCCTCAGGACCTTTGGCATTGATTGGGCGCGCCACGCCTGGGTTTGTCTAGGTGACGCCTGACGAATTTCTCAACTCGTTTTCAATGCTAAACCCCCTAAACCTCTATAGTTCTTTTTCCAAACCCTTAGGATCATTAGTACCTTCAATACATAATAAATCTAACTCAAAAATTAACCCAGAATTATGAATATATTCAACATTAGGCATTCAAAAACTCAATCAACAAGAATTCAACAATGTTCTTCAAGAGCTTCACTATTATCATTCAACCAATTCAAAAATCACTGAATTGAAACAAGTTTGTTGTGTGGGTGAACTGACCCAACCCTAAGATCTTACACACCTTGATAGGGATCACCCCCTACGAAATTTACTCGCAAATCTTGACGTTCTTGATGAATTCTTGACTTTTGTTCTTTTGGTTCTTCTTTTCTCTCTTCTCTAAGCCTAAGCGTAGTTTTGATTTTCCAAAACATAATTAAGAATTTGTTTACCCCAATAAACCCCTAAAAACGAAATAGGAAATTAGTTGATGAAAAGACTATCTTGCCCTTCCTTCAATCCGGATTTGGACTTTCTTCACTTCAAAAACCCAACTTAAGATATGCATATCTCAATCATACGATATTAAAAAAATGTGCAAACTCGGCAACATCAAAAAGATATCCAAGGGATTTTTAACCATTTCAAGAAATACCTCTAAATCATCGTGATCTAGAAGTTATGGCCGTTTGGAAATGACCAAAACTCGCTTTCTTAACTTAGGCAATTTTTTAGATTTTTCCTTTTCTTTCCAAAGATGAATATTTTTAGTTTCTTAGATTATTCTTAGCCATTTCAAATAGTGAGATGTTACACATACAAAAGATTAGTCATAAACATGACATTAACATGAATATAATGGTTATTCATAAATATGACATTAACATAAATATAATGAGGGAGGTTATGGAAGTGAAAGGTTACAAGAACAATGATTATAATTGTGGAGGTTATGTAGGTGATGGTTATCTTTATAATTGAGAGAAGTAATTAAGTAACTTCTTGATGTAGTGGAGATCCACTGTATATTATTTTATAACACTCCCCCTTGAATTTCCATAGATAATATGCCTCGTTAAAATCATACTAGGAAAAAACCCTGTGGAAAAAAATCCCAGTGAAGGAAACAGAGTACACATATCTTTTAATATGCTTTGAATGTTACCTCGTTAAAAATCTTATTAGGATAAAATAATTGGGATAAAACCATGGTAAATAAAAATAGTACGACACATATATTTCTCTCCCAATAAAAACTTTACTTATTATCTCGAAAACAGTGCATTCCAATCTTGTGTCACAACTTCTCAAATATTAATATTGGCAATTTTTAGTGAATAAGTTTATAAGATTATCACTTGAATGTATCTTTCAATGTTTATTTCACCATTTTTTTGAAGATCATGTGTGAAAAGACATTTGGTGAAATATACTTTGTTCAAACTCCTTTGATTATATCCTCCCTTCAATTGAGCTATATACCATTTTCGTATATGGTGGCTGAAATATCCTTTTCAAAAGAAAATCACATATTTTTGTGATTTTCTAAATATGATAGATCATGATTCCAACCAAACATACTCCCGACTTAATTTATAGATCAATATTATTCTGTATGATTTGAAGAAGTTGTTATTAATGTCATACTTCGAATTTCCAAGATATCGATATGCCTCCATATGTAAAAAATGGTCCATTTGGGATCAAGCTTTTTGAAGATCAAATAAATAAATTGCATCTACATAATCGAATTATTTCTAACTATAGGATTGTTCATTTCAATTTTATTGAAGCTTGTCTTTTCTTTTGAAAGAAAACCACACATCTTCTATGTGTTGAGTCATTTGCTTTGTTAGTTTCTTGTCATAACCTAAATGGAATATGAAAATATTTTCATATAACTTTCGTTATGTATATTAAATAATCGCATTTTCATAACCATCAATCTATAAGTGCACAAATTTCACTAATACATGACATTTTAAAATCATTTTCATGAGATTAAAAAGATATATTCTCTGTGTTAAACAATCTTAACATCATTGGGTACTCAATGGAATTTTTTTAATACCTTTTAAATCCTTCAAGGATTTTCATATTTCATCCATCATCTAGTTAGAAATGATAATCACTCATTATGGATATTCAAGTATTTCATCAATTGCCATATTGAAACAAGTCTCATTGCATTTATCTCCATTTAATGATTTTAGAATTTTTGTGGAAACCCTTTATGCCCCGTGGCTGAATCGCACTTTATATTTTACGGTTATACTTTCGCACAATGACTCATTTGTACCACAATGACATTATATTTTGATCCATGAACTATAAGATCAAAGACATCACTTTTTTATGTGAAACAAAATATCTTTCAATAGTGCCAATAATTTATCTGCCAAACTATATGACATATTTGAATTTAAGATATTTGTATCCATTTATATCATTGAGTGCTACTTAATATCAAAGATACGCCATAGACCATTTTGATATTGATTCCAATACAACATAACTTATGAGATCTCTTCATTTTACATCATTTTCAAGTACCTGAACCTTAGCCAGGTTTTATGAAGTGTTATGTCATAGTGTTGTGTCAAAACACTTACCTCATTATCATAATCATTTTGATAATTTTATCCTTTTGTTCCTCTAGGATTTTTATGTTTGAAATCTGCCACGACCACAATCTAGACCCCAGACGAGACCGGCGTCGTTAACCTCTCAGAGGTCACAGACAAGCCTACATACTTCATTCTTACTTCATTAGGTTAATTTTAGCGGAAAATTTAAACTTTTTGTTTTCTTATTTCATTCTAAACATTTGAAACATAACATCATATGCGTTCACAAATCAACCATCTAATATAGAGTTAATCAAATGAAAGAAACTGTTCATAATTGCATTAAATGTATTCTTCCAAAAACGACACCAATACAAAGTCTGAAATGAAAGTAGAAAGAAACACTAGTGGAACATGCTCCACTAGATAAAGCCTACATCTAAGCTAGATAATAACAGTAGACATCCTCGAACGCATGAGGGCCTACCATTCCTAAGGAAAGCTCCATGTCTGGATAGCTGCAACGTCAACCTGAAAACTCTAGAGTCCACCTATGCCTACACCTACAAATATAGAGTTGTATGGGATTAGTACACACTTGTAATAAGTATGGGTATATGCAAGAACACACCAAGGACATGCATGAGTAAGAATAACTCTTTCCTTACAACATAATTTATGGAAAGTCAAGTCAGTAGACTTGCCAAGTTGGGATTACGAAAGTTAGTGATCTTTCCAAATTTGGATTAGGAAAGTGAGTGAGCTTTTCAAATTTGGATTGGCAAAGTCATGCCATGAGAGAAACATGCATCATCATACTTATTATATTGGACACAACACATAACATCTTACACATAGCACATAACATATTGCATACAACACATAACATCTTTCATATCATTCATTCATAGGCCATGAGACCTTGGAATAATTGACGTGACATTATGACTTCCCAAAATGAGGGCTCAACATATGAGACCTCAACTAGGGAGCCTTCCTTAGCAAACACAGAGTCTGCTTCATTCATTCATACGTACTTCATTTCATTTCTTTCATAGGCTAGTGTAAACACTAGCTATACCTAGGATGTAGTTTAATACTTTCATCGGGTTCGCTGTGCAATGATCAAGAATGACCTACTGTCATTACATAAGTGTAGCTCAACTCTTGATCATCCTATCCTAACAACTTTGGTATCATTCATTTTATTATGTGCATCATTTGAGGCTGACCTCATTCATTCATTGGGAACTTTAACTTTAACCAACATAGATCATGTGAGCATCATGAAATCCAACATCCCCCCCCCACACCGAAAAAAAGGTGGAATCACCAGCCAAAGTGACCCAAAACATGCTAGCGTACATGGGGATTGAACCCTGCCAGATTCCTATATTGGCAGTATAGGTTCGAAGACTAGGAGATATAAGGATACCACCATGAGAGTTACGTGAACTTCCACCCTTATCCAAAGAAGGCATCACCGCTCATAGATAGTCTATCGGTGCTCAGTGTAAAGTTCTATTACGTTCAACTCATACATCATGAAAGTTGACTTCTAGTATGAGGACATCATAGCTCAATAGATGATTTCTTATCTCATCATTAGTATTAAGTGTGTTAATCTCAATACTTTTATTAGAGTGTTCATAGAGGCTGGTCTCTTCATTAACTTTACACTCTCATAGGTGAGTATGTTTTTGTCAACACTTACTTAGGCTCATTTTATAGTGCTCTCATATTTTACATTAGCCTCATATCATATTGTAACCACAATCATTAGTATTAGAAGATTTTCTCTTCATAATTACTCACTCCTTTTTACGTGAATGTTCATTTCATCATATGCCAATGCACTTGGCCATTTAGTGTGTTTCACACTCTTACTTAACCCTTCTAGGGTTTCATGATTTCATTGTTCATATAATCATTTCATTACATACATCTTAGGTTTACTTACTTCTAACATATGCTAGACTTATGGGTCTATTCATACAAGCCATGAGGCTTTAATCATAATTCGTTTAAGTGATTCATATCTTCCTAAGATTATGTGGTACAAGACTTATGCATCTTGTATGTATGCCAAGATCTCAATTCCGATATATGTAGGCAGCATTATTCTTGACTATTTAATTCACGTATGACTTATGTATCAATACGAAATTTGGGCAAGGAAATTCGGTTTCGAATACCTTGGACAACATTTACATTTTTCATTTATTTCATTTTGGTCAACACGACTTGGGGACCCAAGATCAAACCCCAACATCTTAATTTTCTTTTAATTTCTTTTCTTTAAATTTTCTCTTTCTTGACCGAGGGGTTGTGGGATCGTACCCCCATAGCCCCTTTTATTTTAATTTCTTTTTCCATGAATTTTTTCCGAATTGACCATGAGGTTGTGGGATCGAACCCCCACAACCTCACTTTATTTTTCTCTTGAATTCTCCTTTTCCGCCCAGAGGTCATGTTTTCGATTCCCACGCCTCACACTTATTTTCTTTTCATTTTTCCTTAAGCTTGACCGAGAGGTTGTGGATTCGAATCCCACTCCTCTCATTTCTTATTTTCATACTTTATTTTCCAGCCAAGAGCACAGTTTGATTCCCCCTTACCACATTGTTTTTCACTTCTTTATTTTCACCACTTTTAACGTGGTGAGGTCACGAGTTGCGACCCTCAGTGACCTCACTTGTTTTTCTTCACTTTTCATGACATTTTAAGCAACATAAATTGGCTGAAATTAATCAACAAGGTGCTGGAATTTGAGTTACATTTTCAGCTTCTTTTCCATTCCATTACAAGTTAGTTCTTAGGGGAATTTCATAGTGCATTTAGAACATTTAGGTCCATTTTCATGGATTTGTTTAGCCAAGAGATTATCACTCAAATCAGCCACATTTTACCTCATATAAACATCACGATTTACATAAACCTGTGTACATGAAATACAAAGAACTAACATGCCATTTCGATTCCTAAAGAGTGACCAATAGCCACGACAACACACCCAAACACACGCAGTTACATTTTTTGGAAACATCAACATAAGTCACATAATTCTGAACATACATATAAATACATAAGCATCATGAAAACACGTTTTATTCCTACTTTTCTACCAGCAAACATAACCAATCAGTATTTTAATGGGAGCTAGTGACAGGGACATGCAATGGGATAGCAAACCCAATTTTCGGATGGAATATACTGAACCTTAAGGGGTCTCCTGGGAAAGGTACCAAGATAAAAGAGAACTCATACCTTTTCTGATGTTCACACCTTGAAGTTGCTGCCCAAACCTGCTCCAACAGTCACGTCCAAATCCAAGTTTCAACACCAAACTTTTGACGGAAAATCTCTTTCCTTTGCCTAACATTTTTTATTAGTTGTTTGTTTAAAATTGTTGTTGTGAGTTCTTGAAGTGTGAAGAACTTTGGTTTATGTTCTGTTCTTGTACGTTATTTGGCAGAGAGAATGTGAATGAGAGTTGGTTTGATCGTGAAAGTGAGAGATAGACGTGAGAGGAGAGAGTTATCTTAGGCTTAGGAGTCTAATTTAGGACTTAGTCAAATAGGGTTTGGTTAAATATTATAAAATCTGATTTCCCTTTTATTTTAAATCATCAAATAAATAATAATATTAATAAATTACATTACTTTACCAACTTAAATAAAAAAAAGTTTAAATCATCGCTTCCACCTAGGTTCGAACCCTGGTGGAGCAAGACTTTACTCTAAGAGCCAATTTTTGGACCTCTATCCCCAAAATTCCCCTCCACCTTATTAATTAAATAATTAATTATATATTTAGAGTAATTACGATACTACCCTTAGCCTTGAAAAAGACTATTTTACCCCTACATGGCTGGACCCAAACTTTCCTAGATCAACTAACTCCCCAAGTTAGTTGGTTTGGCTGTCGTAAGGGTTTAGAGGTCTTGTTCTACGCGCATCAATCCGTGTGAACCCGGTCTAATTGTAGGAATTCTAGACACATTAAACATTATTTAGTATAGCCATTTTTAGGGTTGTTACATAATCAATTGGTCTATTATTCTTCGGGTGTACCATAGATTCCGTCCTTTAAGGACTATTTATTGGAGCATGTGTATCTTAATTAAAATATTGCGTAGGAAATACATTTGAAAAATTAATCAGAGTATTTTGCAAATGAATTATCTCTTGATTTTCAAGTTCAATTCTTTTTAACGAGGATCTAGATAATTCACCCCACACATAACTTTCAGGTACTAAACATATCTTTCCCCTAATTTTAGAAAATCTAACATTTACACCCAACCTCATTTGGGGATCCATCTTTGTGCATGGTGGAACAATAAAATCATATGTGCATGCATCAATTTTTTACATGTAAATTATTTATTTCCTAATCTGAACTAATTGTGATGCGAAAACCTTGTTGGCTTTATGAATACACATTAAATAAGCTTATCTCATACCAAATTTTATTTGAGAGATTTGTTGTCATAATCAATGGTCTATCTATAATTGGAGACAAACGATTTCTATTAAACAACCTAGTATTGTCAACATAATTTTATAGTTTGGAACTTTGCCCTTAATTTAACACTTTGATAAAACAACCTTGCAAAAATCAATTTGTAAGTTGATACAAATGCACATGTGACCATTTCATAGATGCATCTAATAAATCATAATAGTAAGCAGTCTACATGGCAGGTGAACGACCCATATTCACCTTTTATATGTTTCAAATAATTTTAGGGAATAGTATAATCCCAACCTTAGTTGGTACAATGATCATTTTATCATGAGAACAGGCAACACATGAGAATTCCTGAAGAATATTTTTTTTCTTCAACATATAACCATATAAATTCTCAATTCTTTTACATCACATTTGAATCGAAATGGTCAACCGGTTACGTCAACTGATATTTATTCTAGTAAACTTCTAATTTACTTTTGAATGTGATTATATTGTCATGCCTATATTTTTATATAACAAACAAGAGAAAGATGGGTAATCTTTTACGTAATATTCATAACCCACTTTGATTGTAGTAATCTGAAGATATTTCATCTTTCAATAATTTGCAGTCTCAATATAATAAATTTTTCAATTCCTCCAGAACTTAAAAAGTTTATTTTGAGACGTACTACAACCTCAATATTATGAACTATATTCATTTCTGGATAGTAACAAATTAGTTCTTCTGAAACTCTTAATTAAGTTTGTGTAATGCCACAAATTTCACAACATCATTCTTATGGTGATCATATCCTTCAAGGAGAATTCATTCAAGACTTATTTCTTGACAATCAAGGACAAATTTGTATTTCACACAATAATATTTCTTTTGGTCATGTCCACAACCTTAAGGAAAGAATTATTTCCTTGTTTTGTCAGCAATAGTTCATGACAGAACATACCACAATATTTATGATGTATTCAAAGTATATGACCAAAGAATCATTTATGTCAAAATATTTCTTTTATATCTCTCAAACCTTTCGTAGAGGCGAGATGCGACATTTCACCAAAAAAACATGAACATGTTGTTATCCATACGAACACAAGTCACATTTTCTTTAAGAAATGGACCATAACTATTTGTACATACTCCATATATATATTTTTAGAAAATCATTGTCATGATTTGGCATTATCAAATTTATGTGACTCACCTCAACATCACTTTAAGTAGTCAAATGTACATTTGTATTCCTTTTGTTAATGGAGGCTTTACAAAACTTTTTAAATTTGGTTTGAACCAACAAAAATGTGCCTAATAACTTCTCATACCACTTTGATAGATTAAAATTACCTTAAAAAATTACCTTCACATTTGAAGGAACATCTTTAGAAACATTGTATCCAATAACATTTCACACTACTTTAATGAACAAATTACCTTCGCATTTGAAGGATTATCTTAAGAACACATAAAGATCTTCTTTAATTACCACAATGATGACCATTAGTATCTTACCACACCCATTCATATATTCAACCACTTGTTATTTTACAGGTATATTATGCACTGCTACCACATTCACATAAGAGAATGAGCAAATTAATTAGGCAAATTTCATTAATTTCAGTCAAAAGTATACAATTTTATGTAAGTGATCATCATATCATCAATATAGTGAATTAGGACTTAGACCCAATATCTTATTCATATACGAACGTCTTTGGTCATAAATCAATGGGACATAGACCCAACTTCTAATTATCATCGTACACCGAGACTTTAACTTTGAGTCTTACCCGCTTGGTGCGGTGAAACTTGAATTCACTGTCTTACCCTTAATTAATATCTTGATAAACCAAATATGTTATGAGAAAAATAATTATTGAAAATTATAAATATAATCTGAATTTGAATTAAAGTACAAGAAAAATTTAAAAAAATCAATTAATTAGAATAACATTTTAAGATCATATAAAAGTCACAAGTTAAAATAAACTAAAACATTTTAGCATTCCTTCTCAATATTCTTACGAAGATTTACATAATTTACTAACCATTTTAAAATAACCAAAAATCAAACTTTTTTAGTACAACAAATATTAATAACTCAACAAGTAAATGTTTAGATAAAGAAAAAATAAAAGAGGTGCAAAAGTAACCAACAATGATAATCTAATCAATATGTATATGTCACATAACTCAGTAACTTATCTTTTAATAAAACAAGATCATAAAGAACAATTTCTTTACATATTATTAACTTACAAAACTAATTTATTTTTTAAATATATAAGTGATCAAACTGCTGGACTCATGTTATTTTGAGATGGTAAAAAACTAATGATGCATAATCAAAAGTAAAATATAAAATAGATTATTAGTAGTTTACCTTTGTCACATCCGGGGAGCGCACCCTAGAAGTAACATGGCATACTTGACCTCTTGGAGGTCTTATACAAGCCCATAATTATCATTCATCTCATTTGTTATAGTAAATTTAGCGGAAAATTTAAAAATTTTCATTGCACATCATATGATAGAAACTTCACTTCATATATATATATATATATATATATATATATATATATATATATATATATATATATATATATATATATATATATATATATATATATATATATATATATATATATATATATATATATATATATTACATACTTAGACTCTAAGTCTCTTTGACATGTTAGAGTCAACAACATTAGAGTATATTAGGTACATGACCCTTAAAACATAAGACATAAGTTTACTTTATACACTTAAGAGTACACTAACCATTAGGACATCCTTGGACTTAAGGATTCCTTTTCTTGAGCTTTGGAATCACATATCAAGCTCCTCAATCATATATACATACTTTAAGCATCCATAACCCACAATTTGTGTAAAAAGTATAGAAGAATGAGATTAGTACAAGAATGCACTAAGTATGACAACCATGCAAAAACATGCATTTAAAAGGGACATTTTTCTTGAAATCATACTTCATGCCTTTTTGAGTAAATCTTCATAAAACCTTTCTACAATAGCATTAATATCATTCACATGCTTCATAGACATATTCAAAATTCAAACATCATATAAAATCACATATATAATTTAAGTCACTTTTAAGGTCACTTTATAGTGAGCTCCCTTGACATTACAGTGAATCCCTTTCTCTTAACTCATCAGCCTCCTAAGTAACCCTTTAGTGATACTTGGTGCAATGCATCACCTTAAGGTCAAAAAGAAAGCATACATACAACATACATAAGCCAACACATATCCTCATACAAGTATAACACATTACAAGTCACATTCAAGTCAAGGTCATAAGACATTACAATAAGCTTCATCAATTTGCATATATTTTTGCTTCACTTCAAATAAGTCATTCTAAGAACTTATTCATGACCCCAATCTTAGTCTACTTATATAATGTACATGTGAAGCCCCATAACCTCACACATACTTAGTAAACCCTTCATGAGACCACAAAACTTAACACTTCATACATCAACATAAAAAGTAAAGACAACTTCATCCAAGCTAGGCAAGACCTTCATCATATAGTCATTAAGACCAACATTATGCAAATAGGGACAAGTTCACATCATTTACACTTATACCATGCACATCTTCATTACAAGTAGACAATTACTTCAATGTCATGTAAAAGGACATAACTTTAATCATACACATTAGAACACCTTCCTAGAATTTCCTAAGGAGCTACTTGTGAAATGTCTATATGGGTTCATTACTTCCACCTATACTAAGTAACCTCCCTTAGGTCATCCTAGTTAGGGTCCTAGTCATTTACTTCCATTGTCCATTTTACTTTAGGAAATTGTATCCTTAACTGACACTAAGACCATGGGTGCTAAATATGGAATTTGGTGTTGTAGAGCGTTACAACAATGGAAGGTGTTCTTACCTAGCGAAGGTAGAACATTAAAACATTATAGCATACTAAGTGAATTCACTTGCTAGGTCCTATGTGGAAAGCATAGTAATGGAACTTGGAGGTACATGTGAAAACCCTCTATATGCCAAGATGGGGCATTATGGTTATTCACTTATAGAAACCCTATTTATGCCTATTTAGGCATTGTTGTTATCAACCTCATGAGATTTATGGTAGACCTTCCTTCCCACATTGGGAAGGGACACCACTCAGATTCAAGTTCACTTGTTGCTAAGCTAAGTTCCCTTTATTAAAAGCCTTCATTAACATTACTTTATAAGATTAGGCTTTAGGAGATTGACTCCCTATATGCTTAGCTCATAGGTCATAGATGAGAGTTCATCAACCTAAATCATGTGAGAAACCCTTTCACATGGACATAGTATATATCATTAGCACTATCTAGTTTAGGATACACTTGAGCACACCTTTCAAGGCCCCTCTATTAACTAGATAATCATTCATGTGTGTGTGTATACATTTATGTGAATACTCTTCACATAAACACATTAAAACCACACATGATTATACAATCATATTCATGCACATAGAAACCAAAACTAGGAACTATCCTATCAAGGCACACATATACAATGTATAGACAAGCGCTCATACCCTTGCCCTTACAAGTAACATGCATAGTAGTAGAAACTAGTAAATATGAGAACTACCTTTCATTTACACCATGACCTATACTACTTGTAAGCATGCATGTATAGTGAGAATGTGTGTACATTTGTCAATATGATCACATAATGGCTATCAGCAACACATTGAGGCAGTCACCCTCTTAGACCATATTACACTTTCAAGCAAAGACCACATAACACACAATACATAAGGCGACAAGTAAACTTCATATTACACTTAGGACTCCTAACTTTTGCTATTCATGCATTCACATAGAGGTACATACGTAAGGGACTATTAACAATTTTAACTCATCAATTGCAGCACCTACACTTTAACCTAAATTAGATATACACATGCTTATATAATAGTCATAAAATCTAGATCACAACTAGAGTAGGAAAGTAGGCATAAGCTTCGCATAGTATAATCATCATAACCACTCATTCACATATTCATTAATTTTCCTTCAAGGTCATAGTAAATACACCTAGAATGAAAATAAAGTAATGAATGCCACCATAATTGGACCATACCACACAATGTCATACAAGGCTTTATCAATAATATTATAGAGAAGTAGAGGAGAAGAGTAGACCTTACCAATTCATCAACCCTTTTTGTTAAACATTGATCAATACACTCTTTATATCAATAATACATGTATAGGGTAGTATCTATATGTACTTTAATCGTGAAAGAAAACATGTACATGTCGCTACAAGATCATGATACAACTAATGCAAAACATCACCATTATTCTAGAAGAGATAGACATAGATCATCAACCAATTTTCCTAGTCTTGATAATTAATCAAAATTCATCAATAATGTACATGTAGGGAAGTAGCTTAAATAAATCATTGCCTAGAAGAGATCCTACTGCAATTGTCAATAAACTCGAGATCACTGTAAGCATGTTTCATATTAGGAATTCATGGAAAATAAATTTACATAGGTTAATCCTGTTCAAGATATCATGCATTGATACATATTGGATCCATTATATATAATTCATAATCACATTTCATCATAGACAGTAATTAACCACCACTTTAACATATTGAATCTCACAATAAGCATGCCAGAATCATCAATCTATAGGCTAAAACATGTACGTAAATCTTACCATGATTCCTTTGATTTGATCACCAAGGGTACATACCCACAATTTATTCATAATATCAACCTAATACACTACCTACAATTATCTTTACACAATCGAAATCCTTCAACAATCATCATGAAGTCGAACTTACATTGAATACATAGAACATAGGCTGGTTTTGTTCAAGTCTTCATATATTGATCCAATTGGATCATTCATAAACAATAAACATCAATATAATTTAATAAAAGTAAATATAATCAATTTAACGTAAAATAATAACAATTCAATCAATAACAAGTCACGGTCATAATGCCCATGCAAGGGCTAAATTGAGTTTGTCAGAGAACATGGGTTCATCATGAAATTGTATTGAAAATCAAGTCCAAATTAGTACATATTCATAAATACATTCATATTATGCTTTAGAAATCAATTTAAGAAAGAACCTATGGCTAGATTGAAGAAGAAGAGATTTGATCATGAAACTTCTTTGAAAACTTTGTGATCAACTTTCCAAGTGAAAGGTTACTTAGAGATAAAGGATCACAATACCTTTATCTAGTTGAAAACCTATAGAACTTTATGAATAGTTCATGGAAATCCAATCTCCAAGCTGTTCTTGAGCTTCACCTTCAATGGAGGTTTCTATGGAGAATTGGTTTTGGAGGGAAAGTTTATTTGGTCCGAATTTAATTAGGAATAGGTTGATCACGTTTTTATCATTTATATACACCCAAAAATAGATAAATAAATAAAATAGGGTCAGTTTAGGACATAGGGTGAATTCCCCTTTCACCCCTTTAATGAGGCAGTCGAATGGAAGTAGTTGCAGGCCACTATCGACCGTGCGTCCACAGGACAACGGGTCATCCTGCTGCTCCGTCGTTGGTGACGACAAATTCCTCCTGAGTCTAAGTTTCAAACCAGTTCCAATCGACAGGGCGTCGATGGACTGACGAGGCTTTACTTGGAGCTCGTCGATTGACACTGCCAAGGCTGTGTCTCGATAGCCCTTGGGTCCTTCTTGTGGGCCCTTTTGCGTGGCCCTTGGGAAGTCGTACCCTGACGTTTCAAACGTAAATATGAACATTAACAAGTCAAGGATCTTCCACATCAGTTTCACCCAAAACAAGTACACGCAACACGTCCAAACATGCTAGGCCCCATCAAGACACACATGAACGTCTCAAGGGCTGACTTTCGAACATCTTAGACGTTCTTGGACGTTTGACCTCCAAACTTCAGGAAACTCCATAAAATACCTATAAAATAATTATAACTTAATTTAAGACATCATAAGCTCATTAAATACAACTATAAGCAAGTATAAACACATGAGGTACATAGGTGACTAGTCATCGGACGTGTTGGTCGTGCCTTGACGTTTGACTTCCAAATCACCTCAAACCTTACCCAATGCCTCAATACCATATTATAATCCATTTTAGAACCTTATACCTTTATGATGAACATGTTAGGATCTACACACCCTAAATTATTTTGGGTGTCTTACAACCTTGTTTCTGAGAGAAAAATAAACACAAACATTTTTATTTTCTTTATATTGATTTTGTCTTTAATCCTTCAATAGTAGAAAAATTATGCTGATAATAGATTATACAACTTAAGAACAAAACAACAATATAAATATGAAGACAATAAGAATATAACACAAGAGAAACAATATGAGATAACTTTCTTTCTTTCAAGTGTTCACCAAATCTTCAAATGTATACAATATGAACTCTTATGCCTCTATTTATAGTGTAATATAGAGGCATACAAAATGTTAGTTATAAACAGGACATTAATATGAATATAATGGGGAGGCTATAGAAGTAAAAGGCTACAATATTAATGGTTATAAAGGTGTAGGTTATGCTTATCTTTATAATGAAGAAAAGTAATGGAGTAACTTCATCATGTGGTGGACATCCACAATATATTGTTTTATAAAAAAGTTATGAACAACTTCAAAACAAAGGACCTGATTTAGCGTCCATCGCACCATTGTACCTTGCACGAAAGACCCTATTACCTCTACCTACAACTGTAGAGATCTTTGGCATCCCTTCTTGTTCGACCTTCATCGGTCTAATCTCCTTCTCTTACCTTGTGAGTTTGTTTACCCTATATGTAATCAGTGTCGTCGTCCTTTCTCAAGTACTAATACTAGACTCTTAGTCTCATGTCATTACATTCATAGGTTGAAAATGCGGAAGAATTTAAATTTTTAATTACATCTACTTGTAGGTTTACATAGACCTCTACATACGCATAATATATATGTATCGAGTATACATAGACCCTTCATATAGGAAGGTTACATAGCCTTCTACTTTTATTGCACATACATATATATAAGATAGAAAACTTAAAGATTGTCTCATCTCATACCATCTAAACGATCATCACAATTTGGGCATAACCCTTTATCAAATGTAAAGAAGCCACGTATAGGCTTATACAAGTCGTACATAATGAAAGTGGCTTGAACATAAAAGTCTTAGAAAAACAAAAGAACTTCATAGGCAAGATATTGGCATCGCCCTTGGAAAGTGAGGACCTACCCACTTGGATGATAGAGAGTATATAAGCTTTCTTAAAGTCGTCTCGGATGAGACTTCAATGACAGAACCTAAAATGTTTTAGAAAAAGGAAGAAAATGGGGTTAGTACTCCACATGTACTAAGTATGAGACCATAAGCACATATAAGAGAAAAACATTCTAAAAAGGAACATTTAGTCAAAACATGTCATTTTACCCTATTTAAAAGTCTAATGCAAAATCAAGAAAGTTATATCAACCAGTCCAACATGCTTACTAACTCAAAAAAGTAATATTTATCCCAACATACTTGAACCCATGAATTACTACAACCCTATCAGAAAGGAATAACATCACAACTATGAATAAGAGTCAATTATATCATAATAAGCAAGACAACTACTTGTGAATCCTTATCAAGTCAACAAGTGCAATGACGAAGCAAAGCCCCATAACCTTACTCAATCAAGTAGCCTCAACACGAAACCATAATCAATGTCCAACTTCACATAATATAACATTTAGATATACATTCATCTTATGTTAACAATATAACCCCATGCATACTCATAAGTAAACTAACCAACATAGAGTATCAACAGTGTGCAAGTTCATCATGTACATATCTGTAACATTCCAGAAACTTACATGTCTAATGAAGAGCCTAGTAAGTCTGTAAGAATGTATAATGGGGATACATAGACATTACAATGCTCGATATTGAGAAATATTGGGCATAGGATAGAAAAATGGCTAGGGGTATTAGCGAATTTCTATAAAATACCTAAATAAGAAAAATATTGGGCATATTAGAAAATATTGGCTTAAAGGTTGTTTGCCAATTTTTCTAAGTATTAATGAGCTTATTAAAGAAATGTACATGCAATGAAGAGCCTAATATAAATTAATATTCTATTCCTTAACTCACAAAGCATCCAAGTGTCAATCCTAGGTACCATAGCACATTATTATTTAAAATGATCATGTTGATTAAACAGAGCCAAAGACATAGTAAGGATCCTTGAGACAAAAAATAAACATTCCCAAATGAACCATAAATAATAGTTAGTCAGGAGAGTGCAACCAACCCATGTGCAATCACATGTGCAAGACATGTGAAGAAGCTTCCAAAGGAGGGGACCACCCTAATCGAATTCGGTTAGGGTAGTTAGGGGGAAAACGTGCACAAGGGACCACTCCATGTGGGGATTAACATCCCTACAAATTCAATGCTATAACCTACTGCCCTAAATAACTAAATAACCTAGGACTAACCGAATTGGACCCATTTGTGCACCCGACAACCTAGGACCAAAACCGGGTTGACAGTAACCTAATACTAGTTAAAGAGACAACCTAGCACCTAACCTAGGATGGTCCAACGAGTTAGTTCAGATACTAACGACTTAAGGGTACTTTATTAATTACCCTAGGATAATTAATTAATTAATTTAGAAACTTGTTAAATTAATTTAAAGGGACAAAACCTAAATCACAAAACAATTTCCAGATTTCGGTTAAGACAAGAAAAAGACAACCTAGCACCTAACCTAGGATGGTGCAAAGGATTAGTTATGGTTATAACGACTTAAGGTTACCTTAGTAATTACCTTAGTTCACTTAAAATATTAAATTAGACATTTAATAAATTAAGTTAAAGGGTTCAAACCGAATTGTTATGCTAATATAGTACAATTCAAGAAACATCCTAGTACTTAACCTAGGATGGTCTTAAAGGGGTTGATTATGGTTCCAATGACTTAGGGTTACTTTAGAACTTACCATAGGTCCCTAAATTAATTAAATGAAGTATTTAATTAATTAAAATAAATTCAACATGCTGACCAAAACCATAGTCAACACCAAAATTCAAGATTTTGGGTCAAATCAACATTCTCCTATGTTTAGTCAAATTAGGAAGGGCTTTTTAGTAATTAGTTAATTAATTTATTTAATTAACTTATTAAAACATAAGTTTAATGAGTAAATATAAGTTCTTAAACCTAAAAATCACGTTCAAACTCATAGACAAAAAGGACGCAAAAACAGTAAGCAACGAATGCAAGAAAAAGGCAGAAAATTTGTCGATTTCTCTAGGGAGATTTCAAGGTTTCTTCAAAGTTTAATTCAAGGTTGTCTTCATATATTAAGTTCTACATAAGGTATGGTTTTATATCTTCGAATTCTATCTCCAATAGAACCTCTTTAGAATGATTCAAAGATCTTGAAAACTAGGGTTGTTTCCCGTCATTCTTGTCGAACTACTTTCCCTAGTATCCTTATTACGATTTCAATATTGAATAAGTTAGAAATCATGTTGTTGGTATATGGTACTGGCTGATCTTAATGTGTATGTTTTTTGATTAAATAATGATTGAATGAACCTATTAAATGGACTCGTTTGATGCTAAGTGTTATCATGTGAATTAAAAGAATGATACTATGTTAAAGATATGTCCAAAGATGTTATGTTCTTTTGTGCATACTTGCTGTTTATATAACGTTATAAAGATGATATATTCATCAAATGATAATATGATTCTTTCAAAGATGTTTAAAAGCATTAGGCCTAAAGTTATGTTATAAGGTTGTCTAAGAAGATCTCCTGAAATTATAAGTTGAATTAATGTTTGGGTTATGGCAGTAAAATGGCTTACAATGTCTTGCCCAAAAGATGAATGGAATTGGCTTACATTATTGCTTTTAAATAATTATGGAAAATTGGATAATGAGAATCTCATGAAACTATATTTGAATGAATGTTGGACAAGTCTCACTTACACGTAAGCTACTATGTCAAAAGAATACTCATGTATGAAGGTGTTAGAATGTGTGAGCCAGTCTCGTTAACGATAAAGGATGATATGTACGAAAAATTCACATTTCATCAATGTAAAGTAAGGATGACAAGTCATCAATAGAGTAAGTAAATTTCAATCTAGAAGCAAGCCTCCATAATACTTGAGTATACACTAAAAGATAAAGAAGAAATGAACATTCACGTAAAAAGGGGTGAGTAATTATGAATAGCAAATATGCTAAAGCTAATGAATGTGGTGACAAAATGATAAGAGGCTGATGTGAAAGATGAGAGAAATCTCAAATGAGCCTAAGGAAATGTTACCAAAATGTACTCACCTATGAGAGTGTAAAGCTAAAGAAGAGACAAGTCTCTATGAACACTCTAATGAAAGTATTGATATTAATGTATACTCAATACTAATGAGGAGATGAGAAATCATATATTGAGCTATGATGTCCTCATACTAGGATCAAACTTCTATGACGTATGAGTTGAATGTAATGTAACTTTATACTGAGCTCCGATAGGTTATCTATGAGCGGCGATGCCTTTTTTTGGGAAGTGCGGAGGTTTACGTAACTCTCATGATATGAGACAGTCCGGCATTCCGGATATGGGCATCCTTTTATCTCCTAGTCTTTGAACCTATACTGCCAATATAGGGATCTAGTAGGGTTCAACTCCCTATATACGCTAGCATGTTCGTGTCACTTTGGCCGGTGATTCCACCTCTTTTTGGTGTGGGGAAGACACTGGATTTAATGATGCTCACATGATCTATATCAATTAAGGTTAAAGTTCCCAATGGAATAATGAGTCCAGTCTCAAAGTATGAAAGATAATAAAATGAATGATACCAAAGGTGTTTGTGCAAGACAATCCGGAGGTGAAATCAGATTCAAGTAATGACATTAGGTCATTCTTAGTCATTGCACGTCATGATCCGATGAGAGTCTTAAACTTCATCCTAGGTACAACTGGTTTTTACATCATCCTACGAATGAATGAAATGAATAATGTGATGTACAAATGAACGAATGAAGCAGACTTTGTGTTTGCTAAAGAACGCCCTCGGGTTGAGGTCCCATATGTTGGGCCCTCACTTGAGATGTCTTAATGATACATCCAACGATTCCAAAGTCTCGTGTATATGAAATGTATAATATATAAAACATGAAAGTTATGAAATAAATGGCATGATCAAAAGAGAATTGCTTATGAAAGGTAATGAATATATAGTGTAAAGAATGACTCACTATAAGGTAGGGAAATCATTCCTTAGTCCTTGGATTATTTATATCGATTCATTGCGGGTATGGGACTACAATAAATCATTGAAATTGTAAGTAAAACATAGGACCAAAAGAATTATTGAACTACACAAATACAAGAAGAAAAGAACTGAAAAATAATTTAAGTGTACAAAGAGGAGATCTCGGCCTAAGAGGATCAAAAATCTCAAATCTTTGCTCTAGTTGTTCTAAAATTATGTTGATGATACTTGTGTTTTGTAATCATATATAAAATGATTTGTGTGCCTTGAATGCATTAAAATACATCATATTCATACCACAATTCACAACTAACTATTTAGGGAAGTCTAGTGACTAGGCTTTCCAGAAATAGCATGTTATTTAGGAAGAGCTTTCTTTGATCATGCATAGCCATATGTGTATGTGTGCATACACCAATACTTATTATAAGTGGTGTACTAACCCATACTATTTACTATTTTATAGATGTAGTTTAAGTGACAGATTGACGACTCTTGCAACCGTTTGGACATCAATGTTTCTTTAGACCATTCGGTAGGTCCTCTTGATTTCGAGGATGCTAAAGTTTTAGTCTAGCCTTAGTTTTAGAAAAATCTAGTGGATGTTGTCCCTAGTGTTTCTTTTCGTACTTTTAGTTCGAAGCTTTTATAATAAGGCCGTGTCTGGCAAATGTATTTATGACATATTCTTATTCTGTTTCGAATTTATTCTTATGACAGATGGTTGTTACATTTATGTTGAGTTTAGTATATGATGAATTCATGAAATAACTATATAAAGTCTATGTATACTTCATACATTTAAAAGTTTTAAATTTCTACTAAAATTAACCATATGAATGTGATGAATGCAAGATGAGGATATCTGCGACCTCTTAGAGGTCAACGATGCCGGTTGTGATTCGGATTCAAGAATTCGGGCGTGACAATATCATTATAACATAAACATTTATATAAGAAAATCCTACTAATACTCCCCTCAAGGCTAATTAGTGCATTGATTAGGTAGAGTCTCATAGCCCTACTTAGACTAAGCTAGACCCCTTAGGTTATCCAAGTTAGAGTTCATCCTTTAATTCATTTTACCTTTTGGTAACATCTTTCCCAAACCGACATAGACCACATGAGCTAGTGTGGAATCCGGTATCATGAAACCGTACACCGAAAGAAGGAAGACTACTTGCCAAGGTAGTACTAAAACATGAAACATAGCAACTACGTGGATCCACTAGCTAGTATTCCTATGGGGCAACATAGTTAAAGAACTAGGAGATATAGTTGGGACCTCTTTATGTGCCATGAATTACAGTCTCCAATCTCAAGAGTAATGTTGTTCTCCTACCTTCCTTATGTGGGAAGGGACACTCCTCAATCTAGTTCACTCGGTGCTAAGCTAGAGTCACTTTGTCTTTAAGACTTCAATTATAAATCATAGCTTAGTTTAAGTCATAGGGTCCACCCCATGTATTATCATCATCATCAATAGCTCAATTAGAATTGTATAAGTATAAATCGTTTCATCACAATTCATATAGGTGAGGTTAATACGTTACGTATCAATATATAATAAGACACATTGGTATACATCATTATCCTTATAGCATTTACATCTTAATCAACCTCACAACCATAATAGAAGCATTTGTATTCAATATCATACCACCCTATCATCCTAATATAAGGCATGCTCCCATATAACATCATGACTTAACTACATTTAATCACAATTGAAAGTAAAGATAGGGATTCTAAGACTTACCAAGTTTTTCTCATATTTCATCATTTAGGCCTTACCATAAAACCTCAATTCAATCCAATTTAGATGTTCAACATTATAATACAATAATCAACACGATAACAATACTAGAAGAGTCACTGCACCATAATTCAATACCAAATCAACGCTTAAACAAGGTTACTTAGGCCAATTTACATAACCTAGATCACTTCACTAGATTTAGAATGAAAGACAACAATTCATTCTAATTTATTAGTGATTGCTGAAACATCATCTAATAGTTATTTAACCCATAATCAAGACAATTGAATTAATCACAACCAAATTTACATCAAGATCAACCTAGGGTTAAGGGTTAAGGATCATAATCTTCAAATTGAACCAAACTATCACAATTGATCATAATCAAGTCAAAATACATGTAAATATATCCATTATACCCTAAAAAATAACTCAGTTCACAACATCAATTTCGTAATTGGATGAAACTCACATGAAAACTAAACTATTAAAATCCATTTCGAATGAACCCTTTGAGGAAGGAGTGTCAAAGGTTAAGTAGATCTCATACCTTAACTTTTGATAAATATTTGATGATAAATTAGTTGCTTTAGAGCTCCCAAAACCTCCCCCTAGCTTGTCTTCAATGGCAGCTTCAAAATAGAGAGAGAAAGAAGAGAGAAGGAAGATAGTTTATTTTGTGAGTT
Organism: Solanum peruvianum; assembly: GCA_027705065.1. Taxonomy (NCBI): domain Eukaryota; kingdom Viridiplantae; phylum Streptophyta; class Magnoliopsida; order Solanales; family Solanaceae; genus Solanum; species Solanum peruvianum. Next base: position 30,425,492 of record JAKWJD010001765.1, on the reverse strand, counting down.
GTGATTAGATAAATTAGGGGTGGGGTCTTTATATGGGACTTAATTAGTTAATTAGTCTTCCCTTAATCCCTAACTTACCACAAAACCCTTAATTAATTGTTTTGAACTAAAGTAAAACGTGCAGCAAAAACATGACACCCACAGACGGAACCCCGTCGACGCCTCGTGGCTCAATCGACGGACCAGCCGCTCTTTCGTGCTGCACGTACGTCGATGAGTTCAGAGAGTTTGCATCTGAGGGACTCCACCATTTTGAATAAGTAAGGGACAACGGTGTCACGACCCAAATCGGGGACGCGACTGGCACCCACATTTACCCTCCTATGTGAGCGAACCAACCAATTTAACCCTTAACATTTTAATACAATATCAACAAAAGAAATGCGGAAGACTTAACTCATTAATAAAAACAAATCAATAACTATTTATTATCCCCAAAATCTGGAAGTCATCATCACAAGAACATCTATCCTCAAATTGCTAAACTAAAATGTCTAAGAACAAAATAACTAAAAAGCTAGTCCATGCCGGAAGTTCAAGGCATCAAGACTCGAAGAAGAAGATCCAGTCCAAGCTAGACGCATTAGCTCACCCTGAATTTCCGGTGTGACGAAGACTGGCTTGATTTACTGCTGAGTTGAAGTTGACGGAACGTTTGCTGCATTACACAAATAACAAAGAGGAAAACAATAAAGTAGGGGGTCAGTACAACCACACGTACTGAGTAGATATCATCGGCCAACTCAAAATAGAAGATAATGTATATCAAGTAATATTATAAATCAACTATAAACTCAATATGTAGCAACAACAAGTATTATAATCGTCAATAAATACCATCAAGTTCATCCATGAGGGCTCAAGCCTCAATACCATACTCATTTGGGAATTGAGTTCATTATGTTGAGTATATTAACATCTTTCAAGATTCATTATCTTTCTTCCTCTTGTGTCGGTACGTGACACTCTGATCCCCTACCACTATGTGTCGGTACGTGACACTCCGATCCCCTATATGTGTCGGAACGTGACACTCCGATCCCCTATATGTGTCGGTACGTGACACTCCGATCCCCTAATTCTACGTGTCGGTTCGTGACACCCGTCCCACTAATACTATGTGTCGGAACGTGACACTCCGATCCACTAATACTATGTGTCGGAACGTGACACTCCGATCCACTAATACTATGTGTCGGAACGTGACACTCCGATCCACTAATACTATGTGTCGGAACGTGACACTCCGATCCACTAATACTATGTGTCGGAACGTGACACTCCGATCCACTAAATTCATTCTATCCGTTCATCAAGCCTTCTCTATACCAAGGCATCATCAATGCCATTACTTTAGTTCATCAAGCCCTCTTTTATACCAAGGCATCATCATTAATATCCTAGATTAAAGTTTCTTTCAAGATTTGGGATTCAATGGTTTTCATCATGCTTGTTTTATCAAAATCACATAATCATATTCATGCAAGCATACAATTAAGCATATAGACAGGTTTACAATACTACCAATACATATCATGCGCTATTAAGAGTCTACTACGAATAGCATGAAACCATAACCTACCTCCACCGAAGAATTGAATCAACAAGCTATCTTCTCAAAATCCTTGCTATCCTCTTCGTTTCTCTCTCTCTACTCGTTCGTTTCTCCTCTCTTTCTGTTCTTTTCTTTTGTTTTGTTTTATTCCAACCCTCCTTATTTTTACCCTAATTAAAAGTATAATTAAGTGTAAAGGAGGACAATAAAACCCACTAATTAACTTAAGGTTACCCCTTTTAACCCCCAAGTAATTAGACCTATTAATATTAACCCTCAATCTTTATAATTAAGGAAAGAATAGTCCAAAACGACCCTTAAAACGTGTAGAGGAATCCTATTCTGACTGGGGTCTGCGTGACCTGTGACGGGCCGTCGTGCCTGCGACGGTCCGTCACGGTGGTCGTCGCAACCTCCCCAGATTCCAGGTGGGCTGTGACGGCCCGTCACACCTGTGACGGTCCGTCCTGCACCTCCGTCCTGACGGTCAGAAACTCGTTTCTTGTACCAAATTCTCAAAAGTTGAAGTGTTTTTGCAATGGAAAATCACGACGGTTCGTCGTGGATGTGACGGCACATCCTGCAGGTCCGTCACAATTTACAGAGAGTCGATTTTAATATCCAATTTGAAGAATTCTAAGTGTCATGGAACGAAAACTCCTCGACGGGCCGTCGTGATCACGACGGTCCGTCGTGACACCCGTCGTCCCAGCTAGTTTTTCCCAGAATTTCAATCTGCTGCTCAAAACGACTAAACAGGTCGTTACAATAGATACCAATTTACCCATCGTTCGTCCCCGAACGATCAAAAGAAGACAAACAGTGGCGAAAAGGAGTACCTGAATCTGTAAACAGATGTGGGTATTTTTCTTGCATATCTGCCTCCTTCTCCCAAGTAGCCTCTTCCACCAGTCGATTCTTCCATTGAACTTTGATGGATGCAATCTCCCTCGACCTCAACTTGCAAACCTCTCTATCTAGTATAGCAACCGGTTCCTCCTCATAAGTCAAATTCTCATCAAGCAAAACTGAATCCCAACGGATGATGTAGTTTCCATCTCCGTGGTATCTTTTCAACATGGACACATGAAACACCACATGCACTCCGGACAGCCCTGGGGGCAAGGCTAATTCATAAGCCACCTCCCCTATTCGCTTAAGCACTTCAAATGGTCCAATGTACCTTGGACTTAACTTACCTCTTTTACCAAACCGCATCACCCCTTTCATGGGTGAAACCTTCAACTAGACTTGTTCACCCTCCATGAACTCTAAGTCTCTAACCTTTCTATCTACATACTCCTTTTGTCTACTTTGCACCGCTAGAAGCTTTTCTTGAATAGCTTTCACCTTCTCCATAGAATCTCTCAACAGATCAGTCCCCCAAGGTCTAACTTCGAAGGCATCAAACCAACCAATGGGAGATCTACACCTCCTCCCATACAATGCTTCAAATGGAGCCATATCAATACTTGAGTGATAGCTATTATTGTATGAAAACTCTGCCAAGGTAAGAAGCTATCCCAATGGCCACCAAACTCTATCACACATGCACGAAGCATATCCTCCAACACTTGAATCGTTCGCTCAGTCTGACCATCGGTCTGAGGATGAAATGCAGTACTAAGGTCCAATCTAGTACCTAATTCAGCATGCAATGTTCTCCAAAACTTAGAAGTAAACTGCGTACCTCTATCTGATATGATGGAGAGGGGAACTCCATGCAAACCGAACGATCTCTGAGATGTAGATCTTGGCTAACCTCTCTGCATTGTAGGTCACCTTGACAGGAATGAAGTGAGCAGACTTAGTTAACCTATCAACAATCACCCAAATAGAGTCATACTTACCCAATGTCTTGGGAAGACCAACCACGAAGTCCATCGCGATTCTCTCCCACTTCCATTTAGGAATGGGCATTCTCTGAAGCGTTCCTCCGGGCCTCTGGTGTTCATACTTCACTTGTTGACAATTTGGACATTTGGCAACAAACTCAACAATATCTCGCTTCATTCTACCCCACCAGAAGTGTTGCTTTAGGTCGCGGTACATCTTGGTTGCACCAGGATGTATCGAATATCCGGAACTATGAGCCTCTGTCAGAATAATGGCGATCAAATCATCGATACGGGGTACACATACCCTTCCCTTAATCCTCAAAACACCTTCCTCATCAATTATTGCTTCCTTAGCCTCTCCTTGCAACACCTTATCTCGGATTCGACTTAGCTTCTCATCATCAAACTGTTTCCCTTTAATCTGATCAAGAAAAGAAGATTTTGCCTCTACACAAGCTAACAATCCTCCCTTCTCATTTATTTCCAACCTCATAAGGTCATTAGCCAGAATCTGCACTTCCCTAGCCAATGGGCGTCTAGAAGCTTGCAAATGAGCTAGACTTCCCATGCTTCCGGCCTTTCTACTCAAAGCATCTGCCACAACATTTGCTTTTCCCGGATGATACAAGATAGTGATGCCGTAGTCCTTCAGTAGTTCCATCCATCTCCTCTGTCTCAAGTTCAAGTCTTTCTGAGTGAATACATACTGTAGGCTACGATGGTCCGTGTAGACTTCACACTTAACCCATACAAGTAATGTCTCCATTGCTTTAGTGCAAATACTACCGCGGCCAACTCCAAATCATGGGTCGGATAGTTACGTTCATGCACCTTTAATTGCCTCGAAGCATAAGCAATCACATTCTTCTCTTGCATTAGCACTGCACCCAACCCAGAATAGGATGCATCACAATAGACAATGAAGTTTTTACCCTCTACCGGCAAGGTGAGGATAGGCGCGGTAGTCAACAAAGTCTTAAGCTTCTGGAAGCTTTCTTCACATTCATCTGACCATACGAATGGAACATTTTGCTTAGTCAAGTTCGTCAATTGGGAAGCAATAGAAGAGAATCCTTGACGAATCGGCGGTAGTAGCTAGCTAACCCCACAAAACTCCTTATTTCTGACACGTTAGTAGGCCTTACCCAGTTTTTCACCGTCTCTATCTTAGATGGATCCACCATCACCCCATCTTTAGAAACACGTGCCCCAAGAAGGACACTGAATCTAGCCAAAACTCACACTTGGAGAATTTCGCATAAAGCTTTTCTTTCTCAACAACTCTAACACCATTCTCAAATGCTCCTCATGTTCCTTCTTACTTTTGGAGTATATCAGTATATCATCAATAAACACAATCACAAAGAGGTCCAAGTATGGCTTGAAAATCCCGTTCATCAAGCTCATGAAGGCAGCAGGGGCATTAGTAAGACCAAACGACATTACCACAAATTCATAATGCCCATACCTAGTTCGAAAAGCAGTCTTTGGCACATCCGTTGCTCGTATTTTCAATTGGTGATAACCGGACCTCAAGTCAATTTTTGAGAAGACACAAGCACCTTGTAACTGATCGAACAAGTCATCAATGCGAGGAATGGGGTACTTGTTCTTAATAGTTACTTTGTTCAACTGTCGGTAATCTATGCACATTCGGAAACTCCCATCCTTCTTCTTCACAAATAGCACCGGAGCACCCCAAGGGGATGCACTTGGTCTAATGAAGCCTTTGCTCAACAACTCTTGAAGTTGCGCCTTTAACTCTCTTAACTCTGCGGGAGCCATTCTATAAGGGGGTATAGAAATAGGGCGAGTACCTGGTTCCAAATCAATGCAGAAGTCTATATCCCTATCTGGTGGCATACCAGGAAGATCTGCAGGGAACACATCCAAAAACTCACAGACTACCGAAACTGACTCAATCGAAGGTACTTGAGTAGTGTCATCCTTGAGATGTGCCAAGAAAGCTAACACCCTTTACTCACCATTTCTTAGCACGAAGAAAGGAGATGATACGCACCGGATTGGGAGTGTAGTCGCCCTCCCACACTAACGGATCTGCCCCAGGCTTGGCTAACGTCACCGTTTTAGCATTACAATCCAAATCGCAAAATTCGGAGAAAGCCAAAGTCATACCTGAATTACATCAAAGTCACCCATTTCTAAAATAACCAAATCTACATAAGTGTTGTTCCCCACAAAATTCACCAAACAAGACCTATATACCTTTTCAACTATCACAGACTCACCCACCGGAGTAGAAACACGAATAGGCATGTCAAGTAATTCACAATGCAAATTTAGACATTAGCAAATGAGGAAGATACATAGGAAAATGTGGATCCAGGATCAAACAACACGGAAGCCATGCAATCACAAATCAGAAGGTTACCTGTGATAACCGCATCAGACGCCTCCGCCTCAGATCTCCCAGGGAAAGCGTAGAATGAGCCCCCATTATTTGTCTGTCGTTGCCCCTACCATGTTGTGTAGTGGTGGCTCCGTTTTGCCCTTCACCTCTGCCGTTTTGGTGACCACCATTACCTCGACCCCACGTCCTCCAGAAAAACGGCCTCTACCATGACCACCCCTACCTCTAGCTAGTGGGGGTCTGTAACTCTGTTGGACAATTCCTCCTAATATGTCCAACTCTCCCCTCCTAATATGTCCATCCACATAGCACTCTCTGGAGTCAGGCATAGGTCTCTCGGAGTAGTGTTGACCGTTCTGAGGTGGACCCCCAACTACAGTCTGTAGTGTAGACTGTATTGGTCGAACTGAGTGACCTCCGGAGTTCTGTCCTCTAGAGTAAGAACCATTAAACTCACCTCCCCTTCGAAACCTTTTTGATGTCGATGTCGTGGTGAAGTCATCTGGTTTCACTCCTTCCACCTCTATCACAAAGTCTACCACCTCTTGGAAGGATGTTGCCGTTGCCGCTACCTGTAAGGCTGAAATCCGCAACTCTGACCTCAACCCCTTCACAAAACGGCGAATCCGTTCTTGTGGACTGAAACAAAGTTGGGTGGCGTATCTGGATAGTGCGCGAAATTTAGCCTCATACGCGTTAACTGTCATCCTCCCTTGCTCTAGACTCAAGAACTCATCCCTTTTTCTATCTCTCAAAGTCCTTGGGATATAATTCTCCATAAACAGGGTAGAGAACGATTCCCAAGTCATAGGTGGTGCCTCTGTTGGTTGACACTCAACATGTGATCGCCACCACATTTTGGCGTTCCCTTGAAACTGATAGCTCACGAACTCAACGCCAAACCGTTCTACTATACCCATCTTGTGTAGTAGCTCATGACAATCAACAAGAAAATCGTAGGCATCCTCTGATTCTGCGCCCTTAAAGACTGGAGGTTTCAATTTCAAGAACTTACTGAAAAGTTCATGCTGATCATTTGTCATAATAGGCCCAGTAGTCAGACGTGGAAATGTGCCTAATCCCAATGATGCATCCATGCGGGGAGCCATAGTAGCCGCATGTCGTATCTCTGAAACCGGAGGTGTTGGTGCACAAACCACTGGAGGTGCCTGACCCTGATCGGATAACCCGCTAAGATAAGCAAGTACCTGGTTGATCATCTCTGGGGTAGGTTGGGGTGGCATTTCCTCATTCTGCCCTTGTTCAGTTTCCCCTTCCTCACCCTCTCTTACTACCTCCTCAGTCGGTGGAGGAGTCACCGCCCTAGCCTCAGATGGACTAGGTGCTCGTCCTCTTCCTCTAGAGGACGTCCTCCAACGACCTCTACCGCGGCCTCTTACCACGGTTCTTCCTCGAGCCACAGCCCCAGTGGCTGGCTCAGTCGTTTCTTGTCTTTCCGTTGTTGCTGCTGGTGCGGTCGTTGCTCTAGTTCTAACCATCTGCGAAATAGAGTGAAGATGGTCAGATACCAATTTGTATCACCTAGATACCAATTGGACTCAAGTAGTAGCACGAAAGAAAGAATGAAAGAATGGAATTTTCCTAAAGTCTTATAGCCTCTCAAAGAAAAGTAAAGGCGTCCCCCTACCGTTCCTTAAGACTCTACTAGACCCGTTCTTGTGTGATGAGACCAATGAACCTAATGCTCTGATACCAAGTTTGTCACGACCCAAATCGGGGACGCGACTGGCACCCACATTTACCCTCCTATGTGAGCGAACCAACCAATTTAACCCTTAACATTTTAATACAATATCAACAAAAGAAATGCGGAAGACTTAACTCATTAATAAAAACAAATCAATAACTATTATTATTATCCCCAAAATCTGGAAGTCATCATCACAAGAACATCTATCCTCAAATTGCTAAACTAAAATGTCTAAGAACAAAATAACTAAAAAGCTAGTCCATGCCGGAAGTTCAAGGCATCAAGACTCGAAGAAGAAGATCCAGTCCAAGCTAGACGCATTAGCTCACCCTGAATTTCCGGTGTGACGAAGACTGGCTTGATTTACTGCTGAGTTGAAGTTGACGGAACGTTTGCTGCATTACACAAATAACAAAGAGGAAAACAATAAAGTAGGGGGTCAGTACAACCACACGTACTGAGTAGATATCATCGGCCAACTCAAAATAGAAGATAATGTATATCAAGTAATATTATAAATCAACTATAAACTCAATATGTAGCAACAACAAGTATTATAATCGTCAATAAATACCATCAAGTTCATCCATGAGGGCTCAAGCCTCAATACCATACTCATTTGGGAATTGAGTTCATTATGTTGAGTATATTAACATCTTTCAAGATTCATTATCTTTCTTCCTCTTGTGTCGGTACGTGACACTCCGATCCCCTACAACTATGTGTCAGTACGTGACACTCCGATCCCCTATATGTGTCGGAATGTGACACTCCGATCCCCTATATGTGTCTGTACGTGACACTCCGATCCCCTAATTCTACGTGTCGGTTCGTGACACCCGTCCCACTAATACTATGTGTCGGAACGTGACACTCCGATCCACTAATACTATGTGTCGGAACGTGACACTCCGATCCACTAATACTATGTGTCGGAAAGTGACACTCCGATCCACTAATACTATGTGTCGGAACGTGACACTCCGATCCACTAATACTATGTGTCGGAACGTGACACTCCGATCCACTAAATTTATTCTATCCGTTCATCAAGCCTTCTCTATACCAAGGCATCATCAATCCCATTACTTTAGTTCATCAAGCCCTCTTTTATACCAAGGCATCATCATTAATATCCTAGATTGAAGTTTCTTTCAAGATTTGGGATTCAATGGTTTTCATCATGCTTGTTTTATCAAAATCACATAATCATATTCATGCAAGCATACAATTAAGCATATAGACAGGTTTACAATACTACCAATACATATCATGCGCTATTAAGAGTCTACTACGAATAGCATGAAACCATAAACCTACCTCCACCGAAGAATTGAATCAACAAGCTATCTTCTCAAAATCCTTGCTATCCTCTTCGTTTCTCTCTCTCTACTCGTTCGTTTCTCCTCTCTTTCTGTTCTTTTCTTTTGTTTTGTTTTATTCCAACCCTCCTTCTTTTTACCCTAATTAAAGTATAATCAAGTGTAAAGGAGGACAATAAAACCCACTAATTAACTTAAGGTTACCCCTTTTAACCCCCAAGTAATTAGACCTATTAATATTAACCCTCAATCTTTATAATTAAGGAAAGAATAGTCCAAAACGACCCTTAAAACGTGTAGAGGAATCCTATTCTGACTGGGATCTGCGTGACCTGTGACGGGCCGTCGTGCCTGCGACGGTCCGTCACGGTGGTCGTCGCAACCTCCCCAGATTCCAGGTGGGCTGTGACGGCCCGTCACACCTGTGACGGTCCGTCCTGCACCTCCGTCCTGACGGTCAGAAACTCGTTTCTTGTACCAAATTCTCAAAAGTTGAAGTGTTTTTGCTACGGAAAATCACGACGGTTCGTCGTGGATGTGACGGCACGTCCTGCAGGTCCGTCACAATTTACAGAGAGTCGATTTTAATATCCAATTTGAAGAATTCTAAGTGTCATGGAACGAAAACTCCTCGACGGGCCGTCGTGATCACGACGGTCCGTCGTGACACCCGTCGTCCCAGCCAGTTTTTCCCAGAATTTCAATCTGCTTTTCAAAACGACTAAACAGGTCGTTACAAACGGTGGGCATCGAATCCCCGTCAATCCACACAAGTGCCGTTAATGGTTCTCGTGGTTGCACACTGCCTAGGCAATGTTGCCTCCTACATGCTAGGGTACTCTTCAAGAAACCTTGGCTGGTCCTTCGGGAGTCGGACCCATACATTTCGACTAATAATCATCATTAAAACTTGTTATGCACCCTTACATCTAATTTTCATGAATTCACGACTCCTAAAAACTTAGTCAAATAGGTTTAGGCGCGCTAGTACCCCTTAGAACTACTTTCCAAACGTCATGGACGTTCTTGGATGTTCTTGGACGTTTTGGTTCTTAAACTTCCTAAATTACCTATATTCATTAGAATAGGTCTTAAAAATTTATTATACCCCATGACACCTATGTTAGGATCTAATACTCGTCTTGGATTTTCAAGGTGCTATATTATCCCCCCCTTAGGAACATTCGTCCCCGAATGACACTAAAACTCATTTGAAAGAAGAAATAGACTCAAGACAAGCAGACCAATCAACAATATCAAATTAACATAAATCATATCATTTCAACAAGGAAATTTCAAAACACCAATTATCACACATAAGGCTCAAAACACTTCATCATGAGGTATTTCCTTTTCACAACACACATGAGCTCAACATACATTAAATGAGTCAATTAGCACAAAGTTCCACTTAAAAGCATTCTACCTATCATTTCATAAAGACTTACTAAATCAAAATGCACAACATAACTCAAATAAACCAAAAAGGCAAAAATTCAAGTTTAAGAGGTACTACTTCACTGTAATGCACCCCAAAATGTATATTTTTGCAAGACTTAAGCAAAAATCATGAAACTTCAATTTCTAGTCATATTTGTATTATTAAAAAGAATGACTAACCTTAATTATAAAAAATATGAGGGTAACGGGACTTCATGTTGGCCTTGGCGCCAAAATTTGATACGCTCAAATTTACTTCTCAAAAGAAGTAAAAGCGGTCGCATCAAGTAAATAACCCAACTAGTGAGGTTGGGATCGTTCCCACGAGGAAAATGGTTCATACTTAACTTTATTATGTTAATACTTCTATTTAGTCAATTATTTCCCGAAAACAAATAATTAAAGGGGGGTTTTGATTAATGAAAGCAATTAGCTAAATTAAAGTAAACAAGTGACAAGTTCAAGTATTGGAGTTAAATCAAGTAATGAGAGTAACTAGGGCGTAAGTGTTCCCCAGAGGCTCCTAACTCGGTAATTCTAGATATAACAATCCTTTCCAAGTATCTTACATACAAAGCGATAAATTATGTATCTCTAAATCCTTGGTCCGACATATAGATAATTTCACTCCGCACCTTGGTCCGGCTACATGTGTTGCTTTATTAAACCTTATTTTTACTTCATATTAAGCATCATATTCGATATTTGACTAAGTTGTTACTTCGTACCAACCGACACTAGCCTATTAGATAGTATACACTAAATCTATATTGATAATTCTTTTTCTATTATCTACCTTCTTGGTCCAGAAAGTAGCAATAAGGCGATTCCTAACATTCGCCATCCATTAAAAAGACTTCTAAGCGAAAGAATTATCAATACATGCAAGACACTATTCTAGAATCGTTATTTTAGCTAGGATTTACCTTGTTATTTACCCATGGTTCCCACAACCCTAGTTATGGAGTTTAGTTACCCATGCTAATAATCACATAATCCATAATAATAATTATATAAGTATTCATGCACTTACTTTGATGAGAATAAACAAAATCCAGAAATTTACTTGAATTAATCACAAAACACCAATAATTGATTCCGGAAAAGTAATATCAAATACCAAAATCGAAAGTTAAATACTAAGACAATAAAACTAAAAATTTCCAAGAGTCTAACCCCAAAAATGAGGTTTTTTGTACTATTTATAAGAAATAAAACCTAATAAAAGAGTAAAATTTATTTAAGGAAAAATCTGCCCAAAAACTGTCTGAGTCGACGACCCTTATGACGGACCATTGTGGACACGATGGACCTTCGTTGTCTTCCGTAGCTCCATACTTAACTATTTTTCTACTGCTTTTGTTCATCAACTCTATGTTTCCCTCGACGGACAGGTTTAAAGGACCATTGGAAGCATAACTGTCCATCGAGGGGTTCGTTCCACGATACTTAGAATCTTCTGAAGTTGGGTACTGAGACTACTTTCTGTAGCATTGACGAATGTGCAGGATGGACCGTCATGGCTATAACGGTCCATCGTTATCTTCCGTAGTCCCACATTTTGTCAGAATTTCCCAATTTCCTTCATCAGCTATAATCTTATTACGAACGGTTGACCCATACAGACCGTCACAATCACGACAGACCGTCGTGGGGTCCGTAGGTGGTCACTTCTCAATTTTAGCTCAAAGTCTCTGGGTTCTTCTCTGGACAGAATTCCTAGAAATAAATAGAAAACTACATCAAAAATCAATCAATAAAAAAAGGCTTTAGACACACACTAAACTTAAGGAAAAGGAATTGAAAGTACCGTGAAACCATGGAACATCAGCCTCGGCCTCCCATGTTGCACCCTCAACTAGGTGATTTTTCCATAACAGCGTTACGGAAACCAACTCTTTATTCCTTAACTTCTTGACTTGTCTATAAAGAATTTGAACAAGAACTTCCTCATAAGAGAGGTAATCCTTGACACCAAGACCCTCAATAGGAAGAATGGACTCAGGATCACTTATACACTTCTTCAACATAGAAACATGGAAAATTGGATGAACCGAAGCCAATTCACTAGGAGGTTTCAATTCATAGGAAACCTTACCATCCCTTTGCAAGATTTTATAGGGACCCACATAACGATGACTCAACTTCCCCTTCTTGCCAAATCTAACCACCTCTTTCATTGGTGAAATTTTCAACTACACCTTATCACCTTCTTCAAACTCCAAATATCTTCTCCTATGATCGACATAAGAATTTTGCGGACTGTAGGCCTTTTGCAACTGGTTCCTTATGATATGAACCTTTTCCAAAGTCTTATAAACAAAATCAAGACCAAGAAGCGAAGTCTTACCCACTTTAAACCATCCAATAGGAGACCTACACCTCCTACCATACAAGGCTTCATATGGAGCCATGGAAATGGCTGAATGAAAACTATTATTATAAGTGAACTCCACCAAAGGCAAATGCTTATCCCAATTTCCTTTTAAATCAATAATGCAAACCCAAAGAATATCCTCAAGGGTTTGAATAGTATGTTCCGCTTGACCATTCGTTTGGGGATGAAAAGCAGTACTCAACTTCACCTTAGTACCCAACCCTTTTTGGAATGACCTCCAAAACCTAAATGTGAATTGTGCACCCCGATCCGATATGATGTATAACAGAATACCATGGCGACACACAATCTCATCTACGATGAACCTAACATAATTTTCTGCCAAATAAGTCGATTTGATGGGAATAAAGCGAGCAGATTTAGTCAACCTATCCTCAACCACCCATATAGAATCATATGACCTTTGAGTCCGAGGTAAACCCACTACAAAGTCCATATTAATGTCTTCCCACTTCCAAGTAGGAATTTGGATCTTTTGTAGTAAGGCACAAAAATTTTTATGTTTGGCTTTTACTTGTTGGAAATTTCTAAACTTAGCGACAAACTCCACTATGTCCTTCTTCATACCTTCCCACCAATAAATTTCCCTAAGGTAATGGTACATTTTTGTCGAACCCGGATGAATTGAGTAGCGGGACCCATGGGCTTCTTCTAGGATCCGGTCCCTCAACACATCTGCCTTAGGAACACATAATTTCCCTTGGAACCTTAAAATACCACAACCCTCCCTCAAGGAAAATGCCTCCTTAAGCTTTTCAAGGAACGTTTCCTTAAACTACATCAATGATTTGTCAAGGTGTTGGTTGGACTTCACCTCAACCATCAGTGATGACTCGGAGTTATCATGGACCATGAAACCACCATCTGAAGAATCTTCTAATCTCACCTACAACCTAAAAAACCTGTTTACATCCCTCACTATGTCTTTCTTGGCTTCATCAATGTGGGATACACTACCCATAGTCATACGACTTAGGGCATCCGCAACCACATTAGCCTTGCCATGGTGATAGAGGACACTCATGTCATAATCTTTCAACAATTCTAACCACCTTCTTTGATAGAGATTCAACTACTTTTGGGTAAACACATATTGGTGACTCTTATGGTCGGTGAAAACATCAACATGAACGTCATACAAGTAATGCCTCCAAATTTTCAAGGCAAACACCACGGCCGCTAACTCAAGGTCATGAGTGGGATAGTTTCTCTCATTTACATTAAGTTGCCTAGAGGCATAGGCGATCACATTCTTGTGTTGCATAAGCACACACCCCGATCCAACTCGGGAAGCGTCACAGTACACAACAAAACCCTTTGTACCCTCCGGTAAAGTCAACACCGAAGCGTGGTAAGCCTATATTTCAACAATTGGGAACCTTTATCAGTGCCTCCGACTACTCAAAGCTCTTACTCTTTTGGGTCAAAGTAGTCAAGGGAGATGCCATGGATGCAAAAACCATCCACGAACCTTCGATAATAACCTGCTCAGCCTAAGAAACTCCTAGTGTCAATTGGATTCAATGGTCTAGGCCAATTCTTCACCGCCTCCATTTTCCTTGGGTCTACCTCAACTCCCTCAGTAGAGATGATATGCCCAAGAAATACCACCGAGCTCAACCAAACCTCACACTTGCTATATATGGAAAACAATTAATGTTCCTTAGAGGTTTGCAATATCATCTTCAAATGACCAATGTGATCACCCTTATTCTTTGAAAATACCAAAATATCGTCAATGAATACAATGACAAATGAATCTCGGTAATTTTGAAACACTCTATTCATTAGGTCTATAAACGCCGTCGGAGGATTACTGATACGTTAACAAGAACTCATAGTCTCATATCTAGTTTGAAAAATCGTCTTTGGTACATCCTCTCCTCTCACCTTAAGTGTGTGATACCCCGATCTCAAGTCAATTTTTGAAAAGTAGCTCACCTCTTGGAGTTGATCAAACAAGTAATCAATCCGAAGGAGAGGATACTTATTCTCAAAGGTAGCCTTTTTGAGTTGGTGGTAATCAATACACATTCTTAAGGACCCATCCTTCTTCTTCACAAACAAAACCGGACCAGCCCATGGAGAAATATGTCTTATGAAGACTTTGTCTAGTAAATCCTTGAGTTGAGCCTTCACCTCTTTTAATTCGGCCGGAGCCATCCGATAAGGAGGCATTGAAATGGGATTTGTTTCCGGTATCAAATCGATATAAAAATCAATTTCCCGTTCGAGAGGAATATCGGGAAGGTCATTAGGAAAAATCTCCGGAAACTTACTCACAACGGGGACTGACTTAATGGGAGGAATTTCAGAATCTAGATCTTGGACTCTTACAATATGGTATAGACAACCTTTAGAGACAATTTTGCATGCTCTTAGACAAGAGATGATATGACCTCTAGTTATAGAGTTTCCCCTCTTCCACTCTATAACGTGTTCTCTTGGAAAGTTAACTTCACCACCCTTGTCCTACAATCAATAGAACCAAAGCAAGCATGCAACCAATTCATACCCAGTATAATATCAAAATCAAGCATATCGAGTTCTACTAGTTAAACATAAAAAAACTCTATTGGGCAACACTATAGGACAATTTTTACATACCCTTTTAGCAACAATCGACTCAGCCACTAGAGTAGACACTATAAAAGGTTCATGAAAAATATCCGATAAGATATCAAAGTTTTTGGCTACTAGAGGAGTAACAAAATATAAAGTAGCACATAGATCACGTAAGGAATATAAATCAATAGAGAAGACTTTTAACATACCAGTAACCACGTCAGGAGAAGTTTCTTGCTCACCCTTAGAGCGTAAAGCATATAAGTGGTTCTTCTTTGGTGCCTCATTAGAACCACTTGCTTGATCTTTACCACTAACCTTGCCTTAACTTCTCACATTAGTGCAATCCTTCACATTGTGCCCACTCTTGCCACAACCGAAACAATTATCCGTCCCCTTAAGACAATCACCAAAGTGTTTCTTGCCACACTTCCCAGTTGGTTTCTTGGTTAGTGAATTAGTACCTTTTCCCTTCTTGAATTTAGGGTTATACAACCTGTCACCACTAGCTTTTAGGAACTTGGAAGGGACTTGACTTGAAACCTGCTTCTTAAATTTAGGTTTGTCTTGTATCGTAAGCCTATTCTTTGAAAAACCTCTATCAAAAGATCTTTCCATCTTAGCATCATTAATCTTCCTCCTATCCTTTGCCTCTTTTACATGCTTGGCATGCACCATAAGACGAGAAAAATGTTTATGTTGTCGTGTATCATAGACGAAAAACACTCCTCTTGCAAATCATCTGGCACCCCCATCACAAAGAAGCTCATTTCATCTCTAGGATCGGAAACCAAAGAAGGACCATATTTCGACAACTTAGTGAATTTCAAGGAGTACTAATGAACACTCCTACCTCCTTGGCGAAAGTTGATAAACTCCACCACTTTAGCCTCCCTCATCTCCCTAGGAAAGAGCCAATCAAGAAAAGCTTTCTTGAATATCTCCCAAGTAAAAGGACCACCTCTCAAGGGACTATTATCCCTCCATTACACAAACCATGCTTGAGCCACGTCCTTGAGTTGATAAGAGGCCAACTCAGACTTCTCACTCATGGTAAACCCCATAGCCAAAAGTATCTTAGACTTCATCGATGAATTCCTGGGGGTCTTCATCAACCTTAGACCAGTACAAAGTAGGAGGGTTCATTCGAGTGAAGTCCCTTAGGCGGAAATCCATAGTAGTGAGTTATTGATGAGGACGTGGCACAACATCCCAGTTTGCTTGATCCGTCATAGCTTGGTCTTGAGCCGTGGCTGCTTGTGCTTGAGTGGTGATAGCTTGGGACATTCGAAAAAGAGCGGTTCTTATATTCTCATCCATCAAAGGATGAGGATTGACCGCTGCTTGATCCATGTTAGCCCCTTATTCAAGTGGAGGAACTTGATCACCATGGAGAGGAGCTCCTGCATTGGCAATTTCCTCTTCAAGCCCTTGTGCCGCATTCCTTCGAGTGTTCATTCTTTCTATAACCACAACAATAGGATTAGATGTAAAAGCACACCATAACTATACTCTAACGGCATGATATAGGATTTCCAAGAAAGAGAGTGATTCCTAGGCATCATATAGGTTCCTATTCATAAGTGTGACACGCTTCACAATTATGAATACAAACCTACATAGATGTGGTAGAGAGAGAAACATAACTTAATGATATTCAACTTGATATTATGATACCAAGTTTGTCACATTCAGGTTTACCCCCTAGACGTAACCGGCGTCGTCATCCTTTCTCAAGGACTAAGACTAGCCTCTTAATCTCATGTCATTACATTCATAGGTTGAAAATGTGGAAAAATATAAAAATTTCATTACATCTACTTAGAGTTTTACATATACCTCTACATACACATAATATATACATATCGAGTATATATAGACCCTTCGTAAAGGAAAGTTACACAACCTTCTACTTTTATTGCACATACATATATATATACGATAGAAAAATAGTCTAAAAAATTGTCTTATCTCATACCATCTAAACGATCATTACACTTTGGGCATAACCCTTCATCAAATGTAAAGAAGTCACATATAGGTTTATACAAGTCGTACACAATGAAAGTGGATAAACATTAAAGTCTTAGAAAAACAAAGGAACTTCATAGGCAAGATATTAGCATCGCCCTCGGAAAGTGAGGACCTACCCACTTGGATGATAGATAATATCAAAGCCTTCTTCAAGTAATCTCAAACGAGCTTCCCACGATCAAAACCTAAAATGTTTAGGAAAAAAGGAAGAAAATGGGGTTAGTACACCACATGTACTAAGTATGAGACAATATGCACATGTAAGAGCAAAACATGCTAAAAAGGAATATTTAGTCAAAACATGCCATTTTACCCTTTTGAAAAGTCTAATGCAAAACCAAGCAAGTCATATCAACCAACCTAACATGGTTAGTAACTCAAAGAAGTAATATGTATCCCAACATACTTGAACCCATGACTTACTACAACCCTATCATCAAGGAATAACATCACAAGTATGAATAAGGGTCAATTATATCATAATAAGCAAGATAACTACTCATGAATCCTTATCAAGTCAACAAGTGCAATGACCAATCAAACCCCCATAACCTTACTCAATCAAGTATCCTCAACAAGAAACCATAACCAATGTCCAACTTCACATAATATAAAATTTCAATATACATTTCATCTTATGTTAAAAATATTATTATAACATAAACATATATATAATAACATCCTCCTAAGACTCCCCTCAAGGCTAACTAGTGCAATGCGTAGGTAGAGTCTCATACCCCTACCTAGACTAAGCTAGACCCCTTAGGTTTTCCAAGTTAGAGTTTAAATCCTTTAATTCATTTTACCTTTTGGTAACATCTTTCCCTAACCGACATAGACCATATGAGCTAGTGTGGAATCCGGTGTCATGAAATCCTACGCTGAAAGAAGGCGGACTACTTGCCAAGGCAGTACAAAAACATGAAATATAGCAACTACGTGGATCCACTAGCTAGTATTCCTATGGGGGCAACATAGTTCAAGAACTAGGAGATATAGTTGGTACCCTCTTTATGCGCCGTGCATTATAGTCTCCAATCGCAAGAGTACTGTAGTGCTCCGACCTTCCCTATGTGGAAAGGGACACTTCTAAATCTAGTTCACTCGGTGCTAAGCTAGAGTCCCTTTTTTTGAAATGTCTTTAAGCCTTTACTTATAAATCATAGCTTAGTTTATGTCATAGGGTTTACCCCTTCTATAATCATCATAATCAAAAGCTCAATAAGAATTGTATGATTATAAATTAGTTCATCAAAATTCATATAGGTGAGGTTAACACATTACATATCAATTAATAATATGGCATATTGATAGAAATTACCATCCTTATATCCTTTACGTGTTAATAAACCTCATAATCAAGACACTTCAATTCAACATCATACCACCCTATTATCCTAATATAAGGTATACTCCAATATAACATCATGACTTAACCACAATTAATCACAATTGGTAGTAAAGATAGGAATTCTAAGACTTACCTAGTCTTCCTCATAGTTAATCATTTAGGCCTTACCATAAAACCTCAATTCAATCCAATTTATATGTCCAACATCATAATTCAATAATAAACATGATAATAATACTAGAAGAGTCACTTCATCATAATTCAATACCAAATCAATTCTTAAACAAGGTTACTCCGGCCAATTTCCACAACCTAGATCACTTCTCAAGATTTATCATGAAAGACAACAATTCATTCTAATTTATTAATGATTCGTGCAATATCATCTATATTTATTTAACCCATAATCAAGATAATTGAATAAATCACAACCCAATTTACATGAAGATCAACCTAGGGTTAAGGGTTAAGGATCATAATCTTCAAATTGAACCAAAATATCACAGTTGATCATAATCAAGTCAAAATACATGTTAATATATCCATTATACCCTAAGGAAAACATAAACAACTCAGTTCACAACATTTATTTCGTAATTGGATGAAATCCACATGAAAACTCAATTTTTGAATTCCATTTCGAAGGAACCCTTTGAGGAAAGAGTCTCAAAGGTAAAGTAGATCTCATACCTTAAAGTTTGATGAAGATTTGATGGTGAATTAATCCCTTTACAGCCCCCAAAACCTCCCCCAAGATTGTCTTCAAGGTAGCTTCCAAATAGAGACAGAAAGAAGATAGAAGGAAGAGAGTTTATTTTATGCGTTGTGTTTAGATTGATGAGGGTTGGGGTCTTTGTATGGGAGTTAAATTAGTTAATTAGTATTACCTTTATCCCTAAATAATCACTAAACATATTAATTAATTGTTTTGAACTATGTTAAAACGTGCAGCAAAAATATGCCACCCACAGATGGAACCCCGTCGACGCCTCGTGGCTCAATCGACGGACCAGCCTCTCTTTCGTGTTGCACGTCTGTCGATGAGTTCAGAGAGTGTGCATCTGAGGGACTCCACCATTTTGTCTCAGTGTGGGATGAAGGCGGGCATCGACGCCTCGTCGATCCACACACGAGCCGTTGATGGTTCTCGTGGTTGCACACTGCCTAGGCAAAGCTACCTCCTACGTGTTAGGGTCCTCCTCAAGGACCTTGAAGAGTCGTATCCGGACGTTTTGACCACTAATCATTCTTAACACTTGTTATGCACCATTCCATCTAATTTTCATTAATTTCCAACTCCTAAAACTAGTTTCCAAACTTCCATGGACGTTCTTGGATGTTTTTGTGCTTAAACATCCTAAATGACCTATATTCATTAAAATAGGTCTTAAAAAAGTGCTCAGACCCAATTGCATATATGTTAGGCTCTAAGACTCATCTTGTATTATCAAGGTGCTACAGAGTTGAATTAACAACTCCATCAGTTGTGACGGTGAATCCTTGGGGTGCTTTCTCTATAAGTTTATCATATATGTCAATGCATTTGGTAAGGGGTGACTCATCTATCAACAATATCATATCAACCTAGTTATGGCCTTTCCATGCAAGTAACCTCTTCATAGCTCACTTATTTCATCGTCCATCGCTTCACATGAGTATATTTTTAGATATTATAAATTTTCCACCACCTCTGAAGAAGTAGGGAATTTCATTACTCTTTTCTTGTTGTTCGGTGTACAGTGGTTGTCAATTATAATCATTCTTATATTTTCCTTAGTATTTGTATGAAAATATATGAAATAAGTTTTAAATGTGAGGAAGAAAAATAATGGGGTCTGTATTTATAGACAAAGGACCCGTCTGGCCCCAAGTTTTTTTGAGAATATTTGGAATAATTTTGACCGTTGGTATTTGACCTCATAACTTGACAATATTTTTTAGACAAGAATCTCAACTTTCCAAGTACTAGAAAAAACTAGTTTTTGGAAAATTGAGAAATATTTAAGAACTTTAAAAATCCAATAATCATCCCAAACTTTTATTTTTTATAAAAAAATTACCTATCATTGTTACTTCCTTTTAATATATATCTATAGAAATAGGTTTTACTACCTTCTCCAAAAAAGGTTCGGCTCTAATTTGAATGATAAAATTAAGAAAAAAAATATTTTTTGTAGATTGTAATTATAACCAATCAAACTAATATGAATCTACCATATCTATCTATGCGGGTAAATATAGTAGTTGCTTGTGTCGTATTACAGAATTTTTATGTGAAAAAATCAAAATAGTGATGTAATATTCAATAAACATAAATGTGATGATAGGATTACTGATGCAGATGACGAACAATCGACTTAGATTAACAATATTACTGCATCTTCTCAGTTATCTGATCAAGAACTAAAAGCTTGTCGGGAAGAGATTGTTCATAGAATGTGAAAAGATTGTATTATGGAATAGTTTCTTATTAGCTCCTCCGGGGGTTGTAATAATTATAAGAGAAGAGACTACGTGACACATGAAGTTGTTTCGAATTTTTAAAAACACACCTTAACTATGTGGACGTCCTACTACCCCCACTAAACATTCTTGAAATGATATTATTACATTACTTTTTGTCCACGTTACATAGAAAGTATGTGCACTCTCTCAAAGAGAATGAGTAATTAAAATAACTAACATAATTTTATTTTACATGTATTTTATTGTAAAAATATACTTTCTTATTATTTTAACTTTTTTTTTTATTATTTTTTCTCTTTCTTTCTTCTTCAAGAATTCACGACCATCTCAATCAAAGCTCCTCACTTTCAATGTCACCATTTTTACAACAATTTCACCTTCCGTTTTACACTACTATTTAATTTTACTTTCTTTCATTTTAAATTTTATCGAAGTATTTTCTTACATTTCAAATTTTTTGATAAACTCATTAGATTTAAAGATGAATTATAATATTTTTTGTCGAATTACAATCAAGTTTTTTCAAATTCTTAGGACTTCATTGATTTTTTAAAAGGAAAAGAGCCTAAAATACCCTCAAAGTATTGAAAATGGTACAAAATTACCCTCCATCCACCTATTGGCTCCAAAGTACCCTCCCCACCCACCTATTGGGTCAAAAATACCCTTGTCATCCACCTTTTGATTCAAAATTGACCACTTATTAACGGTTTATATTTAAACTATTTAAATATTTTTTAAATACGTGGCGCTAAACTATTTGTTATAATTTAACTTATTAGTATAATTTATAAGTCAATTCACTACCCACTCATTACTAATTAAACAACTCTAAATTAATAAACCCATCACATTTTTAATTTAACAACCGAAAAGCTACTACCAATTGAGTGTTTTTAAAAATTTGAGGCGAAAATATCTATAGAAGTAAATTATCATACATTCAGGTGTCTAAATAAAAAATACCGATAAACTTAAAAGTCTGACTATGTTCATCTTAATTATTTTTATGTCTCAATTATGTGATGTTACTTCATAGGTAACTCTTTTTTTAAAAAAATATATTAAAGGTTTTAAAACAAATCATAAATATTTATAATTTTTTTTTAAAAAAAGTGAATGAATTAATTCGGGATGTATTATTTTTTTTACCTTTAATCATAAATTTCTAATTCAATCTTGAAAGAGAATCCTATTGAAAATGTCCTCCTAAATAAGCGGCTCAATCTAAATTTAATTGGGGCTTCAATTCGGACTCTAATAATTTTGGATGTCATTTTCAGGAATCTATAATTTCATCGTGTTTTAATAGTGTTTATGAAAATTTTGATATTATAATTGGATTAATAATTAGGTGGGGTTTAGTTAGTAATGAGTGGATAGTGGGTTGGTTTGTAAATTATATTGATTAATTAAATTATAACCAATAGTTGAACGTCAAGTATTTAAAAAAAATTAAAGAGTTTAATTTTAAAACAATTAAAAAAGTGATCAATTATGAACCCAAAGGTGGATGACAAGGGTATTTTGGAGCCAATAGGTGGATGAAAAGGGCATTTTGGAGCTAATAGGTGGATGAAGAGTAATTTTTTTTTACCATTTTCAATATTTCAAGGTATTTTAGGCACTTTTCCGTATATGTATATATATATATATATTTTTCATGTTAATAGTAATTATAAATAATGAGTCATGTATGTTATTTTTCAAAAACCTATCTATTATGTACAGGATGTATCATATGTTATATGTTATATACTGGACTTTATCTCTATGTAATGCAATAATGTTTCTGAAACTTAATTTTTTATAAACAAAATATAGTGATCCATACAATATCAAAACACACTAAAACTTGAGTGAAATTAGTAAAAGAAACTGA
Source organism: Solanum peruvianum (assembly GCA_027705065.1). Classification (NCBI taxonomy): domain Eukaryota; kingdom Viridiplantae; phylum Streptophyta; class Magnoliopsida; order Solanales; family Solanaceae; genus Solanum; species Solanum peruvianum. Next base: position 30,402,559 of record JAKWJD010001765.1, on the reverse strand, counting down.
AAAACATAACACGTTTTCTATGCATAGATACTTAATTACTACTCTATGTGAACTAAATCTTCTTCAGATACTAGTGTGACTATACCCTTAGGTTTTGATGGATCATCATTGTCATTTAAATATGCACCTTTAACCTTCTCAATGTCATAACTCCACAACAATTCTCCATGTCTTTTGCACAAGTATTCAGGAAGAAAATCAACTAATAATGTTTTGATTAAGTCGCTCAAATACTCCGCAAGATATAGCAACATATAACTCACAATCACTACGAAAATGCAGAATAGAAAGTATAAACTTAAATCTTACATGATTTAAAAACAATAAAAGCAAAATACTTATAAGCTACCACTGATTGTTTCTCAATATCTTGGGCGAATTCAACATTGAAAGGAACTTGTGCCTTCAAAAGTGAATCAGAATTATTGTCCTTGTACGCATCACAATCACCAAAATTTATTTGCTTAATTTTTTTAAAGAATCCACGGATCATGATGTAAGAAGGTAGCATCTTGGCCGATATTTTTATCTCCTGCGAATTTGCTCTTTTTCTTGTACCTAATAAAGAGTCATACACCCTTATCGCCCTGTTTTTTTAATTCAAAAAAATTGTGTTAGAAAGGACATCAAACCTTATAACATGTGGTGGTACCTTTTTTATGACATAGTTCAATGACTGCAAAATGAGAAGAAAAATTATACTATTTATAATGATACTTCATAACATTTAAATAAAAACACCATGTCACACTACAAACCAATTAATGATACATAATGAAAATAAGTTGATACAAATAAAGATACATGCAATCATATTCAACATATTCTTATTATAAAACTTGATACATTATACAACATGATGTCCTTTGTGATACATTAACGAATATTTTGTTAAATTTGACAAACGTCTGTCTAATGAATTTTCAATACACATATAAAACAAAGGCTTAAGAGTTTGGAATAAATCCCAATCATAATGTATCAACATAATATAGGATTTTTTTGTATGTATCAAAATTTAACCAAGTAAAAAGTATATCTCATTCAACCGTTGTATCATGCAATTTCAGTTTAAGTTAGTAAACACACTACAAATCACAAAAAAATTTAATAAAGATTAAAAACACATACTCTAGGCGATGAAGGTCATAAAATAGTGGGTGTTGTTTTTCTTCCTCTTTTTTTTGAGGGTTTTTGCAACCTTTGGTTTAGACGATTTAGGCACAACTTTAGTCAACTTCTTCCTCGAGTTTAATGGGTCATGCAAACTTTTTTCTTGATTTTCTGCCAAATTTTCATCATGAGTACTGTATATTGTTAGATCACTATTAAAAGAATTTGATGTATCATGTTATCCATATGTATCGAGAAGAAAAAAATTAAGAAGACGATGAAAAACTGATAAGACGAAAAATCTAAGAAAACTGTAACAAGATAAAAATGGAAAGACGAAAATGAACCGTAGAAGACAATGTTTGAAATGGATGAATTGAGAGAGAAAAATTTTGAAAATAAAATTGAGATAATTATTTATAACCGAAAAGGTAATGGAGTGGAATAAGGGAGAAAAAAACGAGTGACATGGAAAGTTGTGAAATTTATATATTTGCAATTTTGTTACTTAAGTAAAATAAGAAATTAAAATGATTTTTGAAAATGTGAAGAAAAATAGACAACAAAAATGTTAAAGTTATGTATTTAAGTTATTTTTCCTGAATCTAATTCATAACCCCCTGAAAGATGAGTCATTTTGTATTTTTTTTAAGTAGATACTAATCTCCCCCTTTATATATCCTAATTGACTTTTCTAAAATATGTGAAGCTTTTTATACTTAGTCATATTTAAGACAGAGATGTTATTTCCCTTTTCTTTAAAAAAATCGTTTAAAGTATAAGTTGCATAAGTTTGTAATATCTATTTATAATGGATTAAAAAAAAATCTTATAATATAATTGATAATAACCAACCAACAAATAACAATATAGGCAAGAGCTATGCATTAATGCATATTCAAACTTGTCATTGATTCAACTATAATTAGAGAAAATACAAAAAGTCACCAATGAAGTTGTCTCAAATTTTTCAAAAGATACCTTAACTTTGCAACTGTCCTATTACCCCACTAATCAATTTTGAACTAAAATTGCTATATCATTTTTTGATCATCCCCAAGTTTATGAAAGGCATAAAACAAATTTGCCCTTTAACTTGGCTTCATATGTCCCCTTCAATTTTGCGTTTACACAAGTAGATACTTAAACTTGTATAAAGTTGAACAAGTAGACACACGCGTCCTACATGTTATCTTACATGTAATTTTTATCCTATATGGTGTCCTACATGTATTTTGCAATGTAGGACTCACGTGTTTATTTATTTAAAAGTTGGATAGTTAAAGTGTCTGTTTGTGCATTATGAAAGGTAGAGGTCAAAGTTAAAATTTGAAACCAAGTTTAGGGTCCAATATATGTATTATGCCTTTAAGAAACATGTGCATTCACACATCAATCATTACATAACACATATTAATTTAATTAAAAATAAAAAAATCATTTTAATATCTCTCTCTCTCTCTCTCTCTCTCTCTCTCTCTCTCTCTCTCTCTCTCTCTCTCTCTCTCTCTCTCTCTCTCTCAATTTTTTACTTATTTGAATTCTAATTCGTCTTAAATTTCACTTTATTTCCCCCACACCTCCCACACTTTCAAGTTGATCTGTCCCTCCATTTTATTTCTTTTTTTCACCTCCCACTCTCACCCCACCCCCATGTCAATTTGAACCTCCCCCCCCCCTTTATTTTTTATTCTTCTCCAATCAAATTCTTTATTTCAACGACTTTTTATCTTTTTATAAAAAGTAAATGATACTATTTTTATATTTTATTGATTGTTTTTCTAAGAAAATTTAAAATTTTAAAGACATCATCAATTATTCCTTTTCATATAACTTCAAATTAGAACTGATAATTTTTTAAAAAACGGAAAAGGGCCTAAAATACCCTTGAAGTATTGAAAATGGTAAAAAATTACCCTTCATCCACCTATTGACTCCAAAATGCCCTTTTCATCCACCTTTTGCCTCCAAAATACCCTTGTAATCCACATTTGAGTTCAAAATTGATCACTTTTTTAATTGTTTTAAAATTAAACTCTTTAAATTTTTTTAAAAATACTTGACGTTCAACTATTGGTTATAATTTAATTTATCAATATAATTTACAAACCAACCCACTATCCACTAATTACTAACTAAACCCCAACAACTTATTAATCCAATTATAATATCAAAATCGTCATAAACACTACTAAAACACGATGAAATAATAGATTCATGAAAATGACATCCAAAATTATTAGAGTCCGAATCGAAGCCCCAATTAAATTTGGATTGAGCCGCTTATTTAGGAGGACACTTTCAATAGGATTCTCTTTCAAGATTGAATTAGACATTTATGATTCAACGTAAAGAAGCAATACATCCCGAATTAATTCATGCACTTTTTTCAATATAATTTTATAAATATTTATGATTTTTTTTAAAACCTTTAATATATTTTTTTGAAAAAAAATTATCTATGAAGTAACATCACATAATTGAGACGTAAAAATAATAAGATGATTATAGTAACACTTTTAAGTTTATCGATATTTTTTATTTAGACACTTGAATGTATGATAGTTTACTTCTATAGATATTTTCGCCTCAAATTTTTAAAAACACTCAATTGGCAGTAGCTTTTCTGTTGTTGCATTAATAATGTGATGAGTTTATTAATTTAGAGCTGTTTAATTAGTAATGGGTGGGTAGTGAATTGATTTATAAATTATACTAATAAGTTAAATTATAACAAACAGTTGAGCGCCACGTATTTAATGAAATATTTAAATAGTTTAAATATAAACCGTTAATATGTGGTCAATTTTGAACCAAAAGGTGGATGACAAGGGTATTTTTGACCCAATTGGTGGGTGGGGAGGGTATTTTGGAGCCAATAGGTGGATGGAGGGTAATTTTATTTCATTTTCAATACTTTGAGGGTATTTTAGGCCCTTTTCCGATATATATATATATATATATATATATATATATATATATATATATATATATGATTCAAAGTTATTATGTTAAATAAACTATTTACAAAAATAACTGTTTGATGTATGCATCGTATAAATTATCACGCATATTCGTCGTGTATGATTTAATATAAATGATACAATAACAAAACAACAAAAGTTATAAATTTTATGTATATGATGCACTATTGAAATAATTTATTACTTAATGTACATGATACGTTAGCATATATATTATCCAACAATTTATTATAATCACGATTGCATCTAAAAATTTATTTAATAGAATTAACATTGCTACACAAATCATAACAAATTGTTTTTCTGAATAACAATATTGATATCAAATGAAAAATTATTTACGTGAACAATATTTCAACAAAACAAAAACATTAATGTTTTATAAACATTATGATTATTTCACATTTCTTTAGAGAACAAAGTACATTTTCTTCTATTGTGACCTTCTTGACCACAATAATTTGTGTTCAGCGTAATCTTTTCATTTACATTCTTTTTTCTTCTTTTCCTTGGTCGTCCAGCTAATCGTCTGTATCTAGGTGGATAAACAGTTTCAGCTTAGAATAATTGAAAATTTTCATATCTTTTAGTTAATGCATCAGACTTGTAGTAACCTGAGAAATATGAATGCATATCTTTAGCATTTTTCTTCATTTAAAACATCGATTGCATGTGTGCAGGGTATCTCATCTAGTTGAAATCTTTCACAAGAACATTCTTTCTACTCAAGACAAATAAGGTATCTTCTTCAAACTTCATAAAATGGAGAAAATAAATTCAGATGATGGAACAACATGCGTACGTTAAAAAAGTCAACTGTAAAATCATTTAGAAGAAAGCATGTCAAAACAACAGAATGATACACCAAATTTAATACATATAATATACAATAATGTATCATGATACATACCTTCATTTTTGAACTCTTAGACGCGGTTATAATCAATATCTCCTCAATATTCTCCCCAATGTGTCCTTTTTACAAGAAACTATTTCTCTGTTTTGCAATTCAAAGAACCAAATAAAATTCTAACTTCTTCCAAGAATTCAAATAGCAACAATTGACGTGCTTTAATAAGACAACCATTATACATTGTAACGACCTGTTTAGCCGTTTTGAGCAGCAGATTTTATTTCTGGAAAAACTGGCTGAGACGACGGATCCCACGACTGACCGTCATTGGCACGACGGACCGTCGAGGGGGTCTCTGTCACGACCCAAATCGGGGACGCGACTGGCACCCACATTTGCCCTCCGATGTGAGCGAACCAACCCATCTAAACCTTAACATTTCAAGATATTTCAACAGAAAATAATGCGGAAGACTTAAACTCATTAATTCAAAACTATTATTATTATCCCCAAAATCTGGAAGTCTTCATCACAAGAACATCTATCTCAAATTACTAAACTAAGAATGTCTGAGAACTAAAATACATAAAAGCTAGTCCATGCCGGAAGTTCAAGGCATCAAGACTTGAAGAAGAAGACCCAGTCCAAGCTAGACGCATTAGCTCACCCTGAATTTCCGATGAAGTGAAGACTGGCTAGATCTACTGTTGAGTTGAAGTTGACGGAACGTTTGCTGCATTACACAAATAACAAAGAAAGAAACAACAAGTAAGGGGGTCAGTACAACCACACGTACTGAGTAGATATCATCGGCTAACTCAAAATAGGGAACAATATATATCAATAATAATGTAAATCAACTACCATACTCAACATGTAGCAACAACAATTACTTTATCATTAACAATTTCCGTCAAGTTCATACATGAGGACTCAAGCCTCAATACCATACTCATTTGGGAATTAAGTTCATTAGATTGAGTATATTCATTATCTTTCGAGATTCATTATCTTTCTTCCTCTTGTGTCGGTACGTGACACTCCGCTCCTCTATTACTATCCTGGTGTCGGTACGTGACACTCCGATCCTCATATTCATTCTATCCTGGTACCGGAACGTGGCACCCGATCCATATTCTATCCTGGTGTCGGAACGTGACACTCCGGTCCTCATATTCATTCTATCCTGGTACCGGAACGTGGCACCCGATCCATATTCTATCCTGGTGTCGGAACGTGACACTCCGATCCTCATATTCATTCTATCCTGGTACCGGAACGTGGCACCCGATCCATATTCTATCCTGGTGTCGGAACGTGACACTCCGATCCTCATATTCATTCTATCCTGGTACCGGAACGTGGCACCCGATCCATATTCTATCCTGGTGTCGGAACGTGACACTCCGATCCTCATATTCATTCTATCCTGGTACCGGAACGTGGCACCCGATCCCCTAATTCATCAAGCCTTCTTTTTACACTAAGGCATCATCATTCTCATTATATAATATATCAAGCCTTCTTCCATACCAAGGCATTCATCAATCTTATTATATAATATATCAAGCGAATTAGGGTTATTTCAAGATTTGGGATTCAATAGCTTCATCATGCTTTGTTAATTCATCACAATTTCATAATCATAATCATGCAAGCATACAATTTAAGCACATAGCAGGGTTTACAATACTATCAACACATAATATTCACTATTAAGAGTTCACTACGAATATCGTAACATAAACCATAACCTACCTCCACCGAAGAATTGAAATCGACAAGAAATCTCCCAAGCTTTGTTATTCTCCTCAGCCTCTCGATCGATCTCACTATCCCTCTTTCTATTCTTTCTCTTTTGTTTTCTTATGTTCAAACCCTCTTTCTTTTACCCTAATTAATCATATAATTAAGTGTGAAAAAGGACAATAAACCCCTCTAATTAACTTAAGGTTACCCCTTTTAACCCCTAAGTAATTAGACTTATTAATGTTACCCCTCAATCTTTATAATTAAGGAAAGAATAGTCAAAAACGACCCTTAAAACGTGTGGAGAAATCCTAAACTGCCTGGGATTGCGTGACCTGTGACGGGCCGTCATGCCTGCGACGGTCCGTCACGCAGGTCGTCGCAACTGCCCAAAATCCCATCGTCACCACGGACACTGTGACGGTCCGTCACACCTGTGACGGTCCGTCCTGCACGTCCGTCATGGCGGTCAGAAACTCGTTTCTCGTACCAAATTCTCAAAAGTTGAAGTGTTTTGCAACGGGGGCTCACGACGGTCCGTCGTGGCTGTAACGGCACGTCCTGCAGGTCCGTCACAATTTACAGAGAGTCGATTTTAACATCCAAATTGAAGAATTCTAAGTGTCATGGGACGACACATCCTCGACGGGTCGTCGTGACTACGACGGTCCGTCGTTCCATCCGTTGTCCCCGCCAGTTTTTCCAGAATTAAAATCTGTTGCTCAAAACGACTAAACAGGTCGTTACAGTAGATACCAATTTACCCATCGTTCGTCCCCGAACGATCAAAAGAAGAAAAACAGTGGCGAAAAGGAGTACCTGAATCTGTAAACAGATGTGGGTATTTTTCTTGCATATCTGCCTCCTTCTCCCATGTAGCCTCTTCAACCGGTCGATTCTTCCATTGCACTTTGATGGATGCAATCTCTCTCGACCTCAGTTTGCGAACTTCTCTATCTAATATAGCAACCGGTTCTTCTTCATAAGTCAAGTTCTCATCCAACAAAACTGAATCCCAACGGATAATGTAGTTTCCATCTCCGTGGTATCTCTTCAACATGGATACATGGAACACCGGATGCACTCCGGACAGCCCTGGGGGCAAGGCTAATTCATAAGCCACCTCCCCTATTCTCTTAAGCACTTCAAATGGTCCAATATACCTTGGACTTAACTTACCCCTTTTTCCGAACCGCATCACCCCTTTCATGGGTGAAACCTTAAATAAGACTTGTTCACCTTCCATGAACTCCAAGTCTCTAACCTTTCGGTCTGCATACTCCTTTTGTCTACTTTGAGCCGCCAAAAGCTTTTCTTGGATAGCTTTCACCTTCTCCATAGAATCTCTTAACAGATCAGTCCCCCAAGGTCTAACTTCGAAGGCATCAAACCCACCAATGGGAGATCTACACCTCCTCCCATACAATGCTTCTAATGGGGCCATGTCGATACTGGAGTGATAGCTATTATTGTATGAAAACTCTGCCAACGGTAAGAAGCTATCCCAATGGCCACCAAACTCTATCATACATGCACGAAGCATATCCTCCAACACTTGAATCGTTCGCTCAGACTGACCATCGGTCTGAGGGTGAAATGCCGTGCTAAGGTCCAACCTAGTACCTAATTCAGCATGTATTGTCCTCCAAAACTTAGAAGTAAACTGCGTACCTCTATCTGATATGATTGAGAGTGGAACTCCGTGCAACCGAACGATCTCTGAGATGTATATTTTGGCTAACTTCTCTGCATTGTAGGTCACCTTGACCGGAATGAAGTGAGCAGACTTAGTTAACCTATCAACAATCACCCAAATAGAGTCATACTTACCCAATGTCTTTGGAAGACCAACCACGAAGTCCATCGCGATTCTCTCCCACTTCCATTCAGGAATGGGCATTCTCTGAAGTGTTCCTCCGGGCCTCTGGTGTTCATACTTTACTTGTTGACAATTTGGACATTTGGCCACAAACTCAACAATATCTCGCTTCATTCTACTCCACCAGAAGTGTTGCTTTAGGTCGCGATACATCTTGGTTGCACCAGGATGTATAGAATATCCGGAACTATGAGCTTCTGTAAGAATAGTGGTGATCAAATCATCGATGCGGGGTACACATACTCTTCCCTTAATCCTCAAAACACCTTCCAATCGATTATTGCTTCCTTAGCCTCTCCTTGCAACACTTTATCTCGAATTCGCCTTAGTTTCTCATCATCAAACTGTTTCCCCTTAATCTGATCAAGAAAAGAGGATTTTGCCTCTACACAAGCTAACAATCCTCCCTTCCCGTTTATTTTTAACCTCATAAGGTCATTAGCCAAAATCTGCACTTCTCTAGCCAATGGGCGTCTAGAAGCTTGCAAATGAGCTAGACTTCCCATGCTTCTGGCCTTCCTACTCAAAGCATCTGCCACAACATTTGCTTTTCCCGGATGATACAAGATAGTGATGTCGTAGTCCTTTAGTAGTTCCATCCATCTCCTCTGTCTCAAGTTCAAGTCTTTCTGAGTGAATACATACTGTAGGCTACGATGGTCCGTGTAGACTTCACACTTAACCCCATACAAGTAGTGTCTCCATTGCTTTAGTGCAAATACTACCGCGGCCAATTCCAAATCATGAGTTGGATAGTTACGTTCATGCACTTTTAATTGTCTTGAAGCATAAGCGATCACGTTCTTCTCTTGCATTAGCACTGCACCCAAACCCGAATAGGATGCATCACAATAAACAATGAAGTTTTTTGCCCTCTACCGGCAAGGTGAGGATAGGCGCGGTAGTCAACAAAGTCTTAAGCTTCTGGAAGCTCTCCTCACACTCATCCGACCATACAAATGGGACGTTTTGCTTAGTCAAGTTCGTCAATTGGGAAGCAATGGAAGAGAATCCCTTGACGAATCGGCGGTAGTAGCTAGCTAACCCCACAAAACTCCTTATTTCTGACACGTTTGTAGGTCTTACCCAATTCTTCACTGTCTCAATCTTAGATGGATCCACCATCACTCCATCCTTAGAAACCACGTGCCCCAAGAAGGACACTGAATCTAGCCAAAACTCACACTTGGAGAATTTCGCATAAAGCTTTTTCTTCCTCAACAACTCTAACACCATTCTCAAATGCTCCTCATGTTCCTTCTTACTTTTGGAGTATATCAGTATATCATCAATAAACACAATCACAAAGAGGTCCAAGTATGGCTTGAAAATCCCGTTCATCAAGCTCATGAAGGCGGCGGGGGCATTCGTAAGACCAAATGACATTACCACAAATTCATAATGCCCATACCTAGTTCGAAAAGCAGTCTTTGGCACATCCGTTGCTCGTATTTTCAATTGGTGATAACCGGACCTCAAGTCAATTTTTGAGAAGACACAAGCACCTTGTAACTGATCGAACAAGTCATCAATGCGAGGAATGGGGTACTTGTTCTTAATAGTTACTTTGTTCAACTGTCGGTAATCTATGCACATTCGGAAACTCCCATCCTTCTTCTTCACAAATAGCACCGGAGCACCCCAAGGAGATGCACTTGGTCTAATGAAGCCTTTGCTCAACTACTCTTGAAGTTGTGCCTTTAACTCTCTTAATTCGGCGGGAGCCATTCTATACGGGGGTATAGAAATGGGGCGAGTACCCGGTTCAAGATCGATACAGAAGTCAATATCCCTATCTGGTGGCATACCAGGAAGATCTGCAGGGAACACATCCAAAAACTCACAGACTACCGAAACTGACTCAATCGAAGGTACTTGAGTAGTATCATCCTTAAGATGTGCCAAGAAAGCTAGACAACCCTTACTAACCATCTTCTGAGCGCGAAGAAAGGAGATTATACGCACCGGATTGGAAGTGTAGTCACCCTCCCACACTAACGGATCTGCCCCAGGCTTGGCTAACGTCACCGTTTTAGCATTGCAATCCAAAATCGCAAAGTTTGGAGAAAGCCAAGTCATACCCAGAATTACATCAAAGTCACCCATTTCTAAAATAACCAAATCTACATAAGTGTTGCTCCCCACAAAATTCACCAAACAAGACCTATACACTTTTTCGACTATCACAGACTCACCCACCGGAGTAGAAACACGAATAGGCCTGTGATAACAGCATCAGACGCCTCTGCCTCAGACCTCCCAGGGAAAGCATAACAATGGGCCCTATCATTCGTCTGTCCGTTGCCCCTACCATGTTGTGTAGTAGCTCATGACAATCAACCAGAAAATCATAAGCATCCTCAGATTCTGCACCCTTGAAGGTTGGAGGTTTCAATTTCAAGAACTTGCTGAAAAGTTCATGCTGATCGTTCGTCATAATAGGCCCAGTAGTCAGACGTGGAAATGTGCCTATTCCCAATGTTGCATCCATGCGGGGGCCATAGTAGCCGCATGTCGTATCTCTGAAACCGGAGGTGTTGGTGCAGAAACCACTGGAGGTGCTTGACCCTGATCGGATAACCCGCTAAGATAAGCAAGTACTTGGTTGATCATCTCTGGGGTAGGTTGGGGTGGCATTTCCTCATTCTGCCCTTGTTCATTCTCCCCTTCCTCACCCTCTCTTACCACATCCTCGGTCGGTGGAGGAGTCACTGCCCTAGTATCAGATGGGCTAGGGGCTCGTCCTCTTCCTCTAGAGGACGTCCTCCCACGACCTCTTCCACGGCCTCTTGCCGCTGTTCTTCCTCGAGCCACAGCCCCAGTGGCTGGCTCAGTAGTTTCATATCTTTCCGTTGTCGCTGCCGGTGCGGTCGTTGCTCTAGTTCTAACCATCCGCGAAATAGAGTGAAGATGGTCAGATACCAATTTGTATCACCTAGATACCAATTGGACTCAAGTAGTAGCACGAAAGAAGAATGAAAGAATGGAATTTTCCTAAAGTCTTATAGCCTCTCAAAGAAAAGTAAAGGCGTCCCCCTACCGTTCCTTAAGACTCTACTAGACTCGTTCTTGTGTGATGAGACCAATGAACCTAATGCTCTGATACCAAGTCTATCACGACCCAAATCGGGGACGCGACTGGCACCCACATTTGCCCTCCGATGTGAGCGAACCAACCCATCTAAACCTTAACATTTCAAGATATTTCAACAGAAAATAATGCGGAAGACTTAAACTAATTAATTCAAAACTATTATTATTATCCCCAAAATCTGGAAGTCATCATCACAAGAACATCTATCTCAAATTACTAAACTAAGAATGTCTAAGAACTAAAATACATAAAAGCTAGTCCATGCCGGAAGTTCAAGGCATCAAGACTTGAAGAAGAAGACCCAGTCCAAGCTAGACGCATTAGCTCACCCTGAATTTCCGATGAAGTGAAGACTGGCTAGATGTACTGTTGAGTTGAAGTTGACGAAACGTTTGCTGCATTACACAAATAACAAAGAAAGAAACAACAAGTAGGGAGGTCAGTACAACCACACGTACTGAGTAGATATCATCGGCTAACTCAAAATAGGGAACAATATATATCAATAATAATGTAAATCAACTACCATACTCAACATGTAGCAACAACAATTACTTTATCATTAACAATTTCCGTCAAGTTCATACATGAGGACTCAAGCCTCAATACCATACTCATTTGGGAATTAAGTTCATTAGATTGAGTATATTCATTATCTTTCGAGATTCATTATCTTTCTTCCTCTTGTGTCGGTACGTGACACTCCGCTCCTCTATTACTATCCTGGTGTCGGTACGTGACACTCCGATCCTCATATTCATTCTATCCTGGTACCGGAACGTGGCACCCGATCCATATTCTATCCTGGTGTCGGAACGTGACACTCCGATCCTCATATTCATTCTATCCTGGTACCGGAACGTGGCACCCGATCCATATTCTATCCTGGTGTCGGAACGTGACACTCCGATCCTCATATTCATTCTATCCTGGTACCGGAACGTGGCACCCGATCCATATTCTATCCTGGTGTCGGAACGTGACACTCCGATCCTCATATTCATTCTATCCTGGTACCGGAACGTGGCACCCGATCCATATTCTATCCTGGTGTCGGAACGTGACACTCCGATCCTCATATTCATTCTATCCTGGTACCGGAACGTGGCACCCGATCCCCTAATTCATCAAGCCTTCTTTTTACACTAAGGCATCATCATTCTCATTATATAATATATCAAGCCTTCTTCCATACCAAGTCATTCATCAATCTTATTATATAATATATCAAGCGAATTAGGGTTATTTCAAGATTTGGGATTCAATAGCTTCATCATGCTTTGTTAATTCATCACAATTTCATAATCATAATCATGCAAGCATACAATTTAAGCACATAGCAGGGTTTACAATACTATCAACACATAATATTCACTATTAAGAGTTCACTACGAATATCGTAACATAAACCATAACCTACCTCCACCGAAGAATTGAAATCGACAAGAAATCTCCCAAGCTTTGTTATTCTCCTCAGCCTCTCGATCGATCTCTCTATCCCTCTTTCTGTTCTTTCTCTTTTGTTTTCTTATGTTCAAACCCTCTTTCTTTTACCCTAATTAATCATATAATTAAGTGTGAAAAAGGACAATAAACCCCTCTAATTAACTTAAGGTTACCCCTTTTAACCCTAAGTAATTAGACTTATTAATGTTACCCTCAATCTTTATAATTAAGGAAAGAATAGTCAAAAACGACGACCCTTAAAACGTGTGGAGAAATCCTAAACTGCCTGGGATTGCGTGACCTGTGACGGGCCGTCATGCCTGCGACGGTCCGTCACGCAGGTCGTCGCAACTGCCCAAAATCCCATCGTCACCACGGACACTGTGACGGTCCGTCACACCTGTGACGGTCCGTCCTGCACGTCCGTCATGGCGGTCAGAAACTCGTTTCTCGTACCAAATTCTCAAAAGTTGAAGTGTTTTGCAACGGGGGCTCACGACGGTCCGTCGTGGCTGTAACGGCACGTCCTGCAGGTCCGTCACAATTTACAGAGAGTCGATTTTAACATCCAAATTGAAGAATTCTAAGTGTCATGGGACGACACATCCTCGACGGGCCGTCGTGACTACGACGGTCCGTCGTTCCATCCGTTGTCCCCGCCAGTTTTTCCAGAATTAAAATCTGTTGCTCAAAATGACTAAACAGGTCGTTACAGTCTCGTCCCAAAATACTTAGAATTCTGAAATTTGGGTACTGAAATCGACTCTCTGAACTTCGCGACGAAATGGCAGAACGGACCGTCACAGGCATGACGGGCCGTCACAGACCCTTAGTAAAAATTTAGTCTCTGAACTCTGTGACGAAAGCAGCAGGACGGACCGTCGCAGGCACGACGGGCCGTCACAGGCTGCGTAAAACTTGACTGGGTTGGATTTCTGTTAATGTTTTAATGGGCATTTTGGACTATTCCTGCTATAATTATAAATTTAGTGGGTTAATGTTAATAATTTAACTACTTGGGGGTTAAAAGAGATAACCTTGAATTAATTAATGGGTTAATTCATCATCTTTTATACTTAATTATATGCTAATTAGGGTAAAAGAAAAGGGGTTTGAATAAGAAAAATAGAAAGAACAAAGAGAGGGAGAATCGATCGAGAAGAGAGGAACGAAGAGGATAGCAAAGCTTTGGGGAATTAGCTTGTTTGATCACAATTCTTCGGTGGAGGTAGGTTATGGTTTATGCTATTCGTAGTAAACTCTTAATAGCGAATGATATGTATTGGGTAATATTGTAAACCCTTCTATATGCTTAATTGTATGCTTGCATGAATGTGATTATATAATTGTGATAAAATAAGCATGATGAAGCTATTGAATCCTAAATCTTGAAAAACCCTAATCTACTTTGTTAATGATGATGCCTTGGTATAAAAGAAGGCTTGATGAACGAAAGTAGTGAGACTAGGGGATCGGGTGTCACGTTCCGACACCAGGATAGTAAAAGAGGATCAGGTGCCACGTTCCGGTACAAGGATAGTATATGAGAATCGGAGTGTCACGTTCCGACACCAGGATAGTATATGGATCGGGTGCCACGTTCTGGTACCAGGATAGTATATGAGGATCGGAGTGTCACGTTCCGACACCAGGATAGTATATGGATCGAGTTCCACGTTCCGGTACCAAGATAGAATGAGGATCGGAGTGCCACATTCCGGCACCAGGATAGAATATAGATCGGGTGTCACGTTCCGACACTAGGATAGAATGAGGATCAGAGTGCCACGTTTCAGCACCAGGATAGAATATGGATCGGGTGTCACGTTCCAACACAAGGATAGTATATGAGGATCGGAGTGTCACGTTCCGACACCAGGATAGTATATGGAGCGGAGTGTCACGTACCGAGACGAGAGGAATAAAGATAATGAATCTTGAAAGATGTTATTATACTCAATTTAATGAACCTATTTCCCAAATGAGTATGGTATTGAGGCTTGAGTCCTCATGGGTGTACTTGGCGTTATTTATTTATGATTATAGTACTTGATGTTGCTACAGATTGAGTATTGTAGTTGATTTTATGATGTTATCTGATATATAGTGTTTTCTATTTTGAGTTGGCCGATGATACCTACTCAGTACTTGTGTTTTGTACTAACCCCTACTTGTATGTTTCTTTCTTTGTTATTTGTGGAGTGCAGAAAACGTACCGTTGTCTTCAACTCAACCGCAACTCTAGCCAGTCTTCGTTACACCGGATTTCAGGGTGAGCTAATGCTTCTAGCTTGGACTGGATCTTCTTCTTCATGTCTTGATGCCTTGAAGTTCCGGCATGGACTAGATTTTATTTATTTTAGCTTTCTTAGATACTCTTAGTTTTAGTTATTTGAGGATAGATGTTCTTGTGATGATGACTTCCAGATTTTGGGCAATAATAGATGTTGAGTTTTTAGAAGTTATTGAATTGATTTTCATTAATGAGTTTAAGTCTTCCGCATTGTATTTTGTTCATTATGTTTGAAATGTTGGGGTTAGATTGGTTGGTTCGCTCACATAGTAGGATAAGTATGGGTGCCACTCGCGGCTCGGTTTTGGGTCATGACAAACTTGGTATCAGAGCATTAGGTTCGTTGGTCTCATCACACAAGAACGAGTCTAGTAGAGTCTTAAGGAACGGTAGGGGGACACCTTTACTTTTCTTTGAGAGTCTATAAGACTTTAGGAAAATTCCATTCTTCTTTCTTTCTTTCGTGCTATTACTTGGATCCAATTGGTATCTGGGTGATACAAATTGGTATCTGACCATCTTCACTCTATTTCGCGGATGGTTAGAACTAGAGCCACGACTGCGCCAACACCAACACTGGCAAGACAAGATGCGTCTGAGCCAGCCACTGGGGCTGTAGATCGGAGAGGAGCAGTGGCAAGAGGCCGTGGTAGAGGTCGCAGGAGGACGTCCTCTAGAGGAAGAGGACAAGCACCTAGCTCAACTTGTACTAGGGCGGTGACTCCTCCACTGACTGAGGAAGTGATAAGAGAGGGTGAGGAAGGGGTGAATGAACAAGTGCTGAATGAGGAATTACCACCCCAACCTACCCCAGAGATGATTAATCAGGTTCTTGCCTATCTTAGCGGGTTATCTGATCAAGGCCAGACACCTCCAGTGTTTTCAGCACCAGCACCTCAGGTTCCGGAAGTACGACAGGCCGCTGCTGAGGCTCCCGCATGGATGCCTCATTGGAAATAGGCACGTTTCCTCGCTTGACTACAGGGCCTATAATGACAAGTGATCAGCATGAACTTTTCAGTAAGTTCTTGAAATTGAAACCTCCAGTCTTTAAGGGTGCTGAATTTGAGGATGCCTACGATTTTCTGGTTGACTGTCATGAGTTACTACATAAAATGGGCATAGTGGAACGGTTTGGCGTTGAGTTTTTAACCTATCAATTTCACGGAAATGCCAAAATGTGGTGGCGGTCACATGTTGAGTGTCAACCCGCACAGGCACCACCTATGACTTGGGCGTCATTCTCTAGCTTGTTTATGGAGAAGTATATCCCCCGGACTTTGAGGGATAGGAGGAGAGATGAGTTCTTGAGCCTAGAGCAAGGTAGGATGTCGGTTACTGCATATGAGGCTAAGTTTCGTGCATTATCCAGGTATGACACCCAACTTTGTTTCAGTCCAAAAGAGCGGATTCGCCGTTTTGTGAAAGGGTATATAGGTCTTTTCTGGTGACTTTTGTTGGGAGCAACACTTATGTAGACTTGGTTATCCTATAAATGGTTGACTTCGATGTAATTCTGGGTATGACTTGGCTTTCTCCAAATTTTGCAATCTTGGATTGTAATGCTAAAACTGTGATGTTAGCCAAGCCTGGGACAGATCCGTTAGTGTGGGAGGGCGACTACACTTCCACTCCGGTTCGTATCATCTCCTTTATTCGTGCTAAGAGAATGTTTAGTAAAGGGTGTTTAGCGTTCTTGGCACACCTCAGGGATGATACTACCCAAGTAACTTCAATTGAGTCGGTTGCGATAGTCCGTGAGTTTCACGATGTGTTTCCTACAGACCTTCCTGGTATGCCACCGGATAGGGATATTGACTTTTGAATTGATCTTGAACCGGGTACTCGCCCCATTTCCATACCCCCTTACATAACGGCTCCCGCTGAGTTAAGGGAATTAAAGGCTCAACTTCAAGAATTGTTAGGAAAAGGTTTCATTATACCAAGTGCATCCCCTTGGGGTGCTCCGGTGTTATTTGTGAAGAAGAGGGATGGGAGTTTTCGGATGTGCATAGACTACATACAACTGAATACAGTAACTGTTAAGAACAAGTATCCTCTTCCCCGCATTGATGATTTGTTCGATCAGTTACAAGGTGCTTGTACCTTCTCAAAAATCAATTTGAGATCTGGTTATCATCAATTGAAAATACGAGCAACGGATGTGCCCAAGACTGCTTTTCGGACCAGGTATGGGCATTACGAGTTCTTAGTAATGTCTTTTGGGCTTACGAATGCCCCTGCTGCTTTCATGAGCTTGATGAATGGGATTTTTAAGCCATATCTGGATATCTTTGTCGTTGTATTCATCGATGATATATTGGTATACTCAAAGAGCAAGAAGGAACATGAGGAGCACTTGAGGATTGTATTGGAAATGTTGAGGGAGAAAAAGCTTTATGCCAAATTCTCCAAGTGTGAGTTTTGGCTAGATTCACTGTCCTTCTTGGGGAACGTGGTTTCTAAGGATGGAGTGATGGTGGATCCATCTAAGATTGAAGCAGTGAAGAATTGGGAACGACCTACTAATGTGTCAGAAGTAAGGAACTTTGTTGGTTTAGCTAGCTACTACCGCCGATTTGTCAAGGGGTTCTCTTCTATTGCTTCCCAATTGACAAGCTTGACTAAGCAGAATGTTCCATTTGTATGGTCAGACGAGTGTGAGGAAAGCTTTCAGAAGCTCAAGACTTTGTTGACTATAGCACCCATTCTCACCTTCCAAGTGGAAGGTAAGAATTTCATTGTCTATTGTGATGCATCCTATTCGGGTTTGGGTGCAGTGCTAATGCAAGAGAAGAATGTAATTGCTTATGCTTCAAGGCAATTAAAGGTGCACGAACGCAATTACCCGACCCATGATTTGGAGTTGGCCACGGTAGTATTTGCATTAAAGCAATGGAGACACTATTTATATGGGGTTAAGTGTGAAGTCTATACAGATCATCGTAGCCTACAGTATGTCTTTACTCAGAAAGATTTGAATTTGAGACAGAGGAGATGGATGGAACTACTGAAGGACTACGATATCACTATTCTGTATCATCCGGGAAAAGCTAATGTTGTGGCATATGCTTTAAGTAGAAAGACAGGAAGCATGGGAAGTCTAGCTCACTTGCAAGTTTCTAGACGCCCATTGGCTAGAGAAGTTCAGATTCTGGCTAATGACCTTATGAGGTTAGAAGTAAATGAGAAGGGAGGATTTTTGGCTTGTGTGGAGGCAAGATCTTCCTTTCTTGACAAGATTAAGGGAAAGCAGTTTAATGATGAGAAATTGATCCGGATCCGAGATAAAGTGTTGCGAGGAGAGGCTAAAGAAGCGACAATCGATGAGGAAGGTGTTTTGAGAATCAAGGGAAGGGTATGTGTACCCCGCGTTGATGATTTGATTCACACTATTTTTACAGAGGCTCATAGTTCAAGATATTCTATACATCCTGGTGCAACCAAGATGTATCGTGACCTAAAGCAACACTTTTGGTGGAGTAGAATGAAGCGCGACATTGTTGATTTTGTTGCCAAATGTCCAAATTGTCAGCAAGTAAAGTATGAACACCAAAGGCCCGGAGGAACACTTAAGAGAATGCCCATTCCTGAATGGAAGTGGGAGATAATTGCAATGGACTTCGTGGTTGGTCTTCCAAAGACAATGGGTAAGTATGACTCTATTTGGGTGATTGTTGATAGGTTAACTAAGTCTGCTCATTTCATTCCGGACAAGGTGACTTACAATGCAGAGAAGTTAGCCAAACTTTACATCTCGGAAGTTTTTCGATTGCATGGGGTTCCACTCTCCATCATATCAGATAGAGGTACGCAGTTTACTTCAAAGTTTTGGAAAACATTGCATGCGAAATTGGGTACTAGGTTGGACCTTAGTACCGCTTTCCATCCTTAGACCGATGGTCAGTCTTAGCGAACGATTCAAGTGTTGGAGGATATGCTGCGTGCATGTGTGATAGAATTTGGTGGTCATTGGGATAACTTCTTACCCTTAGCAGAATTCTCATACAATAATAGCTATCATTCAAGCATTGGTATGGCCCCATTTGAGGCACTGTATGGGAGGAGATGTAGGTCTCCCATTGGTTGGTTTGATGCATTTGAAGTTATACCTTGGGGTACTGACCTTTTGAGGGAATTGTTATATAAAGTGAAATGCATTCAAGAAAATCTTCTAGCGGCTCAAAGTAGGCAAAAAGAATATGCAGATCGAAAGGTTAGAGACTTGGAGTTCATGGAGGGTGAACAAGTCTTGTTGAAGGTTTCACCCATGAAAGGGGTGATGCGGTTTGGTAAGCGAGGTAAGCTTAGCCCAAGGTATATTGGTCCCTTTGAAGTACTTAAGCGAGTAGGGGAGGTGTCTTATGAATTAGCCTTGCCTCCAGGGCTGTCAGGAGTGCATCATATTTCACGTGTCTATGTTGAAAAGATACCATGGGGATGGAAACTACATCATTCGTTGGGATTCAGTTTTGTTTGATGAGAATTTGTCTTATGAGGAGGGGCTGTTGCTATTTTAGCTAGAGAAGTCCGCAAGTTGAGGTCAAGGGAGATTGTATCCATCAAGGTTCAATGGAAGAATCAGCCGGTTGAAGAGTCCACTTGGGAGAAGGAGGCGGATATGCAAGAAAGATACCCACATCTGTTTACAGATTCAGGTACTCCTTTTCGCCCTTGTTTCTTTTCTTGTGATCGTTCGAGGACGAACGATGGGTAAATTGGTATCTATTGAAATGACCTGTTTAGTCATTTTGAGCAGCAGATTTTATTTCTTTGAAAACTAGCTGAGACGACGGATCCCACGACGGACCGTCATGGGCACGACGGACCGTCGAGGGGGTCTCGTCCCAAAATACTTAGAATTCTGAAATTTGGGTACTGAAATCGACTCTCTGAACTTCGCGATGAAATGGCAGGACGGACCGTCACAGGCATGACGGGCCGTCACAGACCCTTAGTAAAAATTTAGACTCTGAACTCTGTGACGGAAGCAGTAGGACGGACCGTCACAGGCACGACGGGCCGTCACAGGCTGCGTAAACCCTGACTGGGTCGGATTTCTATTAAAGTTGTAAGGGGCGTTTTGGACTATTCCTGCTATAATTATAAATTTAGTGGGTTAATGTTAATAATTTAAGTACTTGGGGGTTAAAAGAGATAACCTTGAATTAATTAATGGGTTAATTCATCATCTTTTATTCTTAATAATATGCAAATTAGGGTAAAAGAAAAGGGGTTTGAATAAGAAAAATAGAAAGAACAAAGAGAGGGAGAATCGATCGGGAAGAGAGGAACGAAGAGGATAGCAAAACTTTGGGGAATTAGTTTGTTTGATCGCAATTCTTCGGTGGAGGTAGGTTATGGTTTATGCTATTCGTAGTAAACTCTTAACAGCGAATGATATGTATTGGGTAGTATTGTAAACCCTTCTATATGCTTAATTGTATGCTTGCATGAATGTCATTATATAATTGTGATAAAATAAGCATGATGAAGCTATTGAATCCTAAATCTTGAAAAACCCTAATCTACTTTGTTAATGATAATGCCTTGGTATAAAAGAAGGCTTGATGAACAAAAGTAGTGAGATTAGGGGATCTGGTATCACGTTCCGACACCAGGATAGTAATAGAGGATCGGGTGCCACGTTCCTGTACCAGGATAGTATATGAGGATCGGAGTGTCACGTTCCGACACCAGGATAGTATATGGATCGGGTGCCACATTCCGGTACCAAGATAGTATATGAGGATCGGAGTGTCACGTTCCGACACCAGATAGTATATGGATCGGGTGCCACGTTCCGGTACCATGATTGAATGAGGATCGGAGTGCCACGTTCCGGCACCAGGATAGAATATGGATCGGGTGTCACGTTCCGACACCAGGATAGAATGAGGATAAGAGTGCCACGTTCCGGCACCAGGATAGAATATGGATCGGGTGTCACGTTCCAACACCAGGATAGTATATGAGGATCGGAGTGTCACGTTCCGACACCAGGATAGTATATGGAGCGGAGTGTCACGTACCGACACGAGAGGAATAAAGATAATGAATCTTGAAATATGTTAATATACTCAATTTAATGAACCTATTTCCCAAATGAGTATGGTATTGAGGCTTGAGTCCTCATGGGTGTACTTGGCGTTATTTATTAATGATTATAGTACTTGATGTTGCTACAGATTGAGTATTGTAGTTGATTTTATGTTGTTATCTGATATATACTGTTTTCTATTGAGTTTGTCGATGATACCTACTCAGTACTTGTGTTTTGTACTGACCCCTACTTGTATGTTTCTTGCTTTGTTATTTGTGGAGTGCAGCAAACGTACCGTCGTCTTCAACTCAACCGCAACTCTAGCCAGTCTTCGTTACACCGGATTTCAGGGTGAGCTAATGCTTCTAGCTTGGACTGGATCTTCTTCTTCGTGTCTTGATGCCTTGAAGTTCCGGCATGGACTAGCTTTTATTTATTTTAGCTTTCTTAGATACTCTTAGTTTTAGTAATTTGAGGGTAGGTGTTCTTGTAATAATGACTTCCAGATTTTGGGGAATAATAGATGTTGAGTTTTTAGAAGTTATTGAATTGATTTTCATTAATGAGTTTAAGTCTTCCGCATTGTATTTTGTTCATTATGTTTGAAATGTTGGGGTTAGATTGGTTGGTTCGCTCACATAGTAGGATAAGTATGGGTGCCACTCGCG
Organism: Solanum peruvianum; assembly: GCA_027705065.1. NCBI lineage: Eukaryota > Viridiplantae > Streptophyta > Magnoliopsida > Solanales > Solanaceae > Solanum > Solanum peruvianum. Next base: position 30,380,437 of record JAKWJD010001765.1, on the reverse strand, counting down.
GCTCGGTTTTGGGTCGTGACATACATTCTGCAATACTCTTGTAATCAACTTTATCAATCTTAACCATCAATTTATCAAGATCCTCCAATCTGTATGTCTTGGCCATAGAGTAGAATAGATCACTTAGGATGTTTCTACTCTTTTCGAAGTTTTCACAAACATTTTCCCAAATATGGCATATGCATGCATAATGAGGTACATTAGGGAACACAAACTTACACTGTTCATAATACTCTTATTCCTATCTGATACAATACACGTCTTTTAGCTCGCCAAATGCATTTTTGAATTGCTCGAAAAAACATATCACGAACAATCATTTTCAGTGTCCATAACACCACATGTCAATGAACATATGCAACCTAATTACAAAGCAACAAACATTATCTTATATGATACATAACATTTACAAATACATCTCAACTAAAAAAAATACATACCTGCTCAATCAAGTGTGCTTGCTAATACAAATGTCCCTTTGTAAGTTTCACCTATATGTGCACCATCGACAACAAATATTGGTGTACGATATTCGAACCCCCTTAATAATGGTCTTAAGGCTATGAACCGATACACAATAATTTAGTGTATTTGTTGTATCAGAGTCAAAATCATTATGTATTCACATATCACAATGTTTTGTAATGTATCATCTATATGATAATTTATACTAATTTGATGTTTCAACAATATTATATTAACATTTCAAAAGTATTAACTCAATGTATCAACAATATAAACGAATAAATAAATATGAATCATGTATTAAATTTTTTAACAACTTCCTGATTGTTATTACAAAATTTTGTAATGTTTCGACAACAACATTTTAACGTATCTACAATATTAACCTAATGTGAACAATTAATGTATCATTATCAATAAACCACAAATCATATTCAATAAATAAAACAAAATTCAAATCAAGATTTTCTAATTATTAATGTAATAAACATTACAATAAAATAATTATTTCACACTTTATAGATCTAAAGAATCCAAACACTCCCATTCCTTTGTCTATCAGATCTCTTTACTTTGAAATTGAAGTTGTTCTATATCTTGTATTTCGCCATCACATCTACGATTATTGCTTTATCCTTATATAAGTGACCAATCTCCACATCATTACTATTTGAATCAATTATGTAATTTGTCACTTCCAATTCTGAAATATAATATGAATCACAAATTCTTCATTCAACTATCGCAAGAGTTTGTGTATCTTGTGTTATGCCTTTTACACACATTATTTCTACGCATGTTCCATCAAAACTATGTACATTATCGTCAATGTTTTCAATTGTGTCAATGCATAATGGATACATTGAAAATCTTGGCTCACTTTTTTCACTCCTAAATATAGTTTGACACCCATGTCGTTCTTAATTTTCATCGGAGATGAGTTACCTTCTATGATGTAAAGAATCTCAATATGTTCCTTGATACATCGATATCCAACTCGGCTGAAACTGTTGCTTTGAGATTTATAAACAAAATTGATTGTCGAACAATGATTCCCTCACTTTTGTAACTGTCATATTTCACTTCGCTGACCCAAATTTTTGAATGCATCACTAAAATTGATATGTTCATCATGTAGTAACAAAAATTTAGAGTTTTTTTTCGTGCTTCTTGCTTTTTCAATGGATATTCACAAAGAACTATAGATGATATATTTTTGAAATTTAAATTTTGAAATGTCTAAGTCAACTACCTAGTAAGATATGGATTGTTTTCAAACTTTTAGGCGTTAATTAAGCTAATTAAACTAACATTATAAATTATTAAGTTTTTTTATTTTTTTATCTCAACAGTAATTTATTTAATTTATATCATTTATAATGTACCAGAATGGTAGCCATGTATCTTTTGCCTGCCTTTTTAAGGGATTTTTCGTAATATGTAAATTAGTTGGGATAGATTGTAATTTATATCTTACACTATGAGATTCATTCAATGTTTGCTTAGATTAAACCTCCAGATTAATTAACAAATTGAAAATTAATGCACATATTAAAATAGTAAAAGGAAAGAAATGTTGGGCCCAAGTCTAGTTCCTTCCAGCCTGGGCTAGTACTTGAATCTAATTTCTACTTTGGGTCTGGTCCATTTTACACCTATCCTAACACTAACAAAATCTGCCAAAGGTAGGATGGCTTTTTGCCCAATTCCCTTTCCTTAACTAACATATAAAACTGATTTTTTTCTTTGGGCTTTTGATTCAATTTTCATCTATCCTAAAATTAGCAGAATAATAACAAAAATAGATGAGTTACAACAAGATACAAAGCTGGATTTTGAGGAGGGTTGTTGACCCATTTTTGCCGCTAAATTCAATTTATATACTTGTTGTATATCGATGTATCACATTGTTCTCTAATGTATTTTCAGCTCATGAGACCTGCATTTTTAGTTTTTCAACCCTGTTCGTCAATTCCATTGACCTAATATACTCGATAATAGGCGAGATTGGGCCTTCGGACCAACTAGGAGATGCGAGGAGAGAAGATAGGAGTTCATGTAAAACTCAATCAGATTTCACATGCAAAAACAAAATGGAAAAAGATTAACATTCAATCAACCAAAATAAAACAAAGAAAATGTATTACTAAATTATATAAACCAAAAAATACGAATTATACACAATAACAAATAAATTAATCATAGAGGATCAAGTTGGAACTCAACCTATAATTAGAGAACCCCATTATCATTTGAATTAAAGAAATAACATGATAGTAGGCATCATGCATTCACAGTAATAAAGGAGATCATTGTAAGACTCCGAAAATGACTTAGAAGAACTAGAGCCTAACATGTTAGTATTTAAGGTCTAAGGTCCTAAATTGGTGTAATATATATTATTGAGGCAGTGTCTAAGATTTTAAGTGCATTGGAAGTCAAATGTCAAGGGACGACCAAGACGTTCGATGACTAAGTCACCTACGTGCCTCATATGTGGTTTTATATGTTTATGTGTGATTCATGAGTTAGTATAGTATATAAATGAGTTATTATGATGTATATAGGTAGTGTGTCAATTTTCGTGAAGTTTGGAGGTCAAACGTCCATGACGTTCGAAAGATGTGCCTTGGAATGATCTTGTGTGTCTAAGCATGTTTCGTTGAGTTTTACCTGTTCGTTTTGGGTGAAATCCATGTGAGAGGTGCTAAACTTGCATAATATTGTATTTGGATTGGAAACGTCCGTGATAACATCCCCAAGGACCATCAAAGGTTCCTTAAGGAAGAATACATGTTTGTGGCCAAAACTACCCAAGGCTGTCCACCTAAGGATGACAATCCACGGCCAGTGGCCTGGTCGACGCCCCTTAGGTGGTGGGCTTCATTTGGTACTTATAATGGGGAGCTAATATACCAATTCCAAGTCTCTGAACCCATCAAAGAAGGACAGGACGACCCCTGTATAGACCTACGCCCCGTCGATAAGCAACCTTTGGTGATGGTCTGTCCTGCACGTAACTTCACTGTAAGTTAAGGGGTGAAGTTGTAATTTAAACCCACTTCCAAATAAAAGGTTTTACGGTTCTTAAGGGGTATTTTGGGTATTTTAAATATGTATATAGGTGTTTAACACTTAGAAGATTTCATTCTTCCAAATCAAAAACCCTAAATCCCTTAGAATTTTCTCTAGGACTCTATTGAAGTCCAAAGTCAAAGAAGAGCTTGGTTTGACGAATTGACTGGAGATTCTTCATATAAGTGAATAATTAGATTCATAAAGGTATGTATTTTGATCCTTTAAAGTCTCTTAATCAAGGATCCCCAATACTCAAGTTGTTTTCTAATGTTTTCAAGTTGAATTGTCCAATTTCATGATTCTACTATGGGTTCTTGCATTATTGATTTTTAACATTGAATAGTGATTTAATTAATATTGTATTGATGATTTGAACCTAAATTACCTATGAACCCATGAATGGGATGAACTCTAGTTTTTGACTAAGTTATGGGTTACTTGATATTGACTTAATGTTGATGAATTATGGTGTGGATTTCTTTAGGCTTTCTAATGATGTAATCATTTCATTCAATATATATCTAAGTTGTATTAGATTGATGAATTTACATTAAATTGACCTAGTTTCATTGATTATTATAGTTTATACATTGAATTATTGTTCATGGTCATTGGTAGGGCCTTATGGTGTTTAAATTGGTTGATTTGGCATCGAATTGAGGTGTTGAGGATGTCTTGGTGGTAAGATGCCCTATTTAACTTATTTTGATGTTGTTAATACTTCAATTATATTATGATTGGTTTGGTGCACTTATGGTGGAGGTTATGTGTCCTTGTCGGTGTTATTTTATGCAATATGATGATCATGGCCTTGTTGGCAAACTGCTTGAAGTAATGTGACTATTCATGTAGTTGATTAGGTGAATTATGATGATATATAAATACATTTTAAGAAATGAGAAAGTATATGTGTTCTATTGATGTTATATTGGTGATCATGTTAAACTATGATTTTGACCTTGTATGTATAATCTTAAGGTTGAGTCTTAGTTATTCGTACTTGACTATATGATTCTATGTTAATAACATTGATGATTTTATGAAAGTGATGAGGATGACTTGAAGATGATATGGTTATATTTATGTGTTTCTAGAATGACAGTATAACTACACCATTTTCGGCCTACAACAACACCACGTAAGTGTAGCCTAAACTAGTAAAAAGTGTGACCTTTGGTAAAAGGCTACACTTTTGGACATTCAGCAACACTTTCTAGGGTCTTCCCAAAAGAAGCGTAACCTTTGACATTAGGCAACACTTTTTAAATGTTTCCATCTTTGGCTACACTTATAAAGCGTAGCCAAATAGGTATAAGGGCACGATTTGAAGATGTACATTAGCAACACCTATTTTTTATTAGACTAAACTTAAAAGCGTTGCGTTTTCAAATTTATTGGTCACACTTAAAAAGTGTTGCCTTTTATTGGTCATCTATTGCAACACTTTCAAAGTGTAACTTTTTATCTACCTAGAGCAACACTTACAAAGTGTAACTTCAACATTTATAAGCCTACATGTAGCACAAATATATATAATATATTAACATACATACAAGTGACCTAAAACACAAAATGAACTAATTAATCAATAAATTGAAGCTATATATTTCAAGTAAACATCGAGAAATATTTCATGTACAACCAAAAGATAATATGTGTTGTGTACATACCCATACTTATACATCAATATTCTAAACAAATACTATCATCAATATTCTAAATGTTGGCATTTGTCATGAAGATCAAAGAAGTAGCAGAAGAAACTTGCAAGTATGGGACGACGGAGTCCACGACGGCCCGCCATGACCACGACGGATGACCACGATGGCCCGTCATGACCATGATGGCCCGTCATGACCACGGCCCGTCATGACCACGACGACCTCTCATGACTACGACGGCCCGTCGCGAGGTCCAAGGCGGCCCATCGCGAGGTCCACGACGGCTCGTTGTGACCACGACGTCCCGTCGCGAGGTCCGTCGACCCTGTCAAAGAAAGAAAATTCAGGCGTGCATACCAACACAAGATACTACCTTTTCCAGTATCTACAAATTTTGCATAGTAACTATACTCAGGAATGGTAACATAATAGCAATGGTAAAATATGTAGTGCTGGATATTCTAAGGCAGGATATCATATCAAAGTGAGAGTCACAGACATAAGTAAAGTTGTATTTCTTCGTAAATCTTAGAACTTGGCACAATACTAAGACATAAATGTATGAGATGTGAAGAAAAGAAAAATACCTTTTGATGGAAAAATTACAAACCTGTTACAACTTCTTCTTAGAATCTGAGAATATAGGTGTATGCCAGAACCTCATAAGTGCCATTACCTTCGACTTACAGCCATGAACCTCACATGTATTACTGATGACCGCATTCGTGTTGTTCTCTCCGTTTGTACAGTACCATTATTATTACTCTTATCGACATCTTTCTATATAGCACTCATTCCAGACTTCCAGAAACGCTCTCTACGCTTGGGATTTACTTCCTCCATTAACGACCAATAACAATCTATGTATATACACTGGAGTTACCGCCATGAATCCCACACGACAAAGAATCAACTGATGTAGGTAAGAACTACGAGCAATACTCCCAAAAATAAAAATAAAAATCATATCGACAAAGATAAGAATATAAAACCCTAATGCTAAATATGTAACAACGCTCAAGCAATAAACCCGGAAACCGTAAACGTCGAAGTTTAACGATAAACGTTTTACCAAACAAAATCCCTTCAATGTAACGAATCCTAAAGAAATCATCTTCTTAATTGAATCGTGTGTTCTGATATTCAAGAAAAAAAAATCATCAGGTTTTGAATGTCTGAGATGAACAACAAAATCTTGAAACCTGAAAAAAATATAGTTTTGCTTCATGAAAATTTCAAATTTGGAGCTTCGATGTCTTGAGCTGAGTGGGAAATTTTTCATTCTAGAAATTGGGGATATCTTCAATTTATTAATGTTTAGTTTTTTGGCCAATATAAATGGGAGGGAGTTTTAAAATATTGGAGGGAATTTAAAATTTTATTGAAATTTTTTAAGGCAATACTTATAAGGTGTTGTTTTTTAAATTATTAAAATAGGACATTTTATAAGTTTGGCCATATATGTAAATAAGTGTTGCCAATTATATCATATTTTAACAACACTTATAAAGTGTATCTTATACCATTAAAGAGTACACTTTCAAAGTGTTGCCAAAATTATTGTAGCTAAAAGTTAAAAATTTCAGCTACGCTTTAAAAGCGTTCCCAAAACTACTTTAGGCAACACTTTACAAGTGTAGTCAAGAATAAGTGTAGCCGTAGGCCTAAAATGGTGTAGTGCATTATGAGTTAAAGTGAAGTATGTGGTGTCTTGTCTTGGTTGACTTATTTCCCTTGCTTGATGTATGTATGAATGTGAATATGTGATGTCTTGACTTAGGATGTTAAATATCTTAGTATTGAATGTATTAATGACATGTGACCTTAAATTAAGTGAAGAGGTTCTTTTATGTGCAACCTTGAACCTAGTGGTAAGGTTATGAATGTTGAAGTCGTAAGCCGTAATGGTATCCTTCAAAGTAAAGGAATGATAGACTGAAGTTTAATTGATTGGAACGACATAATTTAATCTTTAGGGAAGTCATCATGAGATTTTTCTCGCCATTGTAAGGTAGCCTTAAGAGGACTTCTTTGGTAGGGTAAATGTAATAGGATTATGAACTTGTTATGGAACCCTTTTATGTGAACCTTAAGTGTGAATTACTCTATGAGAATGAAGGATAGCACTGAGTGAGTATGGTAAGGAAAGTAGTTCTAATTAAGAACGAGGCTACATTACAAACAATTCCCTTCATATTCCTTAACCATGTGCCTAAATGGGATGTGTCTAAGTTCTACCATTGGTAAGTAGAACACCGTCATCTGAGTACGTTAGAACTCTGTATTCCATGTCTTGGTACCATGGTCTATGTCGGCTATTGCCTATTCTCATCATGTGGGTACTTACTAGTATTAGAGAAGTTTTATGAATTTTAGGTGGTGGTATGGGACTCTATCTAGACATTGCACAATAGACTTTGAATGTGTTAGTTATAGTCCGTAGGTCTTGTCCAAGACCATTACTTGAATGTTCTTTGTGCGTTGAATATCTCCTAAATGAACTAATGAATGTAATGACTTAAGTTAAATAAGAATGTATGCAAATAGAATAAGTACTTATCTAAAGTAGTTAAGAGTTGTCTAGTTAGGGTGTGAAGGGGGCATAGGAATGATCACTTCGTATCTTACCTAGATGAGTCTTAACAATGATTCTAGTTATGGAAATTGGTTGATTATGTGGACATGATCCAAACTTAGGAAGTCTTAAGAATTATTTCGGTAGTCTTGAAGAGGTCAATCATGGACGTTATCTTGTTAATCTACTTAAGTATGTGTTTTGATAGCCTTTGATGAGGAAATGTCATATTTTCTATATGTTGATATGTTTGATGTCTTGAAGTGTGTATGTGACTTATTATAGGTGTTCTTGAGGGTCATTTAGGTATGCCTAGGGAGTTTATATGGGAGGCCTCTCTTTGTGTTGCTTAACTGGGTCTTAGAATAGATTTTAGTGAGGAGAATACATGCTAAGGGTGTTAAAATGGAAAAGGAAGCATTTCGCTGTAACAATGAAGAACTTCACTATACAGTGAAATGAGTTCATTGTAAAGCGACTCAAAAATTATGATATTCACTTGAATGTTATATTATATGTTTATAAGTTGCAAAATGTTGTTCTTATGATAATAATATGTTTTTAAAACAAAAAGATGCATATTTGTACTAAATGTTCGTTTTCATAATTTTAATGCATTATGCCATATTTAGTACATGTGGTTGTACTAACTCCATGCTTTTATCTATCTCCATAGTTGATGGTAGGTAAGGAGATTTTGGGAAGTGAAGACTTGGACTGTATAATCGTTTAAGAGAAGTTGAAGTATGTTCTCATTTGACTCGAGGGCATATATGTCGTTTTTGTTTTCATTTAAGTATTGTAATAGACTAAGTATTTCTATATTTTGAAGTATGGGCCGTGTCCTAATTATTTCATGTATCTTAAGATTGATGAGATTGAGATTTATTATTACCTATGACTTTAGATGAAAGAGAATTTTGAAGAGTATGATATGTTTTTATGAAGTTTTAATTCCACACTACTTTTCACTATGTTTATGCGATGAATGATATGTAAGGGCTTGTACGAGACCTCTAAGAGTTCATATATGTCGATTGCAATCTGAGATTGGCCCTAACTTCTAGGGTGTGGTTTCGGGATGTGACAAACTTGGTATTAGAGAATAGGTTGTGAAAGTAGTATTAGGAATCAAAAATGCTCATCAAGTCACGTCTAGTAGTGTCTTGACCATCTGTGTGAGTCGCGACATATCTATGGGCAAGAGGCTATAGGAAGATAAAATTTCCCTTCTTTTCTACTCCTATGTCGTGCCGTATAGTAAAAGTTATGAGTACTCTTTTCTTATGGTTCTCGCTGTGTTTCTAGGAAGATGAATACGAGGAGGACACCGGCTAGGAGAGTTGAGGAGAATGAGGTGAAAGAGGATATTCCTCCTCAAGCTGAGAAAGTGGAGCAAGTTCCTCAAGGTGCTCAAAGTGATCAAGTCCCTAATGTGGAAGGAGGTAATGAGGTTCCAAAGGTTCATGTAGAGTTGTGTAATAGGGATATTAGAGAGTCTTTGGTTGCTTCAGCCCAAGGCCTGACTACTCAAATAAAGTTGAATACGATGCCTAGGGTGAATGTTGTGGAGAGCATTATGACGTCTAGGTTAAGAGGTTTTGTGAGGATGAATCCTCCCATCTTTCTTGGCTCTAAGGTGGGAGAGGACCTTCAAGAGTTCCTATATAGGGTTTAAAGGTGTTAAGTGCTACAGGGGTTACATCTAAGGAGATGGCGGAGTTGGCTTCGTACCAATTGAGGGATGTTTCTCAAATATGGTAAACTCAATGGAAGGTTAATAGGTCGGAGTAATGGGGTGCTATTGAGTGGAAAGAGTTTAAGGAAGCTTTCTTTGGTAAGTAATTTCCCCGTGAGAGGAGATAAGTTAAGGTAGAGGAGTTTATTAATGTAAAGCAAGTCAATATGAGTGTTGAGGAATACACTTTGAAGTTCTCAATGTTATCTAGATATGTCCTTCTCTTGTGTCGAATGCAAGGGATAAAATGAGTCGTTTTTTGATGGGTGTGGCTGGCTTAGTGAGGGATGAATGTCGTACCTCTATGCTACATGATGATATGACCCTTGCTAGATTCATGGTGCATACACAATCAATTGAAGAGTATAAACATTGGAGAATGACTAGAAGATTTAAAAGTAGAGGTGCTAGTGATCAAGGGCAACCTAGGTTTAAGAAGAGGGCCTAAGGTCAAGAAGAATCTAAGAGTGTTAAGGTAAAATTGGAGAAATGAGGTTGTTTTCAAAATGTCAAACCTACATGTGTCACTTGTGGCAAGAAACATTATGGTGAGTCTCTGTTGGGTAACAGGAGTTGCTATGGATATGGTAAGGAAAGACATAAGGTGAGGGATTGTCCTATGATTGCTTCTAGAGGAAGAGAGGGTAACCAAGTTACTCCTAGTGTTCCAAAGGATGATGCTCCAACAAAGAGGCGTTTCCATGCACTGCGGACTAGAGGATCAAAGTCGGATGAGAATGATGATGATAATGAGGGTAAGTCCTTGCTTTTATTCTTAGAGATATGAGTTCCTTCTAGTGGGGGAGTATGGTTAGTAGATGGGGTAGAAATTCCTAGAAGCATGTTGCATGTGAATGGTGTTTAGGAGTTTTGTTGAAATTGAATTTCATTAAATTCTTGCATTGTGTATTTTATGAAGCTACAATAATGTTGTAGGATGTGTTTATATGATGTTACTTTGCATAATAGCATAATTATATCATGAATTGACTAAAAATGGATTTTTGGAAAAATGACCTAAATCACTATAATGTTTTTCCCTGCTCACTGTTAAATTATTGAGAAATTGACTAATTGATTGTTTGGTCTAAAATTTTGGTAATAATGTTAGAAATGATGTATATAGGCATGACATTGAATATAAAATGAGTTTTTACTATTTGGAATGAAGCATGTGAAGTTTGAAACATAATGAGTTATAGAATTATTCTTGTTGTGTTATGAATCTCTTGACTATGTGAAATTGATGTTTTATTCTTGGTTATTTTTTATGTGGTATGGTCATGAACTTCTAATTAAATCTCTATTCTTGAATGTATTCAGAAAGTGGCAAGTGTCACTTGAGGACGAATGTTGTCCAAGTGGGGGTGAATGTAAGACCCCGAAAATGACTTAGGTGAAATAGATCCTAACATTTTGGTATTGATGTTCTAAGGTCCTAAATAGGTATAATATATGGTATTGATTCAGTATCTAAGAGTTTAAGTGTTTTGGAAGTCAAACGTCAAGGGACGACCAAGACGTTCAACGACTATGTCACCTATGTGCCTCATAGGTGGTTTTATGTGTTTATATGTGACTCATGAGGTTGTAAGGTATATAAATGAGTTATTATGATGTATATAGTAAGTGTGTAAATTTTCGTGAAGTTTGGAGGTCAAAGGTCAAAGAATGTCCATGACGTTTGAAAGATATGCCTTGAAACGATCTTGTGTGTCTAAGCATGTTTTGTGTAGTTTTACGTGTTTGTTTTGGGTTAAATTCATGTTAGAGGTGCTAAACTTGCATACTATCGTATTTGGGTTGGCAACGTCCAGGAAAACCTCCCCAAGGACCATCTAAGGGTCCTTGAGGAAGGACCCATGTTGGTGGCCAAAACTGTCCAAGGCAGTCCACCTACGGATGGCACTCGACAGCCAGTGGCCTGGTCGACGCCCCTTAGGTGGTGGGAGTCATTTGATACTTATCCGTGGGAGCTAAGATACCAATTACAAGTGTCTTAACCCATCGACGAATGACAGGACGACCCGTGTATGGACCTACACCCCGTCGATGGGCAACCGTTGGTGATGGTCTTTCCTGCACGCAGCTTCACTGTAAGTTGAGGGGTAAAGTTGTAATTTCAACCCACTTCCTAATAGATGGTTTGAAGGTTCTTAAAGGGTATTTTTAGTATTTTAAACATTTATATAAGTTTTTAAAACTTATAAGATTTCATTCTTCCAAATCAAAAACCCAAAATCCCTTAAAAAAGTTTCTAGGACTCCATTGAAGTCCAAAGTCAAACAAGAGCTTTGTGTGACGAATTGAGTGGATATTCTTCATCAGAGTGAAGAATTAGATTCATCAAGGTAGGAATTTTGATCCTTCAAACACTCTTTATCAAGGATCCCAAATTCTCAAGATGATTTCTAATGTTTTCAGATAAATATGTTCCTCCCCATAAGTGCCATAGGAAGGTCGGTCGGAGGATATTCTTTCTTGTATTATCAAAGTTTGTACAGATTTTGAAAGTAATGAAATAAGATGTGTTGATCCTTAGCCATATGGTTACCTCCCATTCATTATCGATTAAACAGTTGGAGACCCAAATGGGTCATAGCTCGTCTCCTTTAAACCAGAGACAAAAAAGAGGTTTGACTACTGATAATATGGCCAACCCCAAGAATGAGGTTTTAGCGTGGACTTGTGTCGTGCCGTGATGTTAACTAAGGAGTTTCTTGCAAGTCAAACCAAGTTTTATTTGCCTTATTTTAAAGTTTGAAATAATGGTGTGTTAATTGTGCAAGTCAAAGTATGGAAGCTGTTTAAAAGTGCAGGTTTGCGAGCTTAAAGTCTAGTCGGTGACTCACTGAAGAGGGCGGTGAACCCAACTTGGTCAACATTACACTTAAGAAATTTAGAATCTGTATAACTCGGCAAGTCCAGGAGAAATTAGGGAAGAACCGACCAGGTTGGCTGTCACGACTTAGTGCTGTTTGGACCCCCAAAATAATAGAGGTCTTGTAAAACTCGAAAAGTAAGTTTCCACTCGGCATGTCGCTGAATGAGCAAGAAGTGGACGGTTTTTGAAGGCCAAAGGTGTCACAACCGAGAATTAACGCCTAGAAGTAATCGGCGTCATTGTCCTCGGACAGCACTTGGACTAGCCTCTTTGCATTCATCATTACATTCATAGGTTAAAAACGAGAAATTTTGAACTTTTCATCTAGACTACTTCATATGGTTTACTTTGACCTCTCCCTTACATATAATATATTCATATCAAGTATATATAGACCCTTCGTATAATAAGATTTCATAGTCTTCTACTTTTATGACACACACACACACACACACACGCACACACACACACACACACACATATATATATATATATATATATATATATATATAAGATACATAGCAATCTTAAAAGGAATGTCTCATATTAACCATCTAAAAAGAGTCAAATCAACATAGGAATAAGCCCTTACACAATATAGATTGCCATTTAGGGCTTACAACAATATCGTGAAATAACATGAATGAAATGCTTGTCTTTAGACTATTACAAAGACCCATAGCTAGAGTAATAACAAGGCATAATCCTTGGACTTGAAGACATACCCACATTTTGAGAAATGATCCAAGACTTCCTTCAAAGTGGTCACAAACCTCAACAACTGGAACCTAAAAGTTAGGGGAAAAAGGAAGAAATATGGTTAGCATATCAGTTGTACTAAGTAAGGAATCGTATGCACATACAACATAGAAATCATGCTAAAAAGGGACATTTCATTAAAACATGCTTATCTACTTTGACAACACCTTATGCACATTCAAGAACCAATGCCAATCAATATGCACATATTCCATAAGTGAAAACCATGTACATCGCAAGACCAACAATACAAAGTCTAGTAAAGTCAACATGCATATCCACATGATTGAGCACATAATCAAGATACTGTATCATCAAGTTATTATATCAACAAGCATATATACGGGTTCATAACATAATAACTTAAGTAAGAAAGTCACTCATACGCCCCCATTAAGTCCACTAGTGCAATGACCAAGTAAGACCCCATATCCTCAATCAACTAAGTAAACCCAACAAGAACTAGAAGTAAATCCCACTTCACATACTATATCAATAAGAGTAAACATCATCCTACTTTAACAATACACACCAACCACATGTTCACAATTGAAATCATTATCATATACTTTCATTCACATGTAAAATCAACATATACATATCATTTACATTTATAACATATAAACACATAAGAACATTTTTCTAAAAATTCCCTCAAGTCTAACTAGTTCAATGTACAGGTTGAGTCCCATACCCCTACCTAGACTAAACCAAACCCCTTAGATCCTCCTAGTTAGAGTTCACTTTATTACTTCGTTTTACCTTTGGGAACGTCTTGTCTTAATCGACATAGACCACATGAGCTAATGTTGAATCCAGTGTCATGGAACCCTACAACGAAGAAAAGCGGACTACTTGCAAAGGCAGTACCAAAATATGAACGTAGCATCTATGTGGATAAACTAACTAGTATTCCTATGGGAGCAACATAGTTCAAGAACTATCAGATGTAGTTGGGACCCTCTTTATGCTACATGCATTATAGTCTCCAACCTCATGAGTACATTAGTGATCCTACCTTCCTTAAGAGGAGAGGGACACTACTCACTTCTAGTTCACTCAGTGCCCCTTTTGAAATGTCTTTCATTAATAATCATAACTTAGTTTAGGTCATAGGGTTTAACCCTTACATAGTCATAATCATAGCTCAATAGTAATTGCATGAGTATTGTCATTTTTTACAATTCACACATGTGAGTTTAGCATATTTACATCCCCATATCATAATAAGGCACAACGAAAATTCATCATCAACCTTATATCATCACATCATAGCCAACAAATCATAAGACACAAATCAAGATATTTTAATTCAAAATCGAACCAACCCTCATAAATCTCATCATAAGATATACTTCAATATAACTTCATCACTGAACACAAGTAATCATAATTGAAGTAAAGAATTGAGATCATAAGACTTACCCCAATTTCCTTCACAAGCCATCATCCAAGGTTTTACTATCAACCAACAAATTCAACCCAATGATGGGTGTTATATTATCACACAATATTAAATAACACAATAATGAAGTCAATTGAATCATTACACACCAATTCATTTGTAGTTCTTAACCTAGGTTTAGGGGCTTGGATCAATTTCATGATCTAATCCGCCAAACTAGCTTAACTCATGAACAAATAGCATTATTGAATCATAATACATCATAATCTAAGAATGATAATAAAAATAAACCAAAAATTTAATCTAGAAGATTGAATTCGTAATAGAAGAAAACCCACTTGAAACACATCTTTTTGAAATCAATTTTGAAGAATCCTTTGGGGAAAGGAATACAGTACCTTGATAATTGATGGAGAATGATGGAGAAAATTAGTCTTCTTGATTCGCAAGAACCCTCCTTTACCTTCGTCTCTATAGAGTTTCTTTGGGAGAGGTAAAGAAGAGAGAAGAAAGAGCAACTGGGTTTTGGGAAATATGAGAGTTAGGTTAGTTTAATTAGGATTGGGTCTTTATATAAGTCCTTAATTTACATAATTAGACCTCCATTAACACCTAACTAATTAACTAACCACCTAGTTATTTAGTTACAAAAATTAAAACATGGCGTCAAAATAGTGACCCAGACCTACGAGACCCCAACCTACGGGCCATAGGTCAGTCGACAGACCTTGGGACAAACCGTCCTGCAGGTCCATCTTTTTTTTACTAGATACTTTCCAAATGTCCCCTTCCTGAAAATGGCTAAGTGAATATTGACAGTGGAAATCGACGCCCTGTCGATTGGACCATGCCTCGTTTCTTGCAAGTCGTTGATGGCTACTGTCCAAGATAACTTTTATCCACAATGCACGGGTCTTCCTCAAGGACCCTTTGGTTGGTCCTTGGGGAGTATTACCAGTAGATTTCGAGTATAAACAAACTCTAATACGTGTTTGACACCTTACTACCAAATTCTATCGAATTCCAACTCTTAAAACCTTATTTAATAGGCTAAGACACACTAGAACCTCTTAGACTAGTCTCCGGACTTGATGGATGTTTCTTGATGCTTTGATTCTAGAACTTCCTAAATGACTTATATACACTATTTTTTTACCTTAAAGCATTGTTACAACACGTAGACTCTAATTTTAGGCTCTATATTAGGCTTTAGACTTTCAGAGTGTTACATTATCCCCCCTTAGGAACACTTGTCCCCAAATTACACTAAAATACTTTAGTAGGAAGGAATAGACTCAAGACTAGTAGCCAAACCAACAACAACATATCAAAACATGAGTTACAATTCAAATCAACATAATCATATGACCTTTTACACAATGCAACTGAGAGCATCATTTTCAACTCATAAGAGTTCAACATTCACTACATGAGTATTCACTTATACCAAAGCTTTCTCCAACACATATCATCATTCTAAATACAACTCATGAAGGCACAACATACAAAAATACACCACATAATTTCAAATCAAGTAAAAGAGGTTTTTTTTTTTGAAAACTTTCATTTCTATAGGCATAGTTCACTGTAAATCATTGTAACAAAACATATATTTTACTATTTTACCAATAATCAAGGAAACTTCAAATAAACTCATTATTTTCACTATAAATAGGAACAACTAACCTTAGTTATCAAATAGATGAGGTTACCGAGAGTTCCTGTCACCCTCGGCCTCCCATGTTTCACCCTCAACAAGTTAGTAATGGGACTTCCTGTCAGCCTCGGCCTCCCATGCTTCACCCTCAATAAGGTGGTTCTTCCATTACACCTTTACGAAATCCACCTAACTGTTCCTTAACTTCTTTACTTGTCTATCAAAGATTTCAACCAGAACCTCCTCATAGGAGAGGTTCTCTTGAACACCTAGACCCTCAATAAGAAGAATGGACTTGGGATCACTGATATATTTCTTAAGCACGGAGACATGGAATACCGGATGAATTGAACCAATTTACTAGGTAACTTAAACTCATATACAACCTTACCAAACCTTTGCAAGATTTCATAGGGACCCACATAACGAGGACTCAACTTTCCTTTCTTGCAAAATCTCATCACTCCATTCATAGGTGAAATTTTGGGACACACCTTATCCCCTTTTTCAAATTCTACGTATCTTCTCTTATGGTCGGCATAAGACTTTTGCCGGCTATAGGCTAGTTTCAAGCAATTTATTATTATATGAACCTTCTCCAATGTCTTATAAATCAATTCGGGACCCAAAAGTGAATACCTTCCCACTTGAAACCATCCAATTGGAAACCTACATCTCCTACCATACAAGGCCTCAAAAGGAATCATATATATAGATTATAGTAACTATTGTTGTAGAAAAATTCAACCAAAGTCAAGTGTCTACCCCAATTCCCCTTGAAGTCAATTATACAAGATCTAAGCATATCCTCAAGGGTTTAAATAGTACGCTCCGCTTGACCATCCGTTTGAGGATGAATAATGGTGCTTAGATTTACCTTTGTACCCAACCTTTTTTTGAATGACCTCCAAAACCTAGATGGGAATTGTACACCCCTATCCGATATGATGGATAACGGAACACCATGGCGACATAAAATCTCATCTATGAAGATCCTTGCATAATCCTCAGCCGAGTATGTGTACTTGCAAAGAATAAAATGAGAGGATTTGGTCAACCTATCCACAACCACCCATATGGAGTCATGTTGCTTTTGTGTTGAAGGAAAACCTACCATGAAATCCATATTAATATCTTCTCACTTCCAAGTGAGAACTTGGATTTTTTGAAGTAAACCACCTGATTTTTGGTGTTTGGCTTTCACTTGTTGATAGTTAGGACATTTATCAACAAATTTCGCTATGTTCCTTTTTAAGCCTTCCCACCAAAACACTTCTCTAAGGTCATGATACATCTTTGTAGAACCTGCAGGAATGGAATAACAGGAACCATGATCTTGCTCAAGAATCCGGTTTCTCAAGTCATCAATGTTGGACACACACAATTTTCCTTGATACCTCAAGACACCATCCCCCCTTAAGGAGAATAACTCATTAAGCTTACCAATATACGACTCCTTCAACTCCATCAATGGTTGATCAAGCTGTTGCTTAGACTTCACCTCAACCACCAAAGTTGATTCGGAGTTATGATGGACAATAACACCACTATTCAGGGAATCTTCTAATTTAACACCCATACGATCCAACCCATGAACATCTTTCACTACGTCTTTCTTGTCTTCTTCTACACGAGACACACTACCCATGGTCAAACGACTTAGAGAATCCGCAACCATATTGGCCTTGACGGGGTGAAAGAGAATACTCATGTCATAATCTTTCAACAATTTCATCCACCTTTTTTGTCATAGATTCAACTCCTTTTGAATAAAATCATATTCAAGACTCTTATGGTCGATATACACATCAACATGGACACCATACAAATAATGCCTCCATATTTTTAAGGATAATACCACGACCACTAACTCAAGATCATGAGGTGGATAATTTTTCTCATGCACCTTAAGTTGTCTAGAAGCATAGGCTACTACTTTTTCATGTTGCATAAGAACACACCCTAAGCCCAATCAGGATGCATCATAATATAAAATGATGTGGTTGGTACCCTCTGGCAAAGTTAACATTGGAGTAAAGGTAAGCCTCTCTTCAAGATTTGGAAGATTCTTTCACATGCCTCTGATCACTTAAATTTCATACTCGTTTGGGTAAAGGTAATGAAAGGAGATCCAAGGGACGCAAAACCATCAATAAACCTTAAATAATATCTCACTAGAACCAAAAATCTTCTAATGTTGGTTGGAGTAAATGGTATAGGCCATTTCTTGACCATCTTGGATTTCCTTGGGTCAATCTCAACTCCATCACTAAAGATGATATCACCAAGAAACACCACTGACCTAAACAAAAACTAACATTTGCTATACTTGGAAAACAGTTGATTTTTCTTAAGCACTTGTAACACTACCCTTAAATGGTCCATGTGTTCGCCCTCATTTTTCAAATATACCAAGATGTCGTCAATGAAGACAATGACAAATGAATCTACTTAACTTTGAAACACCCTATTAATGAGGTCCATAAATGTAGTCGGGGCATTAGTGAGACCAAAGAACATTACTAGAAATTAATAGTGACCATATCTATTCGGAATGTTGTTTTTGGTATATCATCACCTCTCACCCTATGTTGGTATACCCCGATCTCAAGTTATTCTTAGAAAAGTAGCTTGCCTCTTGGAGTTGATCAAACAAGTCTTCAATCCTAGGGAGAGGATACTTGTTCTTAATAGTGACTTTACTGAGTTGGCGATAATCAATCCATATTCTAAGGGACCAATCATTTTTCTTCACTAACAACATCGGAGCACCCCCTAGAGAAATACTAGGTCTAATGAAGCCTTTGTTTAGAAATATTTGAGTTGAGCCTTCAATTCAATCAATTTGGCTAGATCCATCCGATAAGGGGAAGTGAAATGGGGTTGGTATTCGGTAGCAAGTCAATACAAAAATTAATTTCCCATTTGAGAGGGATTCCGGGAAGATCATAAGAAAAGACATCCGGAAATTCCGTCACTACGGGGACTAACTCAATGGATGGATTTTCGGAGTCAAAATCTCTAACTCTTACAATATGTTATAAACACCCTTTTGAGATCATTTTACAAGCCTTAAGACAAGAGATAATACGACATCTAAGAATATAATTTTCCCCCTTCCTCTCTAAGACGGGATCATTTAGAAAATTGAACTTAACAATTCTTGTTTTACAATCAATGGAAGAAAAAAAATCACGCAACCAATCCATACCCAAAACGACATCAAAGATTCAACATGTGTAACTCTATTGGGAAACAGTATAGGACAATTTCTATTTACCCTCTTTGCGACCATCAAATCACCTACCCGCGTAGTTACCATGAATGGTTCATTTAGAATATCGGGAAAAATATCAAACTTCCTATTTATCATGGTATTAACAAAAGATAATGTATCACCCAGATTAAGTAAAGCATAGACATCAATAGAGAAGACTTGTAACATACCGGTCACCACATCGGGAAAACTCTATTGTTCATACTAGAGCGAAGTGCATAAAAGCGATTCTTCTGTGGATCATCTACATTAGAACCACTAGCTTGAGATTGACCCCTACCTTTTTCTTTCCCCTTCAAATTAGGGCAATCCCTAACCTTGTGTCCACTCTTACCACACCTAAAGCAATTGTCCATCCCAACAAGGAAACCACCATAATGCTTCATGCCACACTTTCCACAAGTTGGCTTCATGCTAGGTGAGCTGGTACCTTTACCATTTTGAGACTTAGGGTTAGACACCCTATCATCACGAGCCTTGGGTAGTTTCGAAGGAACTTGATAAGAAAGACTTTTCTTGAACCTAGGCTTGTCTTGAATATGTGACCTCCCCTTCGAAGCACTACTTTCATAAGACTTGACCCTCTTGGTCTATCTATTCTTTCTCCTTAACCTCGTTTCTTCCACTTGTTAATCATAAACCATTAGACAAGAGATATTCATGTTATCATGAAGCATAGTCAAACGACATTCTTCCACCAAGTCATCGGACACCTCCGTAAGAAAATGAATACTCTCATCCCTCGGGTTTGGCACCAAGGATGGAGAATACTTGGACAATTTAGTGAACTTCAAAGAATATTCCATTGCACTCATACCTCCATGACGAAGGTTTATGAATTTTTCCACCTTAGCTTCCCTCATATCTCTAGGAAAGAACTTATCAAAGAAAGCCCTCTTGAAGATCTTCCAAGTCACAGGACCACCTTTTTAGTGCCTTATTATCCCTCCATTGCACATACAAAGTTTGGGCGACATCCTTGAGTTGATAAGATGCTAACTCGGCCTCCTCAGTAGAGGTCACATCCATAACATAAAGAATATTATAAAACTCATCAAGGAAATCTTAAGGGTTCTCATCTGATCTCGACCCATAGAACATATATGGATTTATTCTAGTGAAATCTCTCAAACAAGAGACCACAGTGTTAGCATGTTGAGGCAATCGAGGTCGAACCTAATGCTCTGATACCAAGTTTGTCACGACCCAAATCAGGGACGCGACTGGCACCCACATTTACCCTCCTATGTGAGCGAACCAACCAATCTAATCCTTTAACATTTTAATACAATATCAACAAAAGAAATGCGGAAGACTTAAACTCATTAATAAAAACAATTAAAACTATTATTATTATCCCCAAAATCTGGAAGTCATCATCACAAGAACATCTATCCTCAAATTACTAAACTAAGAATATCTAAGAAAACAAAATAATAGAAAGCTAGTCCATGCCGGAAGTCAAGGCATCAAGACTTGAAGAAGAAGATCCAGTCCAAGCTAGACGCATTAGCTCACCCTGAATTTCCGAAAGTAGTGAAGACTGGCTAGATCTACTGTTGAGTTGAAGTTGACGGAACGTTCGCTGCATTCCAAAAATAACAAAGAAGAAAACATAAAAGTAGGGGGTCAGTACAACCACAAGTGCTGAGTAGATATCATCGGCCAACTCAAAATAGAAAATAATATACATCAAATAATATCATAAATCAACTATAATACTCAACATGTAGCATAACAAGTACTAAAATCATCAATAAGTACTAACAAGTTCATCCATGAGGACTCAAGCCTCAATATCATACTCATTTGGGAATTAGATTCATTAGATTGAACTCATTAACATATTTCAAGATTCATTATATTTATTCCCCTCGTGTCGGTACGTGACACTCCGCTCCATCTACTATCCTGGTGTCGGAACGTGACACTCCGATCCTCATATACTATCCTGGTACCGGAACGTGGCACCCGATCCATATACTATCCTGGTGTCGGAACGTGACACTCCGATCCTCATTCTATCCTGGTACCGGAACGTGGCACCCGATCCATATACTATCCTGGTGTCGGAACATGACACTACGATCCTCATTCTATCCTGGTGTCAGAACGTGACACTCTGATCCTCATTCTATCCTGGTACCGGAATGTGGCACCCGATCCCCTAATCTCACCATTTTCGTTCATCAAGCCTTCTTTTATACCAAGGCATCATCATTAACAAAGTAGATTAGGGTTTCTTTTCAAGATTTGGGATTCAATAGCTTCATCATGCTTGTTTATTCACAATTTCATATTTATATTCATGCAAGCATACAATTAAGCATATAGAAGGGTTTACAATATTACTAACATATATCATTCGCTATTAAGAGTTTACTACGAATAGTGTGAAATAAACCATAACCTACCTCCACCGAAGATTAGTGATCAACAAGCAATTTCCCAAGCTTTGTTCTTCTTCTCGTTTCTATCTCTCAATCGATCAATCTCCCTCTCTTTTTTCTTTCTGTTTTCTTTTATTCAAACCCTCTTTCTTTTACCCTAATTAACATATAATTTAAGAATGAAGATGGCAATAATAGCCCACTAATTAACTTAGGGTTACCTCTTTTAACCCCAAGTAGTTAGACTTATTAATATTAACCCCCTAACTTTATAATTAAGGAAAGAATAGTCCAAAGCGTCCCTTAAAACTTAACCAGAATTCCGACTCCAACTGGGATTACGCAACCTGTGACGGGCCGTCGTGCCTGCGACGGTCCGTCACACAGGTCGTTGTAAGGACCAGAGTTCTATTTTTCACCAAGGACACTGTGACGGTCCGTCCTGCAAGTCCGTTACGAAGTTCAGAGAGTCGATTTTCAGTACCCAATTTCAGAATTCCTAAGTATATTGAAACGAGACCCTGCGACGGCCCATCGTGCCTGTGACGGTCCGTCATGGGGTCCGTGGTTTCAGCCAGTTTTCCCAGAAATAAAACCTGCTGCTCAAAACGACTAAACAGGTCGTTACAATAGATACCAATTTACCCATTGTTCGTCCCCGAACGATCAAAAGAAGAAAAACAATGGCGAAAAGGAGTACCTGAATCTGTAAACAGATGTGGGTATTTTTCTTGCATATCTGCCTCCTTCTCCCAAGTAGCCTCTTCAACCGGTCGATTCTTCCATTGAACTTTGATGGATGCAATCTCTCCCGACCTCAACTTGCGAACCTCTCTATCTAATATAGCAACCGGTTCCTCCTCATAAGTCAAATTGTCATCAAGCAAAACTGAATCCCAACGGATAATGTAGTTTCCATCTCCATGGTATCTTTTCAACATGGACACATGAAACACCGGATGCACTCCGGACAGCCCTGGAGGTAAGGCTAATTCATAAGCCACCTCCCCTACTCTCTTTAGTACCTCAAATAGTCCAATATACCTTGGACTTAGCTTACCTCTTTTGCCAAACCGCATCACCCCTTTCATGGGTGAAACCTTCAACAAGACTTGTTCACCCTCCATGAACTCCAAGTCTCTAACCTTTCGGTCTGCATACTCCTTTTGTCTACTTTGCGCCGCTAGAAGCTTTTCTTGAATGCCCTTCACCTTATCTAACGAATCCCTCAAGAGGTCAGTACCCCAAGGTCTAGCCTCAAATGGATCAAACCACCCAATGGGAGATCTACACCTCCTCCCATACAATGCTTCAAATGGGGCCATATCAATACTGGAGTGATAGCTATTATTGTACGAAAACTCTGCCAAAGGTAAGAAGCTATCCCAATGGCCACCAAATTCTATCACACATGTACGAAGCATATCCTCCAACACTTGAATCGTTCGCTCAGACTGACCATCGGTCTGGGGATGGAACGCAGTACTAAGGTCCAATCTAGTACCTAATTCAGCATGCAATGTTCTCCAAAACTTAGAAGTAAACTGCATACCTCTATCTGATATGATGGATAGTGGAACCCCATGCAATCGAACGATTTCAGAGATATAGATCTTGGCTAACTTCTCTGCATTGTAAGTCACCTTGACCGGAATAAAATGAGCAGACTTAGTTAACCTATCAACAATCACCCAAATGGAGTCATACTTACTCATTGTCTTTGGAAGACCAACCACAAAGTCCATTGCGATTCTCTCCCACTTCCATTCAGGAATGGGCATTCTCTGAAGCGTTCCTCCGGGCCTCTGGTGTTCATACTTTACTTGTTGACAGTTTGAACATTTGGCAATAAAGTCAACAATATCGCGCTTCATTCTACTCCACCAAAAGTGTTGCTTTAGGTCGCGATACATCTTGGTTGCACCCGGATGTATAGAATACCTTGAACTATGAGCCTCTGTCAGAATAGTGTTAATCAAATCATCGATGCGGGGTACACAAACCCTTCCCTTAATCCTCAAAACACCTTCCTCGTCGATTGTTGCTTCTTTAGCCTCTCCTTGCAACACTTTATCTCGGATTCGCCTTAGTTTCTCATCATCAAACTGTTTTCCCTTAATCTTGTCAAGAAAAGAAGATCTTGACTCCACACTAGCCAACAATCCTCCCTTCTCATTTATTTCTAACCTCATCAAGTCGTTAGCCAGAGTCTGAACCTCTCTAGCCAATGGGCGTCTAGAAGCTTGCAAATGAGCTAGACTTCCCATGCTTCCCGCCTTTCTACTCAAATCATCTGCCACAACATTTGCCTTCCCCGGATGATACAAAATAGTGATGTCATAGTCCTTCAGTAGTTCCATCCATCTCCTTTGTCTCAAGTTCAAATCTTTCTGAGTAAAGACATACTGTAGACTACGATGATCCGTATAGACTTCACACTTAACCCCATATAGATAGTGCCTCCATTGCTTTAATGCAAACACTACTGCGGCCAACTCCAAATAATGGGTCGGATAGTTACGTTCATGCACCTTTAATTGCCTCGAAGCATAAGCAATCACATTCTTCTCTTGCATTAACACTGCACCCAAACCCGAATAGGATGCATCACAATAAACGATGAAGTTCTTACCCTCTACTGGCAAAGTAAGAATTGGTGTGGTAGTCAACAAGGTCTTGAGTTTCTGAAAGCTTTCCTCACACTCATCCGACCACACAAATGGAACATTCTGCTTAGTCAAGTTCGTTAATTGGGAAGCAATGGAAGAGAACCCCTTGACACATTAGTAGACCTTACCCAGTTTTTCACCGTCTCAATCTTAGATGGATCCACCATCACTCCATCCTTAGAAACCACGTGTCCCAAGAAGGACACTGAATCTAGCCAAAACTCACACTTGGAGAATTTCGCATAAAGCTTTTTCTTCCTCAACAACTCTAACACCATTCTCAAATGCTCCACATGTTCCTTCTTACTCTTGGAGTATATCAGTATATCATCAATAAACACGATCACAAAGAGATCCAAATATGGCTTGAAAATCCCGTTCATCAAGCTCATGAAAGCAGCAGGGGCATTCGTAAGACCAAAAGACATTACCACAAATTCATAATGCCCATACCTAGTTCGAAAAGCAGTCTTTGGCACATCCGTTGCTCGTATTTTCAATTGGTGATAACCGGATCTCAAGTCAATTTTAGAGAATACACAAGCACCTTGTAACTGATCGAACAAGTCATCAATGCGAGGAAGAGGATACTTGTTCTTGATAGTTACCTTGTTCAGTGTCTATAGTCTATGCACATCCGAAAACTCCCATCCTTCTTCTTCACAAACAAAACCGGAGCACCCCAAGGAGATGCAATTGGTCTAATGAAGCCTTTGCTCAACAACTGTTGAAGTTGTGCTTTTAACTCTCTTAACTCCGCGGGAGCCATTCTATAAGGGGGTATAGAAATGGGGCGAGTGCCCGGTTCCAAATCTATGCAAAAATCGATATCCCTATCCGGTGGCATACCCGGAAGATCTGCAGGGAAAACATCCAAAAACTCACAGACTACCGAAACCGACTCAATCGAAGGTACTTGGGTAGTGTCATCCTTGAGATGTGCCAAGAAAGCTAAAAACCTTTTACTAACCATTTTCTTAGCACGAAGAAAGGACACGATACGAACCGGATTGGAAGTGTAGTCGCCCTCCCACACTAACTGATCTGTCCCAGGCTTGGCTAACGTCACAGTTTTAGCATTACAATCCAAAATCGCAAAATTTGGAGAAAGCCAAGTCATACCCAGAATTACATCGAAGTCACCCATTTCTAAAATAACCAAGTCTACATAAGTGTTGCTCCCCACAAAATTCACCAAACAAGACCTATATACCTTTTCAACTACCACAGACTCACCCACAGGAGTGGAAACACGAATAGGCATGTCAAGTAATTCACAATGCAAATTTAAACCATTAGCAAATGATGAAGATAGGTAAGAGAATGTGGATCCGGGATCAAACAATACAGAAGCCATGCAATCACAAACCAGAAGATTACCTGTGATGACAGCATCTGATGTCTCCGCTTCAGATCTCCCAGGGAAAGCATAACAATGGGCCCTTTCATTAGTTTGTCCGTTGCCCCTACCATGTTGTGATGTAGTGGCTCCATTTTGCCCATCACCTCGGCCGTTTTGGTGACCACCATTACCTCGACCACCGCGTCCTCCAGAATGACGGCCTCTTCCATAACCACCTCTACCTCTAGCTATTGGGGGCCGATAACTCTGTTTTGGACAATATCTCTTAATATGTCCAATCTCCCCACATCCATAGCACTCTCTGGGTTCATGCATAGGTCTCTCAGAGAAGTGTTGACCGTTCTGATGTGGACCCCCAACTACAGTCTGTAGTGAAGACTGAATTGGTCGACTTGAGTAACCTCCGGAGCTCTGTCCTCTAGAGTAAGAACCATTAAACTCACCTCCCCTTCGAAACCTTTTTGATGTCGATGTCGTGGTGAAGTCATCAGGCTTCACTCCTTCCACTTCTATCACAAAGTCTACCACCTCTTGGAAGGATGTTGCCGTAGCCGCTACCTGTAAGGCTGAAATCCGCAATTCTGACCTCAACCCCTTCACAAAACGGCGAATCCGCTCTTGTGGACTGAAACAAAGTTGGGTGGCATACCTTGATAAAGCACGAAACTTAGCCTCATATGCGTTAATCGTCATCCTACCTTGCTCGAGACTCAAGAACTCATCCCTTTTTCTATCTCTCAAAGTCCTTGGGATATACTTCTCCATAAACAGGGTAGAGAAGGATGCCCAAGTCATAGGTGTGGCCTCTGTCGGTTGACACTCGACATGTGATCGCCACCACATTTTGGCGTTCCCTTGAAACTGATAGCTTACGAACTCAACGCCAAACCGTTCTACTATCCCCATCTTGTGTAGTAGCTCATGACAATCAACCAGAAAATCATAAGCATCTTCTCTGCACCCTTGAAGACTGGAGGTTTCAATTTCAAGAACTTACTGAAAAGTTCGTGCTGATCGTTTGTCATTATCGGTCCAGTAGTCAGACGTGGAAATGTGCCTATCTCCAATGAGGCATCCATGCGGGGAGCCATAGTAGCCGCATGTCGTACCTCTGAAACCGGAGGTGTTGGTGCAGAAACCACTGGAGGTGCCTGACCGTGATCAGATAACCCGCTAATATAAGCAAGAACCTGATTGATCATCTCTGGGGTAGGTTGGGGTGGCAATTCCTCATTCTGCTCTTGTTCAGTTTCCCCTTCCTCACCCTCTCTTACTACCTCCTCAGTCGGTGGAGGAGTCACCGCCCTAGCATCAGATGGACTAGGTGCTCGTCCTCTTCCTCTAGAGGACGTCCTCCCACGGACTCTACCACGGCCTCTTGCCACTGTTCTTCCTCGAGCCACAGCCCCAGTGGCTGGCTCAGATGTTTCTTGTCTTGCCATTGTTGCTGCTGGTGCGGTCGTTGCTCTAGTTCTAACCATCTGCGAAATAGAGTGAAGATGGTCAGATACCAATTTGTATCACCTAGATACCAATTGGACTCAAGTAGTAGCACGAAAGAAAGAATGAAAGAATGGAATTTTCCTAAAGTCTTATAGCCTCTCAAGGAAAAGTAAAGGCGTCCCCCCACCGTTCCTAAGACTCTAATAGACTCGTTCTTGTGTGATGAGACCAACGAACCTAATGCTCTGATACCAAGTTTGTCATGACCCAAATCGGGGACACGACTGGCACCCACATTTACCCTCCTATGTGAGCGAACCAACCAATCTAATCCTTTAATATTTTAATACAATATCAACAAAAGAAATGCGGAAGACTTAAACTCATTAATAAAAACAATTCAAACTATTATTATTATCCCCAAAATCTGGAAGTCATCATCACAAGAACATCTATCCTCAAATTACTAAACTAAGAATATCTAAGAAAACAAAATAATAGAAAGCTAGTCCATGCCGAAAGTCAAGGCATCAAGACTTGAAGAAGAAGATCCAGTCCAAGCTAGACGCATTAGCTCACCCTGAATTTCCGAAAGTAGTGAAGGCTGGCTAGATCTACTGTTGAGTTGAAGTTGACGGAACGTTCGCTGCATTCCACAAATAACAAAGAAGAAAACATAAAAGTAGGGGGTCAGTACAACCACAAGTACTGAGTAGATATCATCGGCCAACTCAAAATAGAAAACAATATACATCAAATAATATCATAAATCAATTATAATACTCAACATGTAGCACAACAAGTACTAAAATCATCAATAAGTACTAACAAGTTCATCCATGAGGACTCAAGCCTCAATATCATACTCATTTGGGAATTAGATTCATTAGATTGAATTCATTAACATATTTCAAGATTCATTATATTTATTCCCCTCGTGTCGGTACGTGACACTCCGCTCCATCTACTATCCTGGTGTCGGAACGTGACACTCCGATCCTCATATACTATCCTGGTACCGGAACGTGGCACCCGATCCATATACTATCCTGGTGTCGGAACGTGACACTCCGATCCTCATTCTATCCTGGTACCGGAACGTGGCACCCGATCCATATACTATCCTGGTGTCGGAACGTGACACTCCGATCCTCATCCTATCCTGGTGTCGGAACGTGACACTCCGATCCTCATTCTATCCTGGTACCGGAACGTGGCACCCGATCCCCTAATCTCACCATTTTTGTTCATCAAGCCTTCTTTTATACCAAGGCATCATCATTAACAAAGTAGATTAGGGTTTCTTTTCAAGATTTGGGATTCAATAGCTTCATCATGCTTGTTTATTCACAATTTCATATTCATATTCATGCAAGCATACAATTAAGCATATAGAAGGGTTTACAATATTACTAACATATATCATTCGCTATTAAGAGTTTACTACAAATAGTGTGAAATAAACCATAACCTACCTCCACTGAAGATTAGTGATCAACAAGCAATTTCCCAAGCTTTGTTCTTCTTCTCGTTTCTATCTCTCAATCGATCAATCTCCCTCTCTTTTTTCTTTCTTTTTTCTTTTATTCAAACCCTCTTTCTTTTACCCTAATTAACATATAATTTAAGAATGAAGATGGCAATAATAGCCCACTAATTAACTTAGGGTTACCTCTTTTAACCCCCAAGTAGTTAGACTTATTAATATTAACCCCCTAACTTTATAATTAAGGAAAGAATAGTCCAAAGCGTCCCTTAAAACTTAACCAGAATTCCGACTCCAACTGGGATTACGCAACCTGTGACGGTCCGTCGTGCCTGCGACGGTTCGTCACACAGGTCGTCGTAACGACTAGAGTTCTATTTTTCACCAAGGACACTGTGACGGTCCGTCACACCTGTGACGGTCCGTCCTGCAAGTCCGTTATGAAGTTCAGAGAGTCGATTTTCAGTACCCAATTTCAGAATTCCTAAGTATATTGAAACGAGACCCTGCGACGGCCCGTCGTGCCTGTGACGGTCCGTCGTGGGGTCCGTGGTTTCAGCCAGTTTTCTGAGAAATAAAATCTGCTGCTCAAAACGACTAAACAGGTCGTTACATTACTTGTGCTGTCATAGATTGGACTTGAGAAGTGACGACATTATCTTGAGAAATTATGGCTTGAGCAAAAGTGAGGAAGGTTGCCCTTATCTCTAATCGGTCATTAGTGGAGGAACATCCGGAACTTGATCACCCATAACAACTTCTTCAAGTGGAGGCACTTGGTTGTTATGTGGAGGAACTTCATTGTCTTGATCTCCCACATTATCCATTTCTTCCTCTGCCTTTCTAGCAGCTGCTCTTCGAATATTCATACCTATAACAATGATACAAGGTTTAGGTGAAAGAACATAATAAGACTCCAGAGGCATGACATAGGAATACAAGAATATTAGAGTTTCTAAGAATCACATAGTATTTAATACATAAGTGTGGTGCGCTTCACAATTATGAATAATATTCTACATAGACGAGATTTAAATGAGACATCGTTTCTAGGGAGATTAAACTTCATGCTCTGATACCAAGTTTGTCACATCCGGAAAGTACCCCTAGACATAACCGGCGGCATCGTTCTCGAAGAGGTCTAGGACTAGCCTCTTAGCATTCGGCAATACATTCATAGGTTAAATACGGAAAAAATTTAAAACTTTTCATCGACACTACTTCATGAGGTTTACTTAGACCTCTCGCTTACACTGAAAATATTCATAACGAGTATGCATAGACCCTTTGTAAGAAGATTAAATAGTCTTCTACTTTAATGGCACATGTATGTAAATATAAAATACATAACATAGTCCTAAAAGGGATGTCTCATATTAACCATCTAAAAGGATTCAAATAAAAATGGGAATAAGACCTTACACAATGTAGAAATACCATTTAGGTCTTTTAATAATATCTTGAAAAAATGTGAATGAAATGATTGTCTTTAGACTATAATAGAGAACCATAACTAGAGTAATAATAAGTCATCACCCTAGGACTTCAGTACATACCCACACTTGGAGAAATTATCCAAGGCTTCCGTCAAAGTGGACACAAACCTATTATGCTATTGATTAATTAAGTTGCTAATTTAATAAATTAAGTTACCTAGGGTAATTATAAAGTACTCCTAAGTTACTAGGACTATAACCAACCTCTTTAGACCATCCTACGTTAGGTACTAGGATGTTTCTTTAGTTAGCTTCTCGGCTAGTGTCACCCAATTAGGTCTTAGGATTTTGGGCACACTAGTTAGTTGATTTTTGTTAGTTCTAGGTTAGTTATCTAGTTACGTAAGTTAGTTAGATCCTAGAGGTTGTTAGAAATCTAGGCCCCACATGGCTTTACTCGTGCGTCCGCCTTCCCCCTAACCGCCCTAAACGAATTTGGTTGGGTTTGATTGCTTGTCTCTTGGTTAATTAGCACATGTGCTTGCACACGTGTTGCTACAAATTTCTTGTCCAAGGACCATCACTATATCCTTGGGCACTGCTTAATCTACATGATCATTTTAAATGATCATGTGCCATGGTACCTAGGCTTGACACTTTGATGTCTCGTACCTAATGTACTAAGAATCAATAGTTTTAGCTTAGGGTCTTTATTCGAGGTAAAATTTCTAAACAAGCTTGGATTGGAGCATCTGAACATGAAGGTGTATTTTAAGTTACTTTTTAATAAATAGAAATTTGGCTAACACCCTTAAGTCAATATTCTATAACATGCCAATATTATTCAATAGAGGGCATTGACATGCCTATGTACCCCAATACATATTATTAAAACCTAATAGTCTCTTCACTAGACAAGTATATTTTCTCGAATGTTACAGTATCCCCCCCTTTGGATCATTCGAGGATCCCCCCCTCAGGAACATTCGTCCCTGAATGACAACACACATCGTTTTGAAACAAAGAGGGTATTTTCGAAAAACACATCATACTTGAAACATTACTCTTTGTCAATATCTAATTCACAACTTACAATATCTGATTCACAACTTACTCTGGATGATGCACATCACTCAAAGCTTATCTGAAGCTTCATATCTGTGATTGAGGACCTTTTTTACCCATCTTACTTAAACTCAGTGCACATCACAACTCATGCAACACAAAAATCATGTCAATGCTATTCAAAAACAGCAACATGAATGCAAGCATGAACTCATATTAACTCATATATTGTTCGTATAAAACACACAATTATGGGCTTAAAACACCAAAAATGACTAATGCACTAAAATTTAGAGTTTCTTAAAAAACCCAGACTTAGGAAGAGTATATCTAACCTCAAGAACTGAACAAGTGAAGGTAACGGGATCTCATGTCGTCCTCGGCGTTAACCTGTTAGAAATTTGGGCACTCTTCCATAGACTTAGAAATATCTCTCTTCATACCTTCCCATTAATATATCTCTTTGAGATCATGATACATCTTGAAACTCATTCATTATGGACACAAATCTATGAAAGAAACTTCATGTTCTAAGTCATCAACTCTGACTAAGTGGTATAAATACCCCTTATATAACATCTTATTGGCTTTAAGATGGAAAACTATTTGGCATATTGGATTTGACTACGCCCTTCCATTTCCATCTCTAACTCATTAGGAAAGTGAAACCTTACTACCCCGTTTCAACAGTATACGGTAGCATAATACTTATAGAGCCAATCCATACCCAAAATTATACTAAAGTCAAGCATTGTTAATTCTATTAGGTCAGCATAAGTCACTATCAAGAACATTTATTGGGCAATCTTTATATACTCTTTCAGCTCTAATGTTGTCCCCTATAGGAGTACTAACTAGAAAAGGTTCATGCAATATCTCGGGAAGCAAGTAAAATTTACTAGCTATTAAAGGAATAACAAACGACAAGGTGGATACTGGATCTAATAATTCATACATAGTAAGAGAAAAGACAAGAAAGTTACCACTGACCACATCAGCTGAGTTTTCGTGCTCCTCTATACCTTTCAAAGCATAAAACCTGATCCTTTTGGGAGTCTCAGCTGCAACAGTAGGATTAGGCCGATGCTGAGTATCTACCTTGGCCTAATTCTTCACCTATGGGCAGTCCCTGATCATATGCCCATTATTTCCGCACCCATAGCAGGCATTAGAACCTACATGCACTCACCTCCATCAAAACAGCCACACATACCACACGACTGTGTGTCAGGCTGGGCATTTCTCTCATTTCCCTTCTTGAACTTGGGCCTGTCCTTGACTCCAAATGAACTCCTACCTGTGCTAGAACCATCCTGA
Source organism: Solanum peruvianum (assembly GCA_027705065.1). Classification (NCBI taxonomy): domain Eukaryota; kingdom Viridiplantae; phylum Streptophyta; class Magnoliopsida; order Solanales; family Solanaceae; genus Solanum; species Solanum peruvianum. The sequence continues at coordinate 30,347,769 of JAKWJD010001765.1, read as the reverse complement.
TCTGAGGGCCTATGTTTCTTGCCTTCTCGGCGTCTCTTCTTCTGACGACTCTCCTTAACCTACTATGCATGTACAATCAACCTACAAAGTTCCATGTTATCATGCAACTTGGCTTCCCGACATTCTTCCTCAATATCCTCCGATGCACCAGTCACAAACCTACTTATCTCATCCCTGCTATTGGACACCAAGGAAGAAGCATATTTGGAAAGTTTAAAAAACATCAAGAAGTATTCCTTGACTTAAATACCTCTGTGACGTAGGTTGGTGAACTCCTCAACCTTAGCCTTTCTCTACTCTCTGGTAAAGAACCTCTCCAGGATTGTAGTCTTCAGAATGTCCCAAGTAATGGGAACTTCTCCTGGTGCTCGTCCATCTACCCACATCTTGTACTATACCTGAGCCATATCCTTGAGCTGGCATGCAACCAACTCAGCCTTCTCCTCTTCATTAACACCCATAGCACGGACAATCTTGTTGACTTCATCCACAAACTCCTTGTGATCCTCATTGGTTCTGGACCCGAAGTAGACTGGTGGATTCATGCTTGTGAAATATCTCAGTCTGCTATCCATGGTGCAAGCATGTGTGTTTTTTCTAAGATCATTCTCAATAGTGTCCTGGGCTTTGATAGCCTCTGCCTGAGCACTGAATCTTCTCTCACACCTACGCCTATAAAAGTGGTCATAGTATATGGGTTAGTACACACTTGTACTAAGTATGAGTTTATTCACATAAACACATAAGGACTATGCATGATCAAGGAAAGCTCTTCATATAGCAGCATGACATTTCTGGACAGTGAAGTCACTATACTTTCCTAATTCGCTATTTGTAATTCATGATATGAATATGATATGTTTTCATGCATTTACAGCACAAAAAATATTTTCTATACGAACATAAGACCTTGGAATCATGAACATAATTTTAGAACAACTCAAAAAAAATTAATAAGTTTGCTCCCTTTGGCCGAGAGTTTCTTCTCCCATGCCTTAGTTTTTTTTAGTCTTTTTCTTCATTTTGTTGGGTAGTTCAATGATCTCATTTGATACTATGTTTCAATTACAAGTGCAATGATTCATTGTAGTCGCATACTTACAATGGATCGAGTAAGTAACCCGGAGGACTAAGGAAATGATTAGTCTACCCTACTCACAAGTTTTATATCTCATTCTTTTTAAATTGGGAAAGAATGTATTGATAAGCTAATCTTTATTGACTATGCCCATTCTTTGATTATTTGTATAATATATAGATCTTGGGGAATATATTCATAATCTAATATTAGCATAAACAAATAACTGTTAAGACTTAATTCTTATCAAACACAGATGATTGATATTTTTAACTTCTTGCTTACTTAGTTTACTTTAAACTTAGATTTCTTCTTCGTTGATCTGCTGTTCACTTTGAACACACAGCTTGCTTTCTTTGTTTCTTTCTTACTGAAATCTTTCTTACTAAAATAGATCATGTAAGCTAACATGAAATCCAGTGTCTTCCCCACACCATAAAGATGTGGTTCACCGGCTAAAGTGAAACCAAATCCAGTGTCTTTCCCACACCGAAAATAGGTGGTTCACCGGCTAAAGTGAAACCAAATCCAATGTCTTCCCCGCACTGAAAAGAGGTGGTTCATGGATAAAGTTAAACCGAATACTTTCTTGAGCATTTAAATGACATAGATCATGTGAGCTAAACATGAATTTAGTATCTTCCATACAGTGAAAAGAGGTGGTTCACCGGCCAAAGTGAAATCGTATACTACGTAGCACTCTTAGGTGGGATCCAGTGGGTACTGCCTATGCTTGCAACATAGTTCAAAGACTAGGAAATTTCTGAAACACTCATCCAGCTTGGTGATAGTCTTATCTCATGACGCTTACATGTACTTGCACATGATCATTGCTAGTATATCGGTGCTTTGCTCAATTGTTATACTTTACATCTTTAAGAGTTGAATAATGCATTATAGAAGCTTGCTTCTAGTATGCGCTATACTTAGCTCAATGTATGACTTGTCATCCATTTGTTTACTTGATGAATGTGAACATAAGTCTTAAATTATCATTATGGTGTGAATGAGACTTGTCTCACATTTTCTAACACCATCTTATGTGAGTATCTTTGACATAATTGTTTAGGTGCAAGTGAGACTTGTCTCACTTCCTTTAACACCCTTTTTAGGTAAATTTCATAAATCATAAGCTTTTGGTTATTTCATTACTCATATTATCTTGTTCAATGATATTTGGTAGTCTTACACCATTCTTTGTGAAAGTTGTAAGGACTTATTTAATGAGCTAATATTCACAATTTCATTTATATCGGGTATGGTGGGACTGTTCCCAATTATTGGCATACCCTGGGTTATGAGTTCATTGAGTTACATCTCAAGTCAATCTTTACATCATAATTTACATTGGCCATATAGGATTGGTTTGACTTAATATTGACCAATTCAATTATATATTTTGGAAATAATATTGTTGGCCAATTTATTAACATAAGCCAAACTTTAACATATTATGGTTATCTAAACCTTCCCTTTATGCAAGCCAACTTTTAACAATTAATTTGCTTATAAGAACAATTTTGTGTTAGATTGACCAAGCTATAAAGTTAATTTAGCATTGAAGATTCATTAATTAGCTTTTATTCACATCTTATTTCTTCTTGGAAACATTGCATTTCAAACACTTACAACATATTACTGTAAACACAATGAGAAATTCGAAAACTTCATTCTTTTCCACAATAAAATGAATTTCGTAAATGACTCATAACAATTTCATGTTCTTACACACAATTAGGCATTAATCATGCGGATCTAACCTATAGGTCTCATTCGACATTCTTAAATCATAGATACCTACACATAATGATCAGTTAGCACCACATACCAACATGCTCGAGATTTTTTATTATACATACTACTAGAATCGAAAATAGGGAGAACTAAGGAGATGAACATTAGAAACTTTAATTGGGAACAACCCTAGTTTCAGATTTGTTGAATTCAAAACATTTGAAAAGACTCTTGGGGAAAAAAATTCCAAGATAGAAAACCCATACCTTACTGTAGTACTGAATCTAAAAATATCACCTTGCTTTTTGCACGAAAACCTTGAAGAATCACCTTGAAATCGCCTAAGGAGAATTGTTCACTCTTTTTCCTTTCGTTTATTTACAGTTTTGTAATCGTGAGGTTTTCTATAGATAAATGTGAGTCTAGGTCTTAGGAAATGAATATTGACTTATTAAACATAGGCTAATTAACTTCATTAAATAAATCAATTAGGTAATTACAAAAATACCCCTCCTAAATTGACTAAAAATAGAAGAGCATTTGACATAGCCAAATCTGAATTTTTTCTAAGGGTCTCGGTCTTGACTTTGATTTTTAATTAATTAATTAAGTTAATAGTTTAATTAATTAGTGGCCTAAGGTAATTACTGAAGTACCTCTAAGTTACTATGACCATAACAAACCTCTTAGGACCATCCTAGGTTAGGTACTACGTTGTTTCTTTAGTTAGTTACCCGACTAGTGTCACCCGGTTAGGTCTTAGGAATTTTGGGCACACTAGTTAGTTAATTTCGGTTAGTCCTAGGTTGGTTATCTAGTTAGGTAAGTTAGTTATATCCTAGACTTGGTATGGAAGATATCCCCACATGGATTTACCCGTGAGTGCGCCTGTCCCCTAACCGCCTTAACCGAATTAGGTTGGCTTTTCTTGCTTTTATCTTGGCCAGTTAGCACGTGTGCTAACACATGCGTTGCTGCACATTTCTTGTCCAAGGACCCTCACTATGTCCTTGGGCACTGCTTAATCTACATGATCATTTTGAAATGATCATGTGTCATGTTACCTACGCTTGACACTTGGATGCCTCGTACCTAATGTGCTAAGAATCAATAATTTTAGCTTAGGATTTTCATTGGAGGTACAATTTCTAAACAAGCTTGGGTTGGAGCTGTAACGACCTGTTTAGTCGTTTTGAGCAGCAGATTTTAATTCTGGAAAAACTGGCAAAGACCACGGGCACTGCGACGGACCGTCACAGGCACGACGGCCCGTCGAGGGTGCATCGTTTCAGCATACTTAGAATTCTGAAATTGGATACTGAAAGTCGACTCTCTGTAAATTGTGACGGACCTGCAGGACGTGCCGTCACATCCACGACGAACCGTCGTGAGTTCTCGTTGCAAAACACTTCAACTTTTGAGAATTTGGTACAAGAAACGAGTTTCTGACCGTCCGGACGGAGGTGCAGGACGGACCGTCACTAGTGTGACGGGCCGTCACAGTTTACCTGGATTTTGGGAGGCTGCGACGACCATCGTGACGGACCGTCGCAGGCACGACGGGCCGTCACAGGTTGCGCAAATCCCAGGCAGAATAGGATTCCTCTACACGTTTTAAGGGTCGTTTTGGACTATTCTTTCCTTAATTATAAAGATTGAGGGTTAATATTAATAAGTCTAATTACTTGGGGGTTAAAAGAGGTAACCTTAAGTTAATTAGTGGATTCTATTGTCCTCTTTTAGTCTTAATTATATGAAAATTAGGGTAAAGGAAAGAGGGTCTGAATAAAACAAACAGAAAGAACAAGAGAAAGAGGGATAGATTGATCGAATTGAGGGAGATTGAACGAGAAGAAGAAAGCGTGGGAAATTGCTTGTTGATTCCAATTCTTCGGTGGAGGTAGGTCATGGTTATTTCATGCTACTCGTAGTAAACTCTCAATAGTGAATGATATGTGTTGATAGTATTGTAAACCCTACTATGTGCTTAAATTGTATGCTTGCATGATTATGATTATGAAAATTGTGATGAATTAACAAAGCATGATGAAGCTATTGAATCCCAAATCTTGAAAGAACCCTAATTCACTTGTTAATGATGATGCCTTAATGTAAAAGAAGGCTTGATGAATTAGGGGATCGGGTTCCACGTTCCGGTACCAGGATATAATGAGGATCGGAGTGTCACGTTCCGACACCAGGATAGAATATGGATCGGGTGCCACATTCCGGTATCAGAATAGAATGAGGATCGGAGTGTCACGTTCCGACACCAGGATAGAATATGGATCGGGTGCAACGTTCCGGTACCAGGATAGTATATGAGGATCGGAGTGTCACGTTCTGACACCAGGATAGTATATGGATCGGGTGCCACGTTCCGGTACCAGGATAGTATATGAGGATCGGAGTGCCACGTTCCGGCACCAAGATAGAATTAGAGGAGCGGAGTGTCACGTACCGACACAAGAGGAAGAAAGATAATGAATCTTGAAAGATAATGAATATACTCAATCTAATGAACTTAATTCCCAAATGAGTATGGTATTGAGGCTTGAGTCCTCATGTGTGAACTCGGTTGTATTCATTGATGAATTAATATTGTTATTGCTACATGTTGAGTATTGTAGTTGATTTACATTATTATTGATATATACTGTTCCCTATTTTGAGTTGGCCGATGATATCTACTCACTACTTGTGGTTGTACTGACCCCCTACTTTTATGTTTCTTCTTTGTTATTGTGGAATGCAGCAAACGTTCCGTCAACTTCAACTCAGCAGTAAATCAAGCCAGTCTTCGTCACACCGGATCTTCAGGGTGAGCTAATGCTTCTAGCTTGGACTGGGTCTTCTTCTTCAAGTTTTGATGCCTTGAACTTCCGGCATGGACTAGCTTTTAGTTATTTTGTTCTTAGACATTCCTAGTTTAGTAAATGAGATAGATGTTCTTGTGATGGTGACTTCCAGATTTTGGGGATATAATAATAGTTTTGAATTGTTTTATTAATGAGTTTAAGTCTTCCGCATTATTTTCTGTTGATATATCTTGAAATGTTAAGGTTTAGATGGGTTGGTTCGCTCACATAGGAGGGTAAATATGGGTGCCAGTCGCGTCCCCGATTTGGGTCGTGACAAACTTGGTATCAGAGCATTAGGTTCGTTGGTCTCATCACACAAGAACGAGTCTAGTAGAGTCTTAAGGAACGGTAGGGGGACGCCTTTACTTTTCTTTGAGAGGCTATGAGACTTTAGGAAAATTCCATTCTTTCATTCTTCTTTCGTGCTACTACTTGAGTCCAATTGGTATCTAGGTGATACAAATTGGTATCTGACCATCTTCATTCTATTTCGCAGATGGTTAGAACTAGAGCAACGACCGCACCAGCAGCGACAACGGAAAGACAAGAAACGACTGAGCCAGCCACTGGGGCTGTGGCTCGAGGAAGAACAACGGCAAGAGGCCGTGGAAGAGGTAGTGGGAGGACGTCCTCTAGAGGAAGAGGACGAGCCCCTAGCCCATCTGATACTAGGGCGGTGACTCCTCCACCGACCGAGGAGGTGATAAGAGAGGGTGAGGAAGGGGAGAATGAACAAGTGCAAAATGAGGAAATGCCACCCCAACCTACCCCAGAGATTATCAACCAGGTACTTGCTTATCTTAGCGGGTTATCCGATCAGGGTCAGGCACCTCCAGTGGTTTCTGCACCAACACCTCTGGTTTCAGAGATACGACATGCGGCCACTATGGCTCCCCGCATGGATGCATCATTGGGAATAGGCACATTTCCACGTCTGACTACTGGGCCTAATATGACAAATGATCAGCATGAACTTTTCAGTAAGTTCTTGAAATTGAAACCTCCAGTCTTTAAGGGCGCAGAATCAGAGGATGCCTACAATTTTCTGGTTGATTGTCATGAGCTACTACACAAGATGGGTATAGTAGAACGGTTTGGCGTTGAGTTCGTAAGCTATCAGTTTCAAGGGAACGCCAAAATGTGGTGGCGGTCACATGTTGAGTGTCAACCAACAGAGGCACCACCTATGACTTGGGAATCATTCTCGATCCTGTTTATGGAGAAGTATATCCCAAGGACTTTGAGAGATAGAAAAAGGGATGAGTTCTTGAGTCTCGAGCAAGGAAGGATGACGGTTAACGCATACGAGGCTAAGTTTCGTGCTTTATCAAGGTATGCCACCCAACTTTGTTTCAGTCCACAAGAACGGATCCGCCGTTTTGTGAAGGGGTTGAGGTCAGAATTGCGGATTTCAGCCTTACAGATAGTGGCAACGGCAACATCCTTCCAAGAGGTGGTAGATTTTGTGATAGAGGTGGAAGGGGTGAAACCAGATGACTTCACCACGACATCGACATCAAAGAGGTTTCGAAAGGGAGGTGATTTTAGTGGTTCCTACTCTAGAGGACAGAGTTCTGGAGGCTACTCAGTTCGACCAATTCAGTCTTCACTACAGACTATAGTTGGGGGTCCACCTCAGACCGGTCAACACTTTCTGAGAGGCCGATGCGTGAATCCAGAGAATGTTATGGATGTGGGAGATTGGACACATTAAGAGGTATTGTCCAAACCAGAGTTACAGAACCCACTAGCTAGAGGTAGAGGTGGTCATGGTAGAGGCCGTTTTTCTGGGGGACGTGGTGGTCGAGGTAATGGTGGTCACCACAACGGCAGAGGTGATGGGCAAACTGGAGCCCCTACATCACAACATGGTAGGGGCAACGGGCAAACCAAACGAAAGGGCCCATTGTTATGCTTTCCCTGGGAGATCGGAGGCGGAGACATCTGATGCTGTTATCACAGGTAATCTTCTGGTTTGTGATTGCATGGCTTCCGTATTGTTTGATCCTGGATCCACATTTTCATATGTATCTTCATCATTTGCTAATGGTCTAAATCTATGTTGTGAACTACTTGATATGCCTATTCGTGTTTCTACTCCGGTGGGTGAGTCTGTAGTAGTTGAAAGGGTATATAGGTCTTGTTTGGTGAACTTTGTGGGGAGAAACACTTATGTAGATCTGGTTATCTTAGAAATGGTTGACTTTGATGTAATTCTGGGTATGACTTGGCTTTCTCCGAATTTTGCGATCTTGGATTGTAATGCTAAAACAGTGATGTTAGCCAAGCCTGGGACAGATCCGTTAGTGTGGGAGGGTGACTACACTTCCAATCCGGTGCGTATTATCTCCTTTCTTCGTGCTAAGAAAATGGTTAGTAAAGGGTGTTTAGCTTTCTTGGCACATCTCAAGGACGACACTACTCAAGTACCCTCGATTGAGTCGGTTTTGGTAGTCCGCGAGTTTTTGGATGTGTTCCCTGCAGATCTTCCTGGTATGCCCCCAGATAGGGATATTGACTTCTGTATCGATCTTGAACCGGGTACTCGCCCCATTTCTACACCCCTTTATAGAATGGCTCCCGCGGAGTTAAGAGAGTTAAAGGCACAACTTCAAGAGTTGTTGAACAAAGGCTTCATTAGACCAAGTGCATCTCCTTGGGGTGCTCCAGTTTTGTTTGTAAAGAAGAAGGATGGGAGTTTTCGAATGTGCATAGATTACCGGCAGTTGAACAAGGTAACTATTAAGAACAAATATCCTCTTCCTCGCATTGATGACTTATTCGATCAACTACAAGGTGCTTGTGTCTTCTCGAAGATCGACTTGAGATCCGGTTATCATCAATTAAAAATACGGGCAACGGATGTGCCAAAGACCGCTTTTCGGACTAGGTATGGGCATTATGAATTTGTAGTGATGTCCTTTGGCCTTACAAATGCCCCCGCTGCTTTCATGAGCTTGATGAATGGGATTTTTAAGCCATATCTGGATCTCTTTGTGATCGTGTTTATTGATGATATACTGATTTACTCTAAAAGCAAGAAGGAACATGAGAAGCATTTGAGAATGGTATTGGAAATGTTGATGGAGAAAAAGCTTTATGCCAAGTTCTCTAAGTGTGAGTTTTTGTTAGATTCAGTTTCCTTCTTGGGACACGTGGTTTCTAAGGATGGAGTGATGGTGGATCCATCTAAGATTGAGACGGTGAAAAACTGGGTAAGGCCTACTAATGTGTCAGAAATAAGGAGTTTCGTGGGGTTAGCTAGCTACTACCGCCGATTTGTCAAGGGGTTCTCTTCCATCGCTTCCCAATTGACGAACTTGACTAAGCAGAATGTTCCATTTGTATGGTCGGATGAGTGTGAGGAAAGCTTTCAGAAACTCAAGACTTTGTTGACTACGGCGCCTATCCTTACCTTGCCGGTAGAGGGTAAGAACTTCATTGTTTATTGTGATGCATCCTATTCGGGTTTGGGTGCAGTACTAATGCAAGAGAAGAACGTGATTGCTTATGTTTCAAGACAATTAAAAGTGCATGAACGTAACTACCCAACTCATGACTTAGAATTGGCCGCGGTAGTGTTTGCACTAAAGCAATGGAGGCATTATTTATATGGGGTTAAGTGTGAAATCTATACGGATCATCGTAGTTTACAGTATGTCTTTACTCAGAAAGATTTGAACTTAAGACAAAGGAGATGGATGGAACTACTGAAGGACTACGATATCACGATCTTGTATCATCCGGGGAAGGTGAACGTTGTGGCAGATGCTTTGAGTAGAAAGGCGGGAAGCATGGGAAGTCTAGCTCATTTGCAAGCTTCTAGACGCCCATTGGCTAGACAAGTGCAGATTTTGGCTAATGACCTTGTGAGGTTAGAAATAAATGAGAAGGGAGGATTGTTAGCTTGTGTGGAGGCAAGATCCTCCTTCCTTGACAAGATTAAGGGGAAGCAGTTTGATGATGAGAAATTAATCCGGATCCGAGATAAGGTGTTGCAAGGAGAGGCTAAAGAAGCAACAATTAATGAGGAAGGTGTTTTGAGGATAAAGAGAAGGGTATGTGTACCCCGCATCGGTGATTTGATCACCACTATTCTGACAGAGGCTCATAGTTCCGGATATTCTATACATCCTGGTGCAACCAAGATGTATCGCGACCTAAAGCAACACTTCTCGTGGAGTAGAAATGAAGCGAGATATTGTTGAGTTTGTTGCCAAATGTCCAAACTGTCAACAAGTAAAGTATGAACACCAGAGGCCCGGAGGAACGCTTCAGCGAATGCCCATTCCTGAATGGAAGTGGGAGAGAATCGCAATGGACTTTGTGGTTGGTCTTCCGAAGACAATGGGTAAGTATGACTCCATTTGGGTGATTGTTGATAGGTTAACTAAGTCTGCTCATTTCATTCCGGTCAAGGTGACTTACAATGCAGAGAAGTTAGCAAAAATCTACATCTCAGAAATCGTTCGATTACATGGGGTTCCACTATCCATCATATCAGATAGAGGTACGCAGTTTACTTCTAAGTTTTGGAAAACATTACATGCTGAATTGGGTACTAGGTTGGACCTTAGTACTGCGTTTCACCCTCAGACTGATGGTCAGTCGGAGCGAACGATTCAAGTGTTGGAGGATATGCTTCGTGCATGCGTGATAGAGTTTGGTGGCCATTGGGATAACTTCTTACCTTTGGCAGAGTTTTCATACAATAATAGCTATCACTCCAGTATTGATATGGCTCCATTTGAAGCATTGTATGGGAGGAGGTGTAGATCTCCTATTGGGTGGTTTGATGCATTTGAGGTTAGACCTTGGGGTACTGACCTCTTGAGGGATTCGTTAGATAAGGTGAAGCGCATTAAAGAAAAGCTTCTAGCGGCGCAAAGTAGACAAAAGGAGTATGCAGACCGGAAGGTTAGAGACTTGGAGTTCATGGAAGGTGAACAAGTCTTGTTGAAGGTTTCACCCATGAAAGGGGTGATGCGGTTCGGTAAAAGAGGTAAGTTAAGTCCAAGGTATATTGGACCATTTGAAGCGCTTAAGAGAATAGGGGAGGAGTGCATCCGGTATTTCACGTATCCATGTTGAAAAGATACCACGGAGATGGAAACTACATCATCCGTTGGGATTCAGTTTTGCTTGATGAGAATTTGACTTATGAGGAGGAACCAGTTGCTATTTTAGATAGAGAGGTTCGCAAGTTGAGGTTGAGAGAAATTGCATCCATCAAAGTTCAATGGAAGAATCGACCGGTTGAAGAGGCTACTTGGGAGAAGGAGGCAGATATGCAAGAAAAATACCCACATCTGTTTACAGATTCAGGTACTCCTTTTCGCCATTGTTTTCTTCTTTTGATCGTTCGGGGACGAACGATGGGTAAATTGGTATCTATTGTAACGACCTGTTTAGTCGTTTTGAGCAGCAGATTTTAATTCTGGAAAAACTGGCCAAGACCACGGGCACTGCGACGGACCGACACAGGCACGACGGCCCGTCGAGGGTGCATCGTTTCAGCATACTTAGAATTCTGAAATTGGATACTGAAAATCGACTCTCTGTAAATTGTGACGGACCTGCAGGACGTGTCGTCACATCCACGACGAACCGTCGTGAGTTCCCGTTGCAAAACACTTCAACTTTTGAGAATTTGGTACAAGAAACGAGTTTCTGACCGTCCGGACGGAGGTGCAGGACGGACCGTCACTAGTGTGACGGGCCGTCACAGTTTACCTGGATTTTGGGAGGCTGCGACGACCATCGTGACGGACCGTCGCAGGCACGACGGGCCGTCACAGGTTGCGCAAATCCCAGGCAGAATAGGATTCCTCTACACGTTTTAAGGGTCGTTTTGGACTATTCTTTCCTTAATTATAAAGATTGAGGGTTAATATTAATAAGTCTAATTACTTGGGGGTTAAAAGAGGTAACCTTAAGTTAATTAGTGGATTCTATTGTCCTCTTTTAGTCTTAATTATATGAAAATTAGGGTAAAGGAAAGAGGGTCTGAATAAAACAAACAGAAAGAACAAAGAGAAAGAGGGATAGATTGATCGAATTGAGGGAGATTGAACGAGAAGAAGAAAGCGTGGGAAATTGCTTGTTGATTCCAATTCTTCGGTGGAGGTAGGTCACGGTTATTTTCATGCTACTCGTAGTAAACTCTCAATAGTGAATGATATGTGTTGATAGTATTGTAAACCCTACTATGTGCTTAAATTGTATGCTTGCATGATTATGATTATGAAAATTGTGATGAATTAACAAAGCATGATGAAGCTATTGAATCCCAAATCTTGAAAGAACCCTAATTCACTTGTTAATGATGATGCCTTAATGTAAAAGAAGGCTTGATGAATTAGGGGATCGGGTGCCACGTTCCAGGTACCAGGATAGAATGAGGATCGGAGTGTCACGTTCCGACACCAGGATAGAATATGGATCGGGTGCCACGTTCCGGTACCAGGATAGAATGAGGATCGGAGTGTCACGTTCCGACACCAGGATAGAATATGGATCGGGTGCCACGTTCCGGTACCAGGATAGTATATGAGGATCGGAGTGTCACGTTCCGACACCAGGATAGTATATGGATCGGGTGCCACGTTCCAGTACCAGGATAGTATATGAGGATCGGAGTGCCACGTTCCGGCACCAGGATAGAATTAGAGGAGCGGAGTGTCACGTACCGACACAAGAGGAAGAAAGATAATGAATCTTGAAAGATAATGAATATACTCAATCTAATGAACTTAATTCCCAAATGAGTATGGTATTGAGGCTTGAGTCCTCATGTGTGAACTCGGTTGTATTCATTGATGAATTAATATTGTTATTGCTACATGTTGAGTATTGTAGTTGATTTACATTATTATTGATATATATTGTTCCATATTTTGAGTTGGCCGATGATATCTACTCAGTACTTGTGGTTGTACTGACCCCCTACTTTTATGTTTTCTTCTTTGTTATTTGTGGAATGCAGCAAACGTTCCGTCAACTTCAACTCAGCAGTAAATCAAGCCAGTCTTCGTCACACCGGATCTTCAGGGTGAGCTAATGTTTCTAGCTTGGACTGGGTCTTCTTCTTCAAGTTTTGATGCCTTGAACTTCCGGCATGGACTAGCTTTTTAGTTATTTTTGTTCTTAGACATTCCTAGTTTAGTAAATTGAGATAGATGTTCTTGTGATGGTGACTTCCAGATTTTGGGGATATTAATAATAGTTTTGAATTGTTTTATTAATGAGTTTAAGTCTTCCGCATTATTTTCTGTTGATATATCTTGAAATGTAAAGGTTTAGATGGGTTGGTTCGCTCACATAGGAGGGTAAATGTGGGTTCCAGTCGCGTCCCCGATTTGGGTCGTGACAGGAGCATCTGAACATCAAGGTGTATTTTAAGTTATCTTTTAATATATAGAAGTTGGCTTATACCCTTAAGCCAATATTCTCTAAGATGACCAATATTACTAAATATTGGGCATTGGGATACCTACGTACCCCAATATATATTCTTAAAACCTAATAAAATTTTCACTAGAAAAGTATATTTTCTTGAATGTTACAAAGGGCTAGACCCTATGACCTAAACTACACTATGATTGATAATTAAAGGCTTAAAGATATTTTAAAAAGGGACTCTAGCTTAAGTGGGTGAACTAGATTGAGGAGTGTCCCTTCCCACATAGGCAAGGTAGGAGCACTAAATTACTCTTGAAATTGGATACTATAATGCATGGTGCATAAAGAGGGTGCTAATTATATCTTCTAGTTCTTGAACTATGTTGCCCTCTTAGGAATACTAGCTAGTGGATTCACGTAGTTTCTATGTTTCATGTTTTGGTACTACCTTGGCAAGTTTTCCGCCTTCTTTCGGTGTAGGGTTTCACGAGACCGGATTCCACACTAGCTCATGTGGTATATGTCGGTTAAGGAAAGATGTTCCTAAATGGTAAAATGAGTTAAAGGATTTGAACTTTAACTTGGATAACCTATGGGGTCTAGCTTAGTCTAGGTAGGGGTATGGGACTCTACCTAAGAATTGTACTAGTTAGCCTTGAGGGGAGTCTTAGGAGGATGTTCTTATATATATGTTTATGTTACGACGATAAATGATATGTACATGATGAACTTCACACATTGTTAATACCACATGTTTAACTAGTTCACTTACGAGTATGTGTTGGTTCGTATTGTTAAAATAAGATGCAATGTATATCTAAATGTAATATTATGTGGAGTTGGAAATTGGTAATGGTTTGTTGTTGAGGCTACTTGATTTAGTAAGGTTACGGTGCTTTGCTTGGTCATGCACTTTGTGACTTGATAAGGATTCATGAGTAGTTCTCTTGCTTATTATGATATGGTTAACTATTATTCATTCTTGTGATGTTATTCCTTGATGATAGGGTTGTAGTAATAATGGGTTCAAGTATGTTGGGATACATTTACTTGTTTGAGTTAGTAATCATGTGTGGTCTGTTGGTATGACTTGCTTAATTTGCATTTGACTTCTAAAAGGGGTAAAATAGCATGTTTTCACTAAATGTCCCGTTTTAGCAAATTTTAATATTATATGTGCATATGCTCTGATACTTAGTACATGTGGACTATTAGCCCTATTTTCTTCCCTTTTCCCAAACATTTTAGGTTCCGTTCATTGAAGGTTCATTTGGGACGACTTGAAGAAGGCTTGAATATTCTCTATCATCCAAGTGGGTAGGTCCTCACTTTCCGAGGGCAATGCCAATATCTTTCCTATGAAGTTACTTAGTTTTTCTGAGACGTTTATGTTCATTCCACTTTCGTTGTTGTACGACTTGTAAAATCCTATATGTGGCTTCTTTACATTTGATGTAGGGCTATACCCATATTGTGATGATCGATTAGACGGTATGAGATAAGACAATCTTTGAGAATATATTTCGATCTTATATATATATGTGCAATAAAAGTAGAAGTCTATAAACCTTCCTATACGAAGGGTCTATGTATACTCGATACGACTATATTACGTGTATGTAGAGGTCTACTTAAACCTACAAGTAAATGTAAGGAAAAGTCTTAAATTTTTCACAATTTCAACCTATGAATGTAATGACATTAGATTAACAATCTATATTAGTCCTTTAAGAGGATGATGACGCCAATTACGTCGAGGGGGTAAACCCGGATGTGACACTTATAACCTCACTCAACCAAGTGAACCCAACAAGAACTAAAAGCAATGCCCACTTCACATACTATATTTTATAAGAGTAAACATTATAATACTTTAACAATAGAGACCAACAACATGTTCACAATTGAAACCATTATCATATAGTGTCATTTACATGTAAAATCAACATATACATATCATTTACATTTATAACACAGAAGCACATAAAATCATCGTTCTAAGACGTACCTCAAGGCTAACTAGTGTGATGTATAGGTAGAGTCCCATACCCTACCTAAACTACACAAAACCCCTTAGGACCTCATAATTAGAGTTCACTTTATTACTTCATTTAACCTTTGGGACTATCTTGCCTTAAACAACATAAACCACATGAGCTAATGTGTAATCTAGTGTCATGAAAACCTACACTTCAAAAAGGGGGACTACTTGCCAAGGTTGTACCAAAACATGAATATAATATCTATGTGGATCCACTAGCTAGTATTCCTGTGGGGGCAACAAGGTTCAAGAACTTAGAGATGTAGTTGGGACCCTCTTTATAATACATGCATTACATTCACCAATATCATGAGTACGTTAGTGATCCTAACTTCTCTATGTAGGAAGGAACACTCCTCACTTCTAGTTCACTCGTTGCTAAGCTAGAATCCCTTTGAAATGTTTTTAATTACAAATCATAACTTAGTTTAGGTCATAAAATGTACCCCTTATATATTTATAATCATAGCACAACAGGAATTGCATAAGTATTTTCTTTTTTATATATATGTATGTATGTAGGTATCAACAGGGTTAAGGATTAGAATAAAGACTTTGTAAAAATTATATACGTATAAATAAATTTTGAATAAATATCTGTATAAAAGAAATAAAAAAATGACTAAACATTGGGGATTAATTAAATTATAATAAAAGGTGTTAGTCAACATAAGGACAAATAAATAAAGAGATAGAGAAAGGAAAAATTTGAACTTGGGCCAATTTGCCCAGATTCCACTAGGTTGGGCTTCGGCCCACCTTTCCTATACTAAATTGTCCAAAACATGGGCTTGGGTCTATTTTTCAGCGACTCAATTCTGCATGAAATAGCTTGAAGCTTTTGGGCCTTAGCCTCTTTTTGGAAATTCTGTGTATATGCTTAGAATATACTGCTTCATTCAGACCGTATATCAGCCCCTTTTTTTGTATGTGGGGTGGTATACCGAGCGTTCAAAATCTGATTTGAACCCCTGCACCTATATCCTGCACCTTAGACCTGTAATTCATCATTTATACATATATATCAACTGTATACTGATGTAAACAACACATATATCGCCTATTTTAAGAATATCTTAGGCGCGTCTGAGCTTCCTTTAACATGTATTTTGTTTTTCAACTTTTCAATGATAATCAATGATTGACTCAAAGAGATCCGACTTGGACGAATGCAAGAAGGGAGTAAAAAAATGGCCTCAAATTGATGTCATATGCATCAAGACAAAGGAAAAAGAATTACGCTCTATTTGTGACACAAAATTATAAGCAGTAACAATTTCCAATCATATTATGCATTTTTCAACCTCAAACAAACAGATAAAATTTGCATAAAAGTAGTAGTTTTATTTCCTTACTCTCATTTGTATAAGAAGAGAAAGGAAATGTTAATGTTACCCTAAGCAATTCAACAAAATAATCAAACAGATTTTAAAATGAAACAATAATATCAAAAATTAATGACTCGATTCCGAGAAATTGAGCTTAATACTAACAAAACTTACCCAACTTTAAAGCATAATTTCCAAGGAACCCAAATCGACTCAGAATAAAACTTGATAAAAGTTATATAAGGAAAACAAACCAAGACACACACACACATTCTTAATGAATAACCAACTAGTAACTCTACAGGAAGCATGAACACTAATAGCTACAAACAATTTTTACTCTCATGAAGGAAGAATGTCAACAGTGAGGCTAATGGTCATCATTAGCGAAACGAGAGAAAATGCAATGGACCAGGCTATTATAATTTGATGTCACTAGGTTTAAAGACACTTCATGTTCAAGAGAAGACATCAATGTCACCGGTTAGTACATGGCCATGACAGAAAAATATCAACACAAGCATGCCACTATTTTTTTTCTTTTACATCTACTTCATTTGTACGACTTCCGTCGAAGAACGAGGCACTAAACACACCATAAGGTTTAGCAAAAGGATACCATAGAATCATTTGGATAAGATCAGTAATGCGGCATAGTGGTCTTAAGTAAACACTAACACAAACTCGACTATGCTAGAGAAAAAAATGCTCAAGGAAAACAGAACACTAATATACCATTTGGGAAAAGAAAATGAATTTTTAAAGCTCTAACTGGATTGTAAGCCGACTTAATGAATCCTCCACTAAAATCAATATCGAACAAACACTAACTAGACGAGCAAACGACAATGACAAATCTCCAATACCAAATTTTTAACTAAAAAGGGAACTGAGAAAAAAATGCTAAAGGAAAAGGCATGCTACCTTCTTTGGGACAGCGATACTGAGACAATGACGAGCATAGAGGGATAGAGAGTTTCTTCCTACACCAAATGCGAACTTAATGAACCCCGAAGACTCGAACAATCTCCGGTGAACAAAGGAACAGACGAGGACACAAGCAAAGCCTAGAATCTCACTAACTCTCCTCTAAAAAATATTTGTATTTATATAAAAATGTATGTAGTTGGTAACTTTTTACCCCTGCTTTTTTTTTTCAAGAATTCAAAAATTTCCCAATCCTCTTATTTTTTCAATCTTACTCTTTTCTAAAATAAGGGATAGAAACTCCAAAAAAACTTTTTCCAATAGTAAAAGATATGGGTATTTATAAGATGGAAAATTGGAATTAAAAAAGGGGGAAATCTAGAGGGGGGAAAATGGATGGAATTAGATTCAAAATTTCCCATTCCCAATTTTAATTTCTCCTAGGGATAAGGTTGAAAACTGGAAAATATACCATTCTTGTCCCATTCTTCAATAGAAAAACAATTTAAGTCATTGGATTGAGAGTGAAGGACGAAGAAGGTGTAAGATTGAGACACCTCAAAATTCGAGTACGACCAGAAAGAACGAAGCGTGAGAGTGAGAGGGCACACACGATGTACACATGTTGCTAGGTCATGGTTCTTTGCTGGACTTCACAGGCGTTTCCAAAGTTGCTATTGCTAGGAAGAAGAACAGTAGGGTCGGGTTTCGTATTTATTCTATATTGTAGCTGATGTTTGTGGGCTGGGAATTGAATAGTGGGCTGATATAATGGCCCAACACGTGCTCCCAAAATGGGTTGGATTTTGGAGTTTAAGAAATAACCAAATTGAGCTAATTAGTTAAATTCGACCAAATCTTGAAAAAGACGAATTAATATTAATTAATTAACGAGTTTCTTAATCTTAACAGTATAAAATAATTAACTTAAAATATAAAACAAATAAACTAATGAACTAATATTAATTAAAAAAAATCTTTTTTAGATGATTTTCGAATAATTATAAAATATACTAATATTATACATAATTATGTAATATATATATATATATATATATATATATATATATATATATATATATATATATATATAACAACTGTCCCTCAATTTACATGGATTGACGCAAGAAATTCGGGGAAAATGATATTGACCAAACAAATTTTGACCGGCCACATTATTCATCTTTAGGACAGGGATTTGGTTCAAATTTTAGGAATTATGGTCGAACCCCAGAAATGGGTCTCCTACATATCTCAAGCTATATGAGAATTCAGGCGACTTGTAGTTCGATATGGTTTATTTGATGCGCAACTTTTAAAGAATTCAAAAGTCATCCTGATGCTGAATTATGATGGCACCGAAATGCTCAGGAATAGGATTTAATAGCGGATATTGGAATACAACTGAGTTTTCAAAATTGAGCTCGACTACATATCCTTGTATCTTCAAGAATCAGGTTGTATGTAGTTTGACTCGATCTATTGAGAAGAAATTCTATTATGCTAGATAACCATCAGTTCTGGACAAGTGACAAATTAAATCGAGTATGAAAGGGAGACTTGTAACCTCTTAGACATGAATGTGGCGCGCTTCACACCCATAATTAAGAACTTACATGGACATAAAATACAAAGCTTTTGGCGCATTGTTGCTCAGATTTGAAACTTGCTTTTGACATATACCAAAATTTCCTGATATGAGACTAAAACTGATAGACCTAAAGAAATACCCACATGCCTTCTGATAGGGATTTTGTTTGATCGTGGTGGAAGTCGCTCCTCTGCTTGCGTCCTAAGGGTTTGACATTTCTCTTTGGACAATAAAATAAATGACCCCTTTAGGTAGCGCATTGTGTTGATTGACAATAAAATAAATGACCCCTCCGGGTAGTAGTAATATCATATATGATATTATGATACAAATGATATCTTTTACGTAAACTGTGAACTTTTTTTTATATTTTTCATTCGATTCATCTTTGAATCTAGTTGAACATTGTTGAGGCTTCATGCTGTTGGAAATTGACTGAAATAAACCATCCGTATCCCCAAGCTCCTGATATAACCAATATAACATAATTCTTCCGTCTGTAGTAATACAGCTGATTTGGAGAGAGCTTTTCACCTCCCTTGAATTCCCCATATTCATCGATCAGAGCAATTCAGTGATTTCAGAGAAAGCTATAAACTTGTGTCCATAGAAAAATTGTTAGTTTTAATAAGAATTGATCTGTGTCGGTTACTTCAGTTGTCTACTCCTTGTCCTGCTATCTACGATTAATTTTTTGATCTCCCGACCCTTGATTGATAAGATAAAATATTTTATGCCAAAATAAATTAAACACAAAAAGGAATATTTAAGAAAAATAAATTTTCAAGAAATAGCATTTGAAGAATGGCACTGCCAAGTCATGTCACGTCAGGCTTAGCAAACTTATTTGAGTCTGATGCTTAGAGGTCTATCACAATATTCGTTGGGGAGTTTTCAGAGTCACTCCGGACTGTCGATAAACCCCGATTTAGACTTTGAGGTCATCCACTAAATTTCTGTCCGAGTTAACTGTAACGACTTATCTTTCAACCGTCGCTGAGTAAATCGTGGAATTTTCGAGATCCTCTCAAAAACTCTGTCCTAGTTGCAAATTTTGAAATATCTTCTGTCTTGGCTTGTTGAGAAAAGATTCTTCTCGAGAATTTTTGAGTCCCTCTAAAAAATTTTGTCCCAATTTCTATTGTAAAGAAGAATAGAAATCTTACGGGAAAATGACCGAACCCTTGTAGCACCTACGTATCCCGTTGAGGAAAGAATCATGTCAAACGTAGTTCCTCTCAGGGATAAAAAAAATATGAAATTTTACAAATAAACCGACCGAGGCCGACATAGCCCGCCTACGTATCTCATTCTTGAGAATCCAGGTTGAACGTAGTTCAAATACAAAGAAATATTTAAAAGGGATAAATGGGGTGACCGAGGTCGACATAGGCCGCCTACGTATCTCATTATTAAGAATTCAGGTCTGACGTAGTTCGTTACTAAGGGATAAAAATTTAAGCAAAAAAAATACAACAAATAGAATGATTACAACTAAATAACAGAAATGCAAACCGAAGCTTCATGTGTAGCATCTCTTTACAACGTCTGAAGTAATAGGTTCAGTCCATGCGGTGCCATCTTTCTCCGATAGGACCAAAGCACCTATAGATAATACTTTGCGAACCATCTAAGGACCTTGCCAATTTGGCGCGAATATTCCTTTGTATTCGTCTTGGTGAGGAAAAATGCGCTTAAGGATCAACTGACCAACTTTGATAATTCTGGTTCTTACTCTCTTTTGAAAAACACGAATCATTCTCTGTCGATACAACTGACCATGACAAACAACAACCATTCTCTTCTCATCAATCAAAGTTAAATGCTAGATTCTCTTTCTCACCCATTCTGTGTTACTCAACTTAGTTTCTTGGATGATTCTCAATGACTGTATCTCAACTTCAGCAGGTGTGGGCGCTTCTGTTCCATAGACTAGTAAGTACGGAGTAGCTCCAGTCGATTTTCTGATGGTCGTTCGATAATCCAATAAATCATATGGCAACATGTCATGCCAACCTCGGTGATTGTCAACCATTTTCCTCATAATCTTGTTGATGTTCTTATTGGCGGCCTCCACATCTTCTTTCATTTGAGGGCGATAAGCTGTTGAGTTTCAGTGAGTAATCTTGAATTGCTCACATATATCTCTCATCAAGTGACTGTTAAGATTTTCACCATTATCAGTAGTGATAGATTCTGGTACTCTAAACCTGCAAAGTAGATTGTCACGAACAAAATCAGCCACAACTTTCTTGGTTATCGACTTGTCAGAAGATGCTTCCACCCACTTGGTGAAATAATCAATAGCAACTAAAATGAATCTGTGTCCATTTGAAGTGGATGTCTCTATCGGACCGATGACATCCATAGCCCAAGATACAAATGTCCAAGGTGAACTCATAGCATTAAGTTCGTGAGGTGGAACTCGGATCAAATTGCCATGCACTTGACATTTTTGCACAAACTTGCAACAATCATTCTCCATAGTCATCCAGAAATATCCGGCTCGAAGGATCTTTCTTTCCAAAGTGAGCCAATTCATATGCGTACCACAAACTCCAGCATGGATCTGTTCAGTATGTTTCGCAGCTTCCACAACATCGACACATCTGAGAAGACCCAAATCTGGAGTCCTCCTATAAAGGATTTCCCACTTAGAAAGAAATTGAGAGTCATACGGTGTATCGACTTCTTCTGGATTGATGTAGATCTTCGGGATATTTTCCGGACTCCAAATACTTTTTTATATCAAAATACCATGCTAGAGCATCTCTTTCTGCTTCAACATGTTAACAATGGACCGGATGTTCTTTCAACTCTATATCAAGAGAATCGATATAATCAGTATCTGGATGCTTAATCATAGAAGCGATGGTGGCGAGAGCATCAGCCAACTCATTTTGTATTCTGGGAGTATGTTTGAACTCGATCTTGAGAAATCTTTTGCACAACTTCTGTACATAGTGTACGTAAGGTATATTCTTTGGGTTCTTCACAACCCATTGTCCATGAACCTGATGAATCAACAAATCTGAGTCTCAAATCATTAATAGCTCGTGGACGTTCATGTAAATGGCCATTATCAAACCAAGAATACAAGCTTCATATTCAGCCATGTTGTTCGTGCAATTAAATTGGAGACTACTCCAATACCTTTACCTTGATGATTTGCCGCTCCATCAAAGAATAGTCTCCAACCGGGGTATGTTTCATAAATATCTTCACCAATAAATGAAACTTCTTCATCGTGAAAATAGGTTTTAAGCGGTTCATACTCTTCACTCCACAACATTTTCCACTTAGCTAATATTCCGGTCGGCATCGCCTTCTGGAAGATATACATCAGCGGGTCCATTCTGTAAATGAGGTATGTAGTATAAGAAGATAAATAATGTCTCAACTTCTGGGCAAGCGAAGTCAAAGCACAAAACATTCTCCCCAACTGAGTGTAACGAGACTCATGTGGGGTAAACTTCTTGCTTATATAATAGATAGATATTTCTTTCTTTCATGTCTCATCGTGTTGACCGAATACACATCCAAATGCACTATTTGAGACGGACAAATAAAACAACAATGGACTCCCTTCTCGTGAAGGAACCAATACTGGTGGATTTGACAAATAGTTCTTGATAGCGTCAAAAGTAGTCTGACACTCTTCGGTCCACTTTGTCGGAGCTTCCTTCTTCAACAGCTTGAAGATGGGATCACACACCACGCTTGATTGAGCTATGAATCGACTGATGTAGTTCAACCTCCCCAAGAAACTCATCACCTCCTTCTTAGTCGTCGGCGGAGGTATCTCTTGAATTTCCTTAATCTTGGAATGATCGAGTTTAATACCCCTTCTGCTGACTATAAATCCCAACAACTTTCCGGCTGGTACTCCAAAAGCACATTTAGTAGGATTTAGCTTCAAGTTGTAACAATGCAAATGATTAAAGAATTTCCTTAAATGTGTCAAATGGTTCGAACTCTTGCGGGACATGATTATGACGTCATCCACATACACCTCGATCTCTTTATGACTCATATCATGAAATATGGTCGTCATAGTCCTCATATGGGTAGCACCAGCATTCTTGAGGCCAAATGACATCACTTTGTAATGATATACACCCTAAGGTGTAGTAAAAGCTGTCTTTTCTACATCTTCCTCAACAATCATAATCTGGTGATAACCTGCATAATAATCTACAAATGACTGCATTTCATGCTTAGCACAGTTATCAATTAAATTATGAATATTAAAAAATGGAAAAGTATCCTTCGGGCTAGGTTTATTGAGATCTATGTAGTCGACACAAATCCTAATTTTCCCATCTTTCTTGGCAACTGGAACAACATTGGCTAACCAAGTCGGGTATTGTGTCACTTCCACCAATCGAGATTCTATTTGCTTGGTGATCTCTACTTTAATCTTTAAACTCATCTCAGGCTTAAATTTTTGAGATTTTTGCTTCACCGGACTGAACCCTGGATTGATCGGCAATTTGTGAGACACCACATTGGTACTCAACCCTAGCATGTCCCTTACTTCCCAGACGAACACATCAATGTACTTAGTGAATAAATGAATTAGGCATTTTCTTTGAGTTTTATTCAGGTGAACCCTAATCTTGACTTCATTGAAGCACTCTTGGTCTCCCAGATTTACAACTTCAGTTTCCTCTAAATTTAACTTATGATGGTTTTCAAACTGTAGAAATTCTTTAGCAACATATTCTGGTGCCTCAATTCCCTCTTCGTATTTGTTCAGCTCGTGACATGACATGGCGTCGGAAGTTTCTAAACTTATATTACTGAAACCACAAATAGACAAAGTTAGGAAAGTAAAGTAAAGTAGATGATTAAATTAACAAATTTTCAAAAAAAAAGAGGCTTTCATTCAAATTTGAAAAACGGTGCAAATTTTGGCCATGGAACAAGGCCATGTTTCCTTTTTAAACATCACGATGGAAAATTAAAGATTAAAACAGTTAAGACAAATGCAAAATGGTGGGTCTCAGGTCTCTTCAAAACTACCACCCATTTAAATATGAATAAAATGATGCCCTTCTACCAGGAGTTCGGGGGATCAGGATAGGCGTGGAGGTCCAGTTCTGTAGAATCTATCTTGGCTCAACATCACGGATACCAGCTAGCTCGGCCTCTTCCTCAATAAGAGCATCGATCTCCTCAAAGAGGTCACAGATTCCTTTCCCAAGCTCTTAATGCTCGGCATACTCTCAGATTGGGAAGGATTGATACAGATGTGGGAACCACTTACCCAATGCTTTATCATTCTTTGTCTTCATCTTCATGTCATCATCTGTGGGGATGTACGACAAACCATATCTGGATCCCTTGACGAGGACCGAAATAGGCTCAATAATTCCTTGATTATTTCTTCCCAATATGAAACCTTGTTCAAAACCATTTTACAGCATCACAGTGGCTATTATGTTGTACACGGCAGAAATGGGAGTCTGTGGGGCCAAGTCTTCACCGGTGGCATTTACCAGCCCCAGCGTGTAGAAATATGTACCTCGTGATATCCAAACAATGATCGGCATCTGTCTGCCGGAGTGACTCCCTTCTCCATGAATAACTAGCTCTTCGTTTTTCTAAACAAGTTTCATCGTAGAAGGGACAACTCCAACCATATGGATGAAAGGCCTTCACAAAAAAAGGTTATGGCTGGTATCGATGTCCAAGATTTGAATCTATGCACTGAATTCTGCTGGAACCATTTTGATGATCAAATTCGCTACTCCTAACATATCTCTCTGTACTCCGTCGAAGGCTCGCATATTGACTTGACTTTGCTCAAGTTTTACCACGTCAAACCTTAACTGCCTCAACATCGACAACCTGCAAATATTCATACAAGATCAATGCAATTTACGACCTTCTCGCGGCATACTAATGTGATGCGCAACACTTTGTTGTGTGATTCATCGTCGCAGAAACTAATTTGATGCCCCCGGATAACTTGGTTGATCATAGCGGCCACATTATTTTTGCTTTTTCCCATGGGCACATACGTATCATGGAGAGACTTTATCAAAGCCTTCCTATGAAATTGGGAACTCATCAGCACGGCCCATATAGAGATCTGGGCTGGAGTCTTCTCCAAATGCTTGACAATAGAATAATCTTTTGGCTGCATTCTTCTCTAGAATTCCTCTGCCTCACCCTCACTTATTGGACTTTTAGCTTGATCTCTTTTTTGACCTCCGAGAGCAAGATCCATAGGAGTATAACATCTTTCGTATCGGGTCATACCTTGTGCAACAACAGTGTCAATCATAAATTTTGGCCTGACGAGAGTCTCTGGTGGCACCAAGGCAAGAGCCTTTGCGGGTGTCAGAATTACGAACTCTTTTTTCTCCTTGACAATTAATGAGGACACGACCTTTTCTAGATTATCATGCATAACTGGAGTTATCACCTTAGTCCCATACCAATCATCGTCTATCTCTATCATGTTGATATTGAGGCCTCCATGATTTGGCAAAAGGATGGTGTTGACATTAGGCGCGGTTGTTTGAAGAGAGACCACATCGAGGTCAATTAGATATTGAATCTTATGCGTGAGGTTAATGCAGTCTTTAGTATCAGGTCCAACACTGTAGGAATGATAAGCACACGTTTGGTAAGGCCTATAGAACTTAGAATTCGTATCCACTGGTTTGGGCCCCACTGGGTGGATATATCCAGCCGCGGTCAGTCGCTCATACATTTTTGTTCGGCTTTCAGCAAGCGCAGTAAAGTTCCTTGAAGTCTTCTTCTTGAATCTGGGTCGGGGAGGGTCATAACTTCCTTGTTTGGGAGGAGGCACCTGTTGGTAACTTCTGGTATTTGGACGGGGAGCTTGGCTTCTGGGATATGGATTTGTTTGGTAGTTTTGCGATGGAGCTTGGTAATTCGGAGGGAAATTTTTGTAATGAAAAGCTTGACTTGCAAGCGGAGAATGAGGAGTCTCACCCACTTTTTGGGCCGGCTTCGTGATTTTATGCTTGGAAAAAGCTCTTGTATCGCTGCACTGCGTGGATGACACTGCTTTCTCGAGTAATGAATTAGCTTCGATAAATTTAGTGGAGTTTGGACTTGATAAACATGAGGGGGTGCTCGGTAGCTCAATAGTATATTAGCATAGTTGGGAGCAACACCCTTGTAGGGAGATGGAATATGGTACAGTGGGGGACGATTTGGGTAAATGGGAGATGGATTTTTGTAATTCGGGGGTGGACTTTGGTAAGAGGAGCTTGTATGTTTTGATAAGTGGCGGTAGAATTCTGGTAAGTTAGAGGATTATTGGGATGACTAGCTTGCGTGTAGCAAGCTTGGTAGGAATTTTGGGAACGCCGTGATTTACCTTGGGAATATGACAAGCTTCTGGGGTTTTTCTTTCCCCCATATGAAACAACATCGGTTTTTCCTCTTTTTATTATAAAAACCCTAAAGATCCAGCCGATGCGACTACACGGGCTATCTTTCTTGATTTTAAACCATCTTCGATAGTCTCACCAATCTTGACTATCTCGCCAAACTTTGATCCACCGGGCATCATATTTCTATAATAATATTCAGGCTCTTGCAAGCGCACGAATACTTCAACGATTTCTTTCTCAGACATGGGCGGTCTAACCTTTGCCACTTCTTTTCTCCACATATAGGTGAACTTCCTATAGCTCTCAGTTGATTTTTGATTTTGATCTGGAATAATTTCTAAGTTGTAAGATTATTAATTAATAAAATCTTTGGCGAATGCATTCAAGTTTGGCCATTGCCTGGTTTCATGCAATGTGAACTATTCAAGAGCTTCTCCACTCAGGCTTCGACTGAAGAGCCGCATCGATAAAGCTTCATCCCTTCAAACTCCAATGAGCTGGTCATAGTAGACTCTTATATGAGCCGTAGGATTTCCCAATCCTCCGAAGGTGTCAAAATTCGGGTGAATCCTTATGGAAGGTCCAAATTTGGATGAATTCATAGGTCTTCATAGCCAATTCCGACGATATCTGGGATGCATTGGATCTCTTTCATGGATTTCTTCATCTCTTCGTTTATGTCAACCTTTTCCTCATCCGTTTCCCTCCAGTCCCTTTCCTATTCCTCATAATGGTCCAGATCAAAACCATGCACATCATGCTCGGTAGGGACGGGAATTTTGAAAGTGGTCGTTTTGGGTAAGAGTGGAGCTATAGAGTGATTTTGGGCGGTTTAATAATTATGTCGATAAGTATGCGGGGGGTTTGGAGATTGAAAGTATTTTGGTTTTGATTTTGCGATGGTGGAGCGGTTTGATGGTGTGTATTTTGAGGATGGGGTGGCATTTAGGAGTGGTTGTTTTGAGGAGGAAGTGGAGTTTGGTAGGATACAGAAGCATATTGGGGATTTTGGGAGGTTGGATCTATAACCAACAGATTTTTGAGCAGGGGTAGATGACTAGTTCTGAGCTGGATCCATATTTGAATAGGGGAAGTAGATTGGAGGTCTCCCATCAGCAGTGTTAGTGGAAAAACCTGGCGGAGGAAGATTCTGTCTCCTTTGCATTTCTACCATCATCTCTGCAACCTGTTGCATCAGCTACGGAATCAACTCATTCTGGTCTGCTATGGTGGGTTGATCCACCACAATATCAGTAAGACTTACTTCTTCTTTACTATCTCCCATGACTGTCTTTCTTTTGTCTTAATCTCGTTTAGGGAAGATATCTACGCGACCATTTGATCTGGTGAAATAGGGATGATCTACTAGCTTTTAATCTACAGAGATCACTTTCAAATGTACCTGAGAGGGAAAACAACTCAGGCAGATTTCTCAGTGCAAATTCAGAATACAAAATGCATAATATCACATAGAGAGTAGATAAACACACAAGTTCCTTTGTTTGAGGATATCTTAAACACACCAGTAAGGATGGAAAAACATTTTTTTTGACAACCAGAAATTTGGTTGTTTTAGTTTTGACAGTGTCTCAGAAAGGCTAAATCATGTTGAGCTATGGTCTTCTTGCAGCTTCTCTTTGACGTCCTATGATCTGGCCTTCGTATCTTCTCGTAACATAAAGGGGAGAATGAAATTTTTTAAAGATAGGAGCCAGACCTGGGAAGGCTTCCTACCTATCTCACCAGGAGAATCTAGGACTAATGTAGTTCGTGTACAAGATAAAAAATTTACATTCATTCATTCATTCATTACGATAACAAGGAAATTGAACAACAACAATAGAGTTTTTAAAGATAAAATGATGATGACACGCTAGTCATTTCTCTTCTTTTTGTAGCATTAGTCTCCTCCTTTATGATGGATTTGGAATGGAGGTTCGTAGACAATTTCCTCGACGTCGTCTTCCCCAATCGCTTCAAGGTAAGCATTATCGGGACCAGTATTAGCCTCTTATTCGTAAAAGGGGTATTTTTCACGCATTTTCTGATGTTTATCAATCATGTTGCTATGGAAATCTTTGTTCTTCTTCCTCAATGCGGCTATCCTTTCTCTCATAGAGGTGAATTATTCCATTTCCACTGTGAGCACTTCATCAAGTGACATGCTTTGAGCTAACAGAGTGGCAGTCCCCAATTCTATCCTAGCCTCTATCGCTTCTCTTTATTGCACTTTCAATCGAAGCATGTCCAACTTTTCTCGCAAGTCCTCTGTCTCCATCTCAACATCTTTCTTTCTCTTCACCTGTGATGCCATATCCTCATCCAGCGTCACGGTTGCAGCTTTGTAGATTGCGGTTGCCATGTCGGCTCTGAGCCCTTCTTCCTTGGCTTCTTGGATTTTCCAAGTAATCTGTTCGATCTTTTTTTGTAGTTCTTCTCCTGTGAGTTCCATCTGGATGTTCTTACCTTTGTCCATAATAGTGATTTTTATCTTTCCTGAGATGATAGAATGAATGTTTTAGGATTTGTTGTATAGGAGGTGTCTTTTGAATAAAAAAATTGAGACTCAGAAATTTTGGTCAGACATTTTGTAACATGGACTTGTTTATATATATATTCTGGAGATTTCTTTATAGGACTAAGTTTATGATATCCTCATTCATAGCAACATAACACATAAGCAGTTAAACACACATATCGCGTCCTAAACATGCTTGTGACCCTTTTATGCCAAGGGTAGGCCTAACGAATTGAAGGATGTTTATGCTTTTTAAACCCGATTTATTATCACCAAAATACTTCATTAATAGAATCCAAAATGTTTGATAAACACAAAACAAAGAGACATTTCTGAAAATAAATTACAAAACAAAGTACAAATAAAGTAGTCCCACACAGGGGATGGTAAATAAAATTCAAGCCTCATCTGATCCTTCATCAAGTCTTGTCCTCTTGGCGATGTTGACCTCTTCCCATATAGTATATATGTTTGCCCATAGATGATCTCTCACGAATCGAGCTCCTTCTTGATGTCTGAACCCCTCTATCGACTGAATATGTTGTTCCATGCTATCATCTAACTTTGTCATGCACTGTCTGGCTCTAAGTAGTTCTTATTTCAATTGATCTATGCTTTTGGTATCTTCTGAGTGAGTATGTTGATGCTCTTATTTATTCTTATCAAACTTCTCTTGAAGTTGGTGAAGTCGGAATTCATGTTTGGCTCCAACATCTGCATTAATGTAGGGAATGTTTAGACCAGGCTCACTAGTTCCAGCGAGACTCTTTTTCAACCATTCTTTGTACTCCTTAGAACATTTTGAACGAAACCTGTTTGGTACATGTTCATCCAACAGTCTTCGAGTTCTCCATATCCTACATATGTGTTCAGTAAATGCAACTTGTCCATTCTCATGGTCAGTTGCAAATTTCCTCATATCTGCGATCTGGGGCTGTTCTTGTTTCCCTCCTAGTTTCCTTAGGACTCGATCGGGAGCATATGGTGTAATCCCTCTTAACCTAGAAAATACCAAGTAATTTTTTTCGGTTTGAACCACAATGTTCTTACTTACCACTAAACTGTCTATTAACCACTGTACGTCTTCTTCTCTCAGCCCTCAAAGCCTCGGATACCAAAAAGTTTCTCCTCCAGTATTATTTCAACGATTATGGTACAACAGCCAATCATGACCACGTAGCTCTTCATACCGCTTTAGGGGATCTGGTTCTTTTATATTTTGAGTCTTGATCAAATGTTGTGTCATCCACCACTGTTGTATCAGATTACACCCTTGAAAGAAGCGTTTTCCTCTCTAACATTTGTCTAAAGCCCTATAGATGTCGACCAAAATCATATGCACTAAATTTTAGTACTTTGTGTATGATTAATAGTCTACTCCGTAGAAGATGACATGAGTGACCATAAACACACTGGGATGAATAGTGTATTTTTGCCATTGAGGGAAAATCATCGTTCCTAGTAAGCATATTGCAAATGCGAGGGGACGCGTCTCTTTCAATTTTTCATTTGAAACAAACTCGTCTTTATATTTCTCATAAGCCATTGCTTGTCCGTATCGATAATATTTTTGTAAAAGGTATACTTCGGCCGGGGAGCTTGTCCATCCACTTGGTTTTAACCGATAACATTTTTTCTCTAATTTTGGTGAAATCCCATATTATAGAATTTAGGAGATCTGTATTGGGATGTTGTTTCCTTTTGTTACACAAGCAGACGCTTTCGTAACCTGTGACGATTTCTTTTATTATTGGCGTTAACTCCACTTTCCAAAATTGAAAGACCTTATGCTCGCTCTCCCAGAATTTCACCATTGTTCCAATTAGGTAAGACCAAGCATTCATCTCTAGCAGTGACGAGAGATATCCTATGTGTTTCTTAACGATCATTTTGTTGTCGTTGTTCATGAACCTCCACCATACTTTGAGAAAGAGATCGGGGACGGTAACCATAATTGTTTTCAAAGGCTCGTATGTCGGATTCATCCTACAAAAAAATAGCAGACAAATATGTTAACCCCCACCCAGTAGACAACAATCGTTTTTAAAATACACATACATTCTTCAATTATAACATAATCATGGTTGTCTATTTTTGGCAATTTGGGCCAAGTAGAGAAGAGGTGGACTTCTAATGGGCCCCACAAGTCTTGGTTGTTGGGTCGTCCTACTTCAAATTCTCATAACTTTGGGATTTTGGCTCGACTCTGTGCTAGTTGACTAGAATTGGCTTTTAAGGAGACCGAAAACCCAAAACGGTCAATTTGGGCCGGAACTCGCGACAACCATTGGACGCGTAACGAACCAACAAATTGCCGCTAACTCTGAAAGAAGGTAAGTATAGAAAAGTCTGGTTGCGGTTCCGCAAACCTTCCTTAAATATACTATACAATATATATCATAATATGCCATGAAACGAAATGCAAGTTACATTATTCAAACACATCAGTCACAGATAAGCAATTTAATAATTACAATTAGTCAAATAGTCAAATTCTTTTGGTTAGAACTTAATTAGTTCCCAGCAGAGTCGTCGTTTATGTTTTACTAAAAATATATAAATAAAGAAATAATGAATATGTTTTGAAAATTAATTATCTTATGATTTAAGAAAAATCGATCTTCTGAATTAACACAGTTGCCACTTGATTTTTTAGTAAAAATCAAGAAAACATAAAATTAATTTTCAAAAGATTTAAAATAGATAAAAATATGTTGAAAAGGGTTCGAAGTTCAAATTTCATTCCGAGAAGATGTTAGCCCCACGTAATGCGCGTTAACTCGTGGTTGACCGACGATTTAACTAAATGACCATTTTTGAATAACTTTCCAAATATTATCTAAACAAAGTGAATTCAATTCTTTTATTTATTTTATTTACTACTTCATTTATATCATTTTTAAAAGGAAATAAATTAAAAGGGGAATTTATTTTTAAAAGAAAATATTTTATAATACATACATACATATATATATATATTATATATATATATCTAATATATCTATATATATATATATATAATATCTATATATATATAGATATATACATCCAATATATATATATATATCTATATACCTACATATATTAGCTATATCTATCCTACATACATCTATGTCTATATATATATATATATCTCCATCTATATATATACATCCTAATCTGTATATCTATCTATATCCTACCACATATATCTGTATATATCCTATCTTATCTATATCCTTCTGTATAATCTCTCTCTCTATATATATACTCTATCTACTCATGATATATATCTCTCTCCTACATCTATGATTCTGTCTCTCTCTCTCTCTCTCTCTCTGTCTCTCTCTCCCTCTCTCTCTCTCTCTCTCTCTCCTCTCTCTCCCTCTCTGTATGTTATAGATATCTCTCTATCTTGTCTCTCTCTATCTATCCCTCCATATCTCCTATCTCTATCTCTCTCTACCCTACACTTATCTATCTATACCTCCCTATATGTCTCTCTCTCTCTCTCTCTCTACTCTCTGTCTGTCTATCTCTCTCTATCTCTATCTCTATCTCTCTCTCTCTATTCTCTCTATCTCTAATCTCTCTATCTCCCTCTCTGTCTGTCTCTCTCTCTCTCTCTCTCGGTCTCTCTCTCCCTCTCTCTCTCCTCTCTCTCTCTCTCTCTCTCTCCCTCTCTGTCGTCTCTCTCTCTCTCTCTCTCTCTCTTCTCTCTCTTCTCTCTCCCTCCCTCTCTCTCTCTCTCTCTCTCTCCCTCCATCTCTGTCCATCTCTCTCTCTCTTCTCTCTCTCTCTCTCTCCTCTCTACCTCCCTCTTCTGTCTCTCTCTCTCTCTCCCTCCATCCATATCTCGTCTCTCTCTCTCTCTCTCTCTCTGTTCTGTCTCTCTCTCTCTCATCTCTCTCTCTATCTCTCATCTCTCTTCTCTCTCTCATCTATCTCTCTCTTCTCCTCTCTTGTCGTCTCCTTCTCTCGTCTCTCTTTCTCCTCCTCCCTCTCCCCTCTCTCTATACTATATATGTACATATCATCCATATATATGTAGATCATTCCTAACCTATCTCTGTATCTATCTCCTAATATATGTCTAGCTATACCTCTCCCTCCTCTCTCTCTCTCCATATCTATATACTACTCTCTATCTATATATATCTATATCTATCTCTCTCTCTCTCTCTATCTCTCTCTCTCTACCCGTTAACGTCTTCCCCGGGCTCAGGAGTAGAATAAAGACTTTGTAAAAATTATATGTATATAAATAACCCTTTGAGTATATATCGATATAAAAGAAATAAATAATAATAAAAACAGACTAATTATTGGGGATTAATTAAATTATAATTAAAAGTGTTAGTCAACATAAGGACAAATAAACAAAGAGATAGAGAAAGGAAAATTTGAACTTGGGCCAATTTGTCCAAATTCCACTAAGTTGGGCTTTGGCCCACTTGTCCTATACTAAATATGTCCAAACAAGAGCTTGGGTCTATTTTTCAGCAACTCAATCCTTCATGAAATAAGTTGAGGCTTTTAGGCCTTAACCTCTTTTTAGAAAATCTGTGTATATGCTTAGCATATACTGCTGCATTAAAACCGTATATCAGCCCGCTATCGTGTATATGGGGCTGTATACCTAGCCTACACAACATGATTTTAACCCCTGTACCTGTATGCTATACCTTAGACCTGTAATTCATCATTTATACATGTATATCAACTGTATACTGTTGTATGCAGCACGTATATCGCCTATTTTAAAAATATCTGAGGCTCGTGTCACGACCCAAAACCGAGCCGCGAGTGGCACCCACACTTATCCTACTATGTGAGCGAACTAACAAATCTAAACCCAAACATATTGAACAAAATACAATGCGGAAGACTTAAACTCATTAATGAAAATCAATTCAATAACTTCTAAAAACTCAACATCTATTATTATTCCCAAAATCTGGAAGTCATCATCACAAGAACATCTATCCTCAAAGTACTAAAACTAAGAGTATCTAAGAAAGCTAAAATAAGTAAAAGCTAGTCCATGCCGGAATTTCGAGGCATCAAGACATGAAGAGGAAGATCCAGTCCAAGCTAGAAGCATTAGCTCACCTGAAATCCGGTGTAATGAAGACTGGCTAGAGTTGCGGTTGAGTTGAAGACGACGGTACGTTTGCTGCACTCCACAAATAACAAAGAAAGAAACATACAAGTAGGGTTCAGTACAAAACGCAAGTACTGAGTAGGTATCATCGGCCAACTCAAAATAGAAAATAGTATATATCAGATAATATCATAAATCAACTACAATACTCAACATGTAGCAACAACAAGTACTATAATCATTAATAAGTACCGCCAAGTTCACCCATGAGGACTCAAGCCTCAATACCATACTCATTAAGGAATTAGGTTCATTAGATTGAGTATATTAACATCTTTCAAGATTCATTATCTTTATTTCTCTTGTGTCGGTACGTGACACTCCGCTCCCCTTATTTCTCTTGTGTCGGTACGTGACACTCCGCTCCCCTACTACTATGTGTCGGAACGTGACACTCTGATCCCCTAATTCTACGTGTCGGTTCGTGACACCCGATCCCCTAATTCTACGTGTCGGTTCGTGACATCCGATCCCCTAATTCTACGTGTCGGTTCGTGACACCCGATCCCCTAATTCTACGTGTCGGTTCGTGACACCCGATCCCCTAATTCTACGTGTCGGTTCGTGACACCCGATCCCCTAATTCTACGTGTCGGTTCGTGACACCCGCTCCACTAATCTCATTCTATCAATTCATCAATCCTTCTTTTATACCAAGGAATCATCAATCTCATTATGTTAGTTCATCAAGCCTTCTTTTATACCAAGGCATCATCAATATCATTATGTAGTTCATCAAGCCTTCTTTTACACCAAGGCATCATCGTTAACAAAGTAGATTAGGGTTTCTTTTCAAGATTTAGGATTTAATAGCTTCATCATGCTTATTTTATCACAATTATATAATCACATTCATGCAAGCATACAATTAAGCATATAGAAGGGTTTACAATACTACCAATACATATTATTCGCTATTAAGAGTTTACTACGAATAGCATAAAAACCATAACCTACCTCCACCGAAGATTCGTGATCAAGCAAGCAATCCTCAAAATCCTTGTGTTCCTCTTCGTTTCCTCTCTCTTTGTTCTTTCTATTTTTCTTATTCAAACCCTCTTTCTTTTACCCTAATTAGCATATAATTAAGTATAAAAGATGAGGAATTAACCCACTAATTAACTCAAGGTTATCTCTTTTAACCCCCAAGAAACTGAGTTATTAATATTAACCCACTAAATTTATAATTAAAGCAGGAATAGTCCAAAACGCCCCTTAAAATATTTACAGAAATCCGACCCAGCCTGGGATTACGCAACCTGTGACGGTCCTTCATGGCTGTGACGGTCCGTCCTGCCGGTCCGTCGCAAAGTTCAGAGACTCAATTTCCTTGAAGAGTCTGTGACGGTCCATCGTTCCCACGACGGTCCGTCCTGCAGGTCCGTCACAAAGTTCAGAGACTTAATTTCTGTAGAAGATGTGTGACGGTCCGTCGTGCCCACGACGGTCCGTCTTGCCATTCCGTCACGAAGTTCAGAGAGTCGATTTCAGTACCCAAATTTCAGAATTCTAAGAGTTTTGGAACGAGACCCCCTCGACGTTCCGTCGTGCCCATGACGGTCCGTCGTGGGGTCCGTCGTCTCAGCCAGTTTTTCCAGAAATAAAATCTGCTGCTCAAAACGACTAAAGAGGTTGTTACAATAGATACCAATTTACCCATCGTTCGTCCTCGAACGATCACAAGAAGGAAAAACAAGGGCGAAAAGGAGTACCTGAATCTGTAAACAGATATGGGTATCTTTCTTGCATATCAGCCTCCTTCTCCCAAGTGGCTTCTTCAACTGGTCGATTCTTCCATTGAACTTTGATAGATGCAATCTCCCTCGACCTCAACTTGCGGAATTCTCTATCTAAAATAGCAACAGGCTCCTTCTCATAAGACAAATTCTCATCAAGCAGAACCGAATCCCAACGAATGATGTAGTTTCCATACCCATGGTACCTTTTCAACATAGACACATGAAATACCGGATGCACTCCTGACAGTCCTGGAGGCAAGGATAATTCATAAGCCACCTCCCCTACTCGCTTAAGTACTTCAAATGGTCCAATATACCTTGGGCTTAGCTTACCTCTTTTACCAAACGGCATCACCCCTTTCATGGGCGAAACCTTCAGCAAGACTTGCCCACCCTCCATGAACTCCAAGTCTCTAACCTTTCGATCCGCATATTCCTTTTGCCTACTTTGAGCCGCTAAAAGCTTTTCTTGAATAGATTTCACCTTCTCTATTAAATCACTCAACAGATCAGTACCCCAAGGTCTAACCTCAAATGCATCAAACCAACCAATGGGAGACCTACATCTCCTCCCATACAATGCTTCAAATGGAGCCATGTCAATACTGGAGTGATAGCTATTATTGTATGAAAACTCCGCTAAGGGTAAGAAGTTGTCCCAATGACCACAAAATTCTTTCACACATGCGCGAAGCATATCCTCCAATACTTGAATCGTTCGCTCAGACTGACCATCAGTCTGAGGGTGAAATGCAGTACTAAGGTCCAACCTAGTACCTAATTCCGCATGCAATATTCTCCAAAACATAGAAGTAAACTGCGTACCCCTATCTGCTATGATGGAAAGTGGAACTCCATGCAATCGAACGATTTTTGAGATGTAGATTTTGGCTAACTTCTCTGCATTGTAGGTCACCTTGACCGGAATGAAGTGAGCAGACTTAGTTAATCTGTCCACAATTACCCAAATGGAATCAAACTTACCCAATGTCTTTGGAAGACCAACCAGGAAGTCCATTGCAATTCTCTCCCACTTCCATTCAGGAATGGGCATTCTCTGAAGTGTTCCTCCAGGCCTCTGGTGTTCATACTTTAATTGTTGACAATTTGGACATTTGGCAACAAAATCAACAATGTCTCGCTTCATTCTACTCCACCAAAAGTGTTGCTTTAGGTCACGGTACATCTTGGTTGCACCAGGATGTATAGAATATCCGGAACTATGAGCCTGTGTAAGAATAGTGTGGATCAAATCATACACACGGGGCACACATACCCTTCCCTTAATCCTCAAAAAACCTTCCTCATCAATTATTGATTCTTTAGCCTCTCCTCGCAACACCATATCCCGAATTCGACTTAGTTTCTCATCATCAAACTGTTTTCCCTTGATCTTGTCAAGAAAAGAAGATCTCGCCTCCACACAAGCCAAAATTCCTCCCTTCTCATTTACTTCTAGCCTCATAAAGTCATTAGCCAAGTTTTGGATTTCTCTCGCCAACGGGCGTCTAGAGACTTGTAAGTGGGCTAAACTACCCATGCTTCCTGTCTTTCTACTTAAAGCATCTGCCACAACATTAGCTTTTCCAAAATGATACAGAATAGTGATATCATAGTCCTTCAGTAGTTCCATCCATCTCCTCTGTCTCAAATTCAAATCTTTCTAAGTAAAGACATACTGTAGGTTACGATGATCCGTATAGACTTCACACTTAACCCCATATAGATAGTGTCTCCATTGCTTTAATTCAAATACTACCGCGGCCAATTCCAAATCATGGGTCGGGTATTTGCGTTCGTGCACCTTTAATTTCCTCGAAGCATAAGCAATTACATTCTTCTCTTGCATTAGCACTGAACCCAAACCAGAATAGGATGCATCACAATAATCAATGAAATTCTTACCCTCTACTGGCAAGGTAACGATTGGTGAAGTAGTCAACAAGGTCTTGAGTTTCTGAAAGCTTTCCTCACATTCATCAGACCATACGAATGGAACATTCTGCTTAGTCAAGTTCGTCAATTGGGAAGCAATAGAAGATAATCCCTTGACAGATCGACGGTAGTAGCTAGCTAAACCAACAATGCTCCTTATTTCTGACACATTAGTAGGTCTTACCCAATTCTTCACTGTCTCAATCTTAGAAGGATCCACCATCACTCCATCCTTAAAAACCACGTGCCCCAAGAAGGACACCGAATCTAGCCAAAACTCACACTTGGAGAATTTGGCGTAAAGCTTTTTCTTCCTCAACAACTCCAATACAATTCTCAAATGCTCCTCATATTCCTTCTTACTCTTGGAGTATATCAGTATATCATCAATAAATACGATCACAAAGAGATCCAGATATGGCTTAAAAATCCCATTCATCAAGCTCATGAAAGCAGCAGGGGCATTCGTAAGACCAAAAGACATCACTACAAATTCGTAATGCCCATACCTGGTTCGAAAAGCAGTCTTTGGAACATCCGTTTCCAGTATTTTCAATTGATGATAACCGGATCTCAAGTCAATTTTAGAGAAGACACAAGCACCTTGTAACTGATCGAACAAGTCATCAATGCGAGGAATAGGATACTTGTCTTAATAGTTACCTTGCTCAACTGCCGGTAGTCTATGCACATCCGAAAACTCCCATCCTTCTTCTTCACAAATAACACCGGAGCACCCCAAGGAGATGCACTTGGTCTAATGAAGCCTTTGCTCAACAACTCCTGAAGTTGGGCCTTTAACTCTCTTAACTCCGCCGGAGCCATTCAATGCAAAAGTCAATATCTCTATCCGATGGCATACCAGGAAGATCTGCAGGGAACACGTCCAGAAACTCACGGAATATCGAAACCGACTCAATTGAAGGTACTTGGGTAGTGTCATCCCTGAGTTATGCCAAGAAATATAAACACCCTTTACTAACCATTTTCTTAGCACGAAGAAAGGAGATGATACGAACCGGAGTGGAAGTGTAGTCACCCTCCCACACTAACGGATCTATCCCAGGCTTGGCTAACGTCACAGTTTTAGCATTACAATCCAAGATCGCAAAATTCGGAGAAATCCAAGTCATACCCAGAATTACATCAAAATCAACCATTTCTAGGATAACCAAATCTACATAAGTGTTGCTCCCCACAAAAGTCACCAAACAAGACCTATATACTTTTTCAACTATCACAGACTCACCCACCGGAGTAGAAACACGAATAGGCATGTCAAGTAATTCACAAGGTAAATTAAGACCAGTAGCAAATGAAGAAGATACATAGGAAAATGTGGATCTAGGATCAAACAATACAGAAGCCATGCAATCACAAACCGAAAGATTACCTGTGATGACAGCATCAGATGTCTCCTCTTCAGATATCCCAGGAAAGCGTAACAATGGGCCCCATTACTTGTCTGTCCGTTGCCCCTACCATATTGTGTTGTAGTGGCTCCAGTTTACCCATCACCCCGGCCGTTTTTGTAACCACCACTACCTCGGCCACCACGTCCTCCAGAATAACGGCCTCTACTATGACCACCTCTACCTCTAGCAATTGGGGGTCTATAACTCTGTTTTGGACAATTCCTCCTAATATGTCCAGTCTCTCCACATCCATAACACTCTCTGGAGTCAAGCATAGGTCTCTTAGAGAAGTGTTGACCGGTCTGAGGTGGACCCCCAACTACAGTCTTTAGGGAAGACTGAAAATTGGTCGGACTGAGTAACCTCCTGAACCCTGTCCTCTAGAGTAAGAACCATTAAACTCACCTCCCTTTCGAAACCTTTTTGAAGTCGATGCCATGGTGAATTCATCTGGCTTCACTCCTTCCACCTCTATCACGAAGTCTACCACTTCTTGAAAGGATTTTGCCGTAGCTGCTACCTGTAAGGCTGAAATCCGCAATTCTGACCTCAACCCCTTAACAAAACGGCGAATCCGCTCTTGTGTACTGAAACAAAGTTGGGTGGCATACCTGGATAATGCACGAAACTTAGCCTCATATGCAGTAACCGATATCCTACCTTGCTCTAGGCTCAAGAACTCATCTCTTTTCCTATCCCTCAAAGTCCGGGGGATATACTTCTCCATAAACAAGCTAGAGAATGATGCCCAAGTCATAGGTAGTGCCTCTGTTGGTTGACACTCAACATGTGACCACCACCACATTTTGGCGTTCCCTTGAAACTGATAAGTCACAAACTCAACACCAAACCATTCTACTATACCCATCTTGTGTAGTAGCTCATGACAGTCAACCAGAAAATCGTAGGTTTCCTCAGATTCAGCACCCTTGAAGACTGGAGGTTTCAATTTCAAGAACTTACTAAAAAGTTCATGCTGATCATTTGTCATTATAGGCCCTGTAGTCAGACGAGGAAACATGCCTATTTCCAATGAGGCATCCATGCGCGGAGCCACGGTAGCTGCATGTTGTACCTCCGGAACCTGAGGTGCTGGTGTAGAAAACACTGGAGGTGTCTGGCCTTGATCAGATAACCCGCTAAGATAAGAAAGAACCTGATTAATCATCTCTGGGGTAGGTTGTGGTGGCAATTCCTCATTCTGCACTTGTTCATTCTCCCCTTCCTCACCCTCTCTTACTACTTCCTCAGTCGGTGGAGGAGTCACCGCCCTAGTACCAGATGGGCTAGGTGCTTGTCTTCTTCCTCTAGAGGGCGTCCTCCCGCGACCTCTTCCACGACATCTTGCCACTACTCCTCTTCGAGTTACATCCCCAGTGGCTGGCTCAGACGCTTCTTGTCTTGCCGGTGTCGGTGTTGGCGCGGTTGTTGCTCTAGTTCTAACCATTTGCGAAATAGAGTGAAGATGGTCAGATACCAATTTGTATCACCTAGATACCAATTGGACCCAAGTAATAGCACGAAAGAAAGGAAGAAAGAATGGAATTTTCCTAAAGTCTTATAGCCTCTCAAAGAAAAGTAAAGGCGTCCCCCTGCCGTTCCTTAAGACTCTACTAGACTCGTTCTTATGTGATGAGACCAACGAACCTAATGCTCTGATACTAAGTTTTTCACGACCCAAAATCGAGCCGCGAGTGGCACCCACACTTATCCTACTATGTGAGCGAACAAACCAATCTTAACCCAAACATATTGAACAAAATACAATGCGGAAGACTTAAACTCATTAATGAAAATCAATTCAATAACTTCTAAAAACTCAACATCTATTATTATTCCCAAAATCAGGAAGTCATCATCACAAGAACATCTATCCTCAAATTACTAAAACTAAGAGTATCTAAGAAAGCTAAAATAAGTAAAAGCTAGTCCATGCCAGAATTTCGAGGCATCAAGACATGAAGAGAAAGATCCAGTCCAAGCTAGAAGCATTAGCTCACCCTGAAATCCGGTGTAATGAAGACTGGCTAGAGTTGCAGTTGAGTTGAAGATGACGGTACGTTTGCTGCACTCCACAAATAACAAAAAAAGAAACATACAAGTAGGGGTCAGTACAAAACACAAGTACTGAGTAGGTATCATCGGCCAACTCAAAATAGAAAACAGTATATATCAGATAATATCATAGATCAACTACAATTCTCAACATGTAGCAACAACAAGTACTATAATCATTAATAAGTACCGCCAAGTTCATCCATGAGGACTCAAGCCTCAATACCATACTCATTTGGGAATTAGGTTCATTAGATTGAGTATATTAACATCTTTCAAGATTCATTATCTTTATTTCTCTTGTGTCGGTACGTGACCCTCCGCTCCCCTTATTTCTCTTGTGTCGGTACGTGACACTCCGCTCCCCTACTACTATGTGTCAGAACGTGACACTCCAATCCTCTAATTCTACGTGTCGGTTCGTGACACCCGATCCCCTAATTCTACATGTTGGTTCGTGACACCCGATCCCCTAATTCTACGTGTCGGTTCGTGACACCCGATCCCCTAATTCTACC
This sequence comes from Solanum peruvianum, assembly GCA_027705065.1. Lineage (NCBI taxonomy): Eukaryota > Viridiplantae > Streptophyta > Magnoliopsida > Solanales > Solanaceae > Solanum > Solanum peruvianum. The sequence continues at coordinate 30,306,109 of JAKWJD010001765.1, read as the reverse complement.
TGTCGGTTCGTGACACCCGATCCCCTAATTCTACGTGTCGGTTTGTGACACCCGATCCCCTAATTCTACGTGTCGGTTCGTGACACCCGATCCCCTAATTCTACGTGTCGGTTCGTGACACCCGCTCCACTAATCTCGTTCTATCAATTCATCAATCCTTCTTTTATGCCAAGGCATCATCAATCTCATTATGATAGTTCATCAAGCCTTCTTTTGTACCAAGGCATCATCAATCTCATTATGTAGTTCATCAAGCCTTCTTTTACACCAAGGCATCATTGTTAACAAAAAAGATTAGGGTTTCTTTTCAATATTTAGGATTCAATAGCTTCATCATGCTTATTTTATCACAATTATGTAATCACATTCATGCAAGCATACAATTAAGCATATAGAAGGGTTTACAATACTACCAATACATATCATTCGCTATTAAGAGTTTACTACGAATAGCATAAAAAACCATAACCTACCTCCACCGAAGATTCGTGATCAAGCAAGCAATCCTCAAAATCCTTGCGTTCCTCTTCGTTTCCTCTCTCTCTTTGTTCTTTCTATTTTTCTTATTCAAACCCTCTTTCGTTTACCCTAATTAGCATATAATTAAGTATAAAAGATGAGGAATAAACCCACTAATTAACTCAAGGTTATCTCTTTTAACCCCCAAGAAACTGAGTTATTAATATTAACCCACTAAATTTATAATTAAAGCAGGAATAGTCCAAAACGCCCCTTAAAATATTTACAGAAATCCGACCCAGCCTGGGATTACGCAACCTGTGACGGTCCGTCATGGCTGTGACGGTCCATCCAGCAGGTCCGTCGCAAAGTTCAGAGACTCAATTTCCTTGAAGAGTCTGTGACGGTCTGTCGTTCCCACGACGGTCCGTCCTGCAGGTCCTTCACAAAGTTCAGAGACTTAATTTCTGTAGAAGATGTGTGACGGTCCGTCGTGCCCACGACGGTCCATCCTGCCATTCCGTCACGAAGTTCAGAGAGTCAATTTCAGTACCCAAATTTCAGAATTCTAAGTGTTTTTGAACGAGACCCCCTTGACGGTTCGTCGTGCACATGAAGGTCCGTCATGGGGTCCATCGTCTAAGCCAGTTTTTCCAGAAATAAAATCTGCTGCTCAAAACGACTAAACAGGTCATTACAACTCGTCTGAGCTTCCTTTGACATGTATTTCGGCTTCCAAATTTTCAACGATAATCAAGTCTTGACTCAAAGAGATTTATCTCGGAGGAATGCGAGAAAGGAGTCAAAAAATGGCCTCAAATTGATGTCACATGTATCAAGACAAAGGAAAAAGAATTAGGCTCTATTTGTGACACAAAAATATAATCATTAACAATTTCCAATCATATTATGCATTTTTCAACCTCAAACCAAATGATAAAATTTGCCTTAAAGTAGTAGTTGTATTTCCCTACTCTCATTTGTATATGAAGAGAAAGGAAATGTTAATGTCAGCCTAAATAATATAATCAAATAATCAAACGAATTTTGAAATGAAAAAATACTATCCAAAGTTAATGACTCGAATCCGAGAAACTGAGCTTAATACTAAAAAAACATACCCAACTTTAAAGCATAATTTGCAAGGGTCCCAATTCGACTCAGAATAAAACTAGATAAAAGTTATATAAGGCCAATCAAACCAAGACACACAAACATATTCTTAATGAGTAACCACCTAGTAACTCTACAGGAAGCATGAACACTAATAGCTAGAAACAATTTTTATTATCATGAAGGAAGAATGTCAACAGTAAGGCTAATGGCCATCATTAGCGAAACAAGAGAAAATGCAATGGAACAGGCTATTATAATTTGATATCAGTAGGTTTAAAGGAACATCATGTTCAAGAGAAGACATCAATGCCACCGGTAAGTACATGGCCATGACAGAATAATATCAACACAAGCATGCCACTATTTTTTTTTTCTTTTAGATCTCTTTTAGCATTTCGTACGACTTCCGTCGAAGAACGAGGCAATAAACACACCATAAGGTTCAGCACAACGATACCATAGAATCATTTGGATAAGATCAAGAATGCGGCATAGTGGTCTTAACTAAACACCAAGACAAACTCGACTATGCTAGAGAAAAAAATGTTCAAGCAAAACATAACACTAATATACCATTTAGGAAAAGAAAATGGATTTTAAAGCTTTAACTGGATTGTAAACCGACTTAATGAATCCCCCACTAATATCACTATCGAACCAACACTGAGTAGACAAGCAAACAACAATTATAAATTTCCAATACCAAGTTTTTAACTCAAACACAAACAGAAAAAAATGCTACAGGAAAATACGTGCTTCTTTCTTTGGGACAGAGATACTGAGGCAGTGACGAGAAGAGCGGGACAACGAGCTTCTTCCAACACCAATCGTGAACTTCGTGAACCCCAAAGACTTGAAGAAACTCCGCCGAACAAAGAAACAGGCGAGGACACAAGCAAAGCCTAGACTCTCACAAACTCTCCACTAAAAAAAATGTATGTGTTTTGTATTTATAGAAAAATGTATGTTGTTGGTAGCTTACTACTCCTTTTTAAAAAAAAATTCAAAAATTTCCCAATCCTTTTTTTTTTTTTAAAATCTTATTCTTTTCTAAAAGAAGGGATAGAAAATAAAAAAAAACCTTTTCTCAATAGTAAAACATATGGGTATTTATAAGAGGAAAAATTGGAATTAAAAAAAATGGGGGGAAATCCAGAGGGGGGAAAATGGATGGAATTAGATTCAAAATTCTCCATTCCCAATTTGAATTTCTCCCAGGGATAAGGTTGAAAGCTAGAAATTGTTCCATTCTTCAACGGAAAAACAATTTAAGTCGTTGGTGGAGAGTGAAGGACGAAGAAAGTGTAAGATTGAGACACCACACTATTCGAGTACGAGCAGAAAGGACGAAGTGCGAGAGAGAGAGGTTTGGTATTGTATTCTATGTTGTTACTGATGTTTCTGGGCTGGAAATTGCGTAGTGGGCTGATATAAAGGCCCAATACTTGCTCCTAAAATGAGTTAGATTATAGAGTTTAAGAAATAACCAAATTAATCCACTTAGTTAAATTCGACCATATTCTTTGAATTCCTAGTTTTGGCTCTAAAGTGGGTGAATTGATCATGACTTTATCTTATTGAATTCATGTGTAGATTGTACTGGGCTATTGAATTATGAATAGGTCATAATAGAATTGTCAATGTATTTCAAAAGTTATGTTCTGCGCAAATTTTATCATTGCTCAATGAGGATTTGTTAATTTTACATATTTTTTAAGTTATTATTAATATCTTGCATGCTCAATACATTCCATGTACTGATGCACACTCTACACTTCATCCTCTCATGATTTTGGGTCAAATTTTCAACATCCAGATCACACATACATCGATTATCGATCCGTATTAAATAACTTTAGTTGTGAATTGTCATATTCCAAAGACAATAGACATGTTTTTCATATTTAGTCTTTTAGTTCAGATTTTAGTTTTTCTAAGATTAGCTGGGGGCATGTTCAGACAACTCTAGTCAGTAGAGGCTTTCTAGACATAGTATTAGATTCAGCATTAGCTTTTAAGTGGTTGTGCAGTACCAAGCTTTATTTATATTCATTTTAGTTTTGGATATCCCCCACATTCAGTTATCTATTGTTTTAGCTTTCACAATAGTTCATACATTCTTAGATATTTTAAGTATGCTCATAATATGCCAGACATGGTTAGTTGGGTTAACTCATGACCCTAGCCTCCGTGTCTCGCCAAGGGGGTAACCTCGAGGCGTCACAGATAGTATGGTAAGAAGAATTTGTATTCTTAGGATGGATTAGTATGTTTATCTTATGTGTAACAATTTGTGGGTTCAAATTAGGCTTGAATATTGTGATAGCATATGTATAAAATCAAACTTCAATAGAAGTAGACATGTGTATCCTAGCGATGGTTACAAGTTTCACCTCATGAATGATATTATTCAAAAGGATAAGCATATTTATGAAGTGTTGATAAGCTTAAAATCCAACATCTTCGTCACTTAAGACATAGTAGAGTTATTCTTTACTTATGTCCATGTCAAGTAACTTTAGATGGTGTGTGGCTGATGTTCAATATATACCATTCATACTTTATGAGTCTTTCCTATGTCTCAAATGAATTATTTCTATGATTACTTCCCTAGAAAGTTATAAGAGTTTTATTTTGAAGTCTAACAGAGGCCAATAGGGGCTAAGTCCAATACGTAATTTATGTTGTTCTAGCCTATGCTAGTTTTTAGCTCATGCTTCTAAATCCTTTATTGCTTATAACTAGACCATATTGCAGGAAAAATATTATTTTAAAGTATTCTATATAGCCCAAATAAATCCTAGCTTACTCTATTCACATTTATATTCTAATTTTGATCTTTATTCGTGGATTAGTAATCCCAATGGGGATATATTATAATGCCCAATAAGCTCTAAGTAATGATTCAAACCATCCTTCATATTCGTATAGGCTCAAACTCTCTAATTTATGGTTGTATGTATATGTATTTAGATTAATTCATAAGTGTGGAAAGCATATTAGATGTGAATTAAGGTTATAAAGGACAACTAGTATATTAAAAGTTTTGTTGACTAATACTAAGAAAATTAAAGGTTGTGAAACCTTTAATCCATCGTCTTTGACCTTTTGGTAATCCAAGTTATGTACTAAAAGTTATGTCCATTTTACTATGTACTTCGTATTTTGCACGATCCATCGCCTAAAGTTGATGTTCCTCATGTGATGACATGACAAAGTAAGTGATACTACTAGTCTTGCATCAAGTGCCACACAATTAAGCCTTTTAGTGGGCGGACGCATAATACAAAAATTCTTTAAGTTTTCTCTTCTTTTCACATTCTATAAGGGGTGATTTCGTCCTTTCCTTATTTGAAACCCCAACCCACATCAAAAAACCTCTCCAGAAACCCTTATTCTTTCATATTTGATAACTTACAATAAAAGTTTCTCCTTCTTTTTCCTTCCCAATGCTTAAAAGAACAACAATTACAGGAACTTAAGAGATTTGAACTCTGATACATCCTCAAACTGTAACGACCTGTTTAGTCGTTTGAGCAGCAGACTTTTAATTCTGGAAAAACTGGGCCATACTACGGACACCACGACGGACCGTCGTAGGCACGACGGCCCGTCGAGGGTGAATCGTGGCATCATACTTGGAATTCTGAAATTGGGTACTGAAAATCGACTCTCTGTAAATTGTGACGGACCTGCAGGATGAGTCGTCACATCCACGACGGACCGTCGTGAGCCCCCGTAGCAAAACACTTCAACTTTTGAGAATTTGGTGCAAGAAAACGAGTTTCTGACCGTCATGACGGAGGTGCAGGACGGACCGTCACAGGTGTGACGGGCCGTCACAGCTCACCTGAAAACTGGGGAGGCACGACGGCCTGTGCGACGGACCGTCGCACCCACGACGGCCCGTCACAGGTCACGCAGTCCCAGACAGTTTAGGATTTCTCCACCCGTTTTAAGGGTCGTTTTTGACTATTCTTTCCTTAATTAAAAAGATTGAGGGGTAACATTAATAAGTCTAATTACTTAGGGGTAAAAAGGGGTAACCTTAAGTGAATTAGTGGGGTTTTATTGTCCTTTTCACACTTAATTATATGATTAATTAGGGTAATGTAACGACCTGTTTAGTCGTTTTGGAGCAGCAGAATAATTTCTGGAAAAACTGGCTGGGACGACGGAAGTCGTGACGGACCGTCGTAGTCACGACGGCCCGTCGTGAATGATTCGTCCCATGACACTTAGCATTTTGAATTTGGGTACTGAAAATCGACTCTCTGTAAATTGTGACGGACCTGCAGGACGTGCCGTCACACCCACGACGAACCGTCGTGAGTCCCGTTGCAAAACACTTCGACTTTTGAGAATTTGGTGCAAGAAAACGAGTTTCTGACCGTCATGACGGAAGTGCAGGACGGACCGTCACAGGAGTGACGGACCGTCACAGAACACTTGGTGAAAAATAAGATTTTGGCCTCTGCGACGACCACTGTGACGGACCGTCGCAGGCATGACGGCCCGTCACAGGCTGCACACTCCCAGGCAGTTTGGGATTTCTCCACACGTTTTAAGGGTCGTTTTTGATTATTCTTTCCTTAATTACAAAGATTGAGGGGTAACATTAATAAGTCTAATTACTTAGGGGTTAAAAGGGGTAACCTTAAGTGAATTAGAGGGGTTTATTGTCCTTTTTCACACTTAATTATATGATAATTAGGGTAAAGGAAAGAGGGTTTGAGTAAAACAAAAGGGAAAGAACAGAAAGAGAGAGAGCAGAACGATCGAATTGGTTGAGGAGAATAGCAAGCTTGGGAAATTTCTTGTGGATTCCAATTCTTCGGTGGAGGTAGGTTATGGTTTTGTATTACGATATTCGTAGTGAACTCTTGATAGTGAATAATATGTGTTGATGATATTGTAAACCTGTCTATATGCTTATTGTATGCTTGTATGAATATGATTATGTGATGTTGATAATACAAGCATGATGAAACCATTGAATCCCAAATCTTGAAAGAAACTTTAATCTATGATATTAATGATAATGCCTTGGTATAAAGGAAGGCTTGATGAATTAAAGTGATTGGGATTGATGATGCCTTGGTTAGAGAAGGCTTGATGAACGGATATAATGAGATTAGTGGATCGGAGTGTCACGTTCCGACACATAGAATTAGTGGATCGGAGTGTCACGTTCCGACACATAGAATTAGTGGATCGGAGTGTCACGTTCCGACACATAGTATTAGTGGGACGGGTGTCACGAACCGACACGTAGATATAGGGGATCGGAGTGTCACGTACCGACACATGTAGGGGATCGGAGTGTCACGTTCCGACACATATAGGGGATCGGAGTGTCACGTTCCGACACATATAGGGGATCGGAGTGTCACGTTCCGACACATAGTGATAGGGGATCGGAGTGTCACGTTCCGACACATAGTGGTAGGGGATCGGAGTGTCACGTACCGACACAAGAGGAAGAAAGATAATGAATCTCGAAAGATGATAATATATTCAACATAATGAACTTAATTCCCAAATGAGTATGGTAATGAGGCTTGAGCCCTCATGAATGAACTTGATGGTGTTATTGACGATTATGATACTTGTTGTTGCTACATGTTGAGTTTATAGTTGATTTATAATATTACTTGATGTATATTGTTCCCTATTTTGAGTTAGCCGATGATATCTACTCAGTACGTGTGGTTGTACTGACCCCCTACGTTTATGTTTTCCTTTTGTTATTTGTGTTATGCAGCAAACGTTCCGTCAACTTCGACTCAGCAGTAGATCAAGCCGTCTTCACTCCATCGGAAATTCAGGGTGAGCTAATGCGTCTAGCTTGGACTGGGTCTCCTTCTTCAAGTCTTGATGCCTTGAACTTCCGGCATGGACTAGTTTTTAATTGTTTTAGCTTTTTAGACATTCTTAGATTAGTAGTTTGAGATAGATGTTCTTGTGGTGATGACTTCCAGATTTTTGGGAATATTAATAATAGTTTTGAGTTGTTTTTATTATGAGTTTAAGTCTTCCGCATTATTTTCTGTTGAAATATCTTGAAGTGTTAAGGTTTAGATGGGTTGGTTCGCTCACATCGGAGGGTAAATGTGGGTGCCAGTCGCGTCCCCGATTTGGGTCGTGACAGACATCAGAGATTAGGTTCATTGGTCTCATCACACAAGAACAGGTCTAGTAGAGTCTTAAGGAACGGTAGGGGGACGCCTTTACTTTTCCATGAGAGGCTATAAGACTTTAGGAAAATTCCATTCTTTCATTCTTTCTTTCGTGCTATTACTTGAGTCCAATTGGTATCTAGGTGATACAAATTGGTATCTGACCATCTTCATTCTATCTCGCAGATGGTTAGAACTAGAGCAACGACCGCACCAGCAGCAACAACGGAAAGACAGGAAACTACTGAGCCAGCCACTAGGGCTGTGGCTCGAGGAGGAACATCGGCAAGAGGCCGTGGAAGAGGTCGTGGGAGGACGTCCTCTAGAGGAAGAGGACGAGCCCCTAGCCCATCTGATACTAGGGCGGTGACTCCTCCACCGACCGAAGAGGTGATAAGAGAGGGTGAGGGAGGGGAAACTGAACAAGTGCAACATGAGGAATTGCCACCCCAACCTACCCCAGAGATGATCAACCAAGTACTTGCTTATCTTAGCGGGTTGTCTGATCAGGGTCAGGCACCTCCAGTGGTTTCTGAACCAACACCTCCGATTTCAGAGATACGACATGCGGCTACTATGGCTCCCCGCATGGATGCATTATTGGGAATAGGCACATTTCCACGTCTGACTACTGGGCCTATTATGACAAACGATCAACATGAACTCTTCAGTAAGTTCTTGAAACTGAAACCTCCAGTCTTCAAGGGTGCAGAATCTGAAGATGCTTATGATTTTCTGGTTGATTGTCATGAGCTACTACACAAAATGGGGATAGTAGAGAGGTTTGGTGTCGAGTTCGTGAGCTATCAGTTCCAAGGGAACGCCAAAATGTGGTGGCGTTCACATGTTGAGTGTCAACCAACAGAGGCACCACCTATGACTTGGGAATCATTCTCTACCCTATTTATGGAGAAGTATATCCCAAGGACTTTGAGAGATAGAAAGAGGGATGAGTTCTTGAGTCTTGAACAGGGAAGGATGACAGTAAACGCGTATGAGGCTAAATTTCGCGCGCTATCCAGATATGCCACGCAACTTTGTTTCAGTCCACAAGAACGGATCCGCCGTTTTGTGAAGGGGTTGAGGTCAGAGTTGCGGATTTCAGCCTTACAGATAGCGGCAACAGCAACATCCTTCCAAGAGGTGGTAGACTTTGTGATAGAGGTGGAAGGAGTGAAACCGGATGACTTCACCACAACGTCTACATCAAAAAGGTTTCGAAGGGGAGGTGAGTATAATGGTTCTTATTCTAGAGGACAGAACTCCGGAGGTCACTCAAATCGACCAATACAGTCTTCACTACAGACTGTAGTTGGGGGTCCACCCCAGAACAGTCAACACTACTCCGAGAGACCCATGTCTGACTCCAGAGAGTGCTATGGATGTGGGGAGATTGGACATATTAGGAGGAATTGTCCAAAACAGAGTTACAGAGCCCCAATGGCTAGAGGAAGAGGTGGTAATGGTAGAGGTCGTTATTCTGGAGGGCGTGGTGGCCGAGGTAATGGTGGTCACCAAAACGGCAGAGGAGAGGGTCAAAATGGAGCCGCTACTACACAACATGGTAGGGGCAACGGACAGACAAATGATAGGGCCCATTGTTATGCTTTCCCTGGGAGGTCTGAAGCGGAGGCGTCTGATGCTGTTATCACACGTAATCTCTTGGTTTGTGATTGCATGGCATCTGTATTATTTGACCCTGGCTCCACGTTTTCATATGTATCTTCCTCATTTGCTAATGGCCTAAATTTACATTGTGAATTACTTGACATGCCTATTCGTGTTTCTACTCCGGTGGGTGAGTCTGTGATAGTCGAAAAAGTGTATAGGTCTTGTTTGGTGAATTTTGTGGGGAGCAACACTTATGTAGATTTGGTTATTTTAGAAATGGGTGACTTTGATATAATTCTGGGTATGACTTGGCTTTCCCCAAATTTTGCGATTTTGGATTGTAATGCTAAAACAGTGACGTTAGCCAAACCTGGGGCAGATCCGTTAGTGTGGGGGGCGACTACACTTCCAAACCAGTTCGCATCGTGTCCTTTATTCGTGCTCAGAAGATGGTTAGTAAGGGTTGTCTAGCTTTCTTGGCACATCTCAAGGATGACACTACCCAAGTACCTTCGATTGAGTCAGTTTCGGTAGTCCGTGAGTTTTTGGATGTATTCCCTGCAGATCTTCCCGGTATGCCACCAGATAGGGATATTGACTTCTGTATCGATCTTGAACCTGGTACTCGCCCCATTTCTATACCCCCGTATAGAATGGCTCCCGCCGAATTAAGAGAGTTAAAGGCTCAACTTCAAGAGTTGTTGAGCAAGGGCTTCATTAGACCAAGTGCATCTCCTTGGGGTGCTCCAGTTTTGTTTGTGAAGAAGAAGGATGGGAGTTTTAGGATGTGCATAGACTACAGACAACTGAACAAGGTAACTATTAAGAACAAGTATCCTCTTCCTCGCATTGATGACTTGTTCGATCAGTTGCAAGGTGCTTGTGTTTTCTCAAAGATTGACTTGAGATCCGGTTATCACCAATTGAAAATACGAGCAACGGATGTTCCAAAGACTGCTTTTCGAACTAGGTATGGGCATTATGAGTTTGTGGTAATGTCGTTTGGTCTTACTAATGCCCCTGCTGCCTTCATGAGCTTGATGAACGGGATTTTTAAGCCATATTTGGATCTCTTCGTGATTGTATTTATTGATGACATATTGGTATACTCAAAGAGCAAGAAGGAACATGAAGAGCATTTGAAATTGGTGTTAGAGTTGTTGAGAAAGAAAAAGCTTTATGCGAAATTCTCCAAGTGTGAGTTTTGGTTAGATTCAGTGTCCTTCTTGGGGCACGTGGTTTCTAAGGATGGAGTGATGGTAGATCTATCTAAGATTGAGACGGTAAAGAATTGGGTAAGACCTACAAACGTGTCAGAAATAAGGAGTTTTGTGGGGTTAGCTAGCTACTACCGCCGATTCGTCAAGGGATTCTCTTCCATTGCTTCCCAATTGACGAACTTGACCAAGCAAAACGTCCCATTTGTATGGACGGATGAGTGTGAGGAGAGCTTCCAAAAGCTTAAAACCTTGTTGACTACCGCGCCTATCCTCACCTTGCCGGTAGAGGGCAAAAACTTCATTGTCTATTGTGATGCATCCTATTCTGGGTTGGGTGCAGTGCTAATGCAAGAGAAAAATGTGATTGCTTATGCTTCAAGACAATTAAAAGTGCATGAACGTAACTATCCAACTCATGACTTGGAATTGGCCGCGGTAGTGTTTGCACTAAAGCAATGGAGACACTATTTGTATGGGGTTAAGTGTGAAGTCTATACGGACCATCGTAGCCTACAGTATGTCTTCACTCAGAAAGACTTGAACTTGAGACAGAGGAGATGGATGGAACTACTAAAGGACTACGACATCACTATCTTGTATCATCCGGGGAAGGCGAATGTTGTAGCGGATGCTTTGAGTAGGAAGGCCGGAAGCATGGGAAGTCTAGCTCATTTGCAAGCTTCTAGACGCCCATTGGCTAGAGAAGTGCAGATTTTGGCTAATGACCTTATGAGGTTAGAAATAAACGAGAAGGGAGGACTGTTAGCTTGTGTAGAGGCAAAATCCTCTTTTCTTGATCAGATTAAGGGGAAACAGTTTGACGATGAGAAACTAAGGCGAATTCGAGATAAAGTGTTGCAAGGAGAGGCTAAGGAAGCAATAATCGATGGGGAAGGTGTTTTGAGGATCAAGGGAAGAGTATGTGTACCCCGCATCGATGATTTGATCACCACTATTCTTACAGAAGCTCATAGTTCCGGATATTCTATACATCCTGGTGCAACCAAGATGTATCGCGACCTAAAGCAACACTTCTGGTGGAGTAGAATGAAGCGAGATATTGTTGAGTTTGTTGCCAAGTGTCCAAATTGTCAACAAGTAAAGTATGAACACCAAAGGCCCGGAGGAACACTTCAGAGAATGCCCATTCCTGAATGGAAGTGGGAGAGAATCGCAATGGACTTTGTGGTTGGTCTTCCAAAGACATTGGGTAAGTATGACTCTATTTGGGTGATTGTTGATAGGTTAACTAAGTCTGCTCACTTCATTCCTGTCAAGGTGACCTACAATGCAGAGAAGTTAGCCAAAATCTACATCTCAGAAATCGTTCGGTTGCATGGAGTTCCACTCTCAATCATATCAGATAGAGGTACGCAGTTTACCTCTAAGTTTTGGAGAACACTACATGCTGAATTAGGTACTAGGTTGGACCTTAGTACTGCATTTCATCCTCAGACCGATGGTCAGTCTGAGCGAACGATTCAAGTTTTGGAGGATATGCTTCGCGCATGTGTGATAGAGTTTGGTGGCCATTGGGATAGTTTCTTACCTTTGGCAGAGTTTTCATATAATAATAGTTATCACTCTAGTATCGACATGGCCCCATTTGAAGCATTATATGGGAGGAGGTGTAGATCTCCCATTGGTTGGTTTGATGCCTTCGAGGTTAGACCTTGGGGGACTGATCTGTTGAGAGATTCTATGGAGAAGGTGAAAGCTATTCAAGAAAAGCTTTTAGCGGCGCAAAGTAGACAAAAGGAGTATGCAGACCGAAAGGTTAGAGACTTGGAGTTCATGGAAGGTGAACAAGTCTTGTTGAAGGTTTCACCATGAAAGGGGTGATGCGGTTTGGTAAAAGAGGTAAGTTAAGTCCAAGGTATATTAGACCATTTGAAGTGCTTAAGAGAATAGGGGAGGTGGCTTATGAATTAGCCTTGCCCCCAGGGCTGTCCGGAGTGCATCCGGTGTTTCATGTATCCATGTTGAAGAGATACCACGGAGATGGAAACTACATCATCCGTTGGGATTCAGTTTTGTTGGATGAGAACTTGACTTATGAAGAGGAACCGGTTGCTATATTAGATAGAGAAGTTCGCAAGTTGAGGTCGAGAGAGATTGCATCCATCAAAGTTCAATGGAAGAATCGACCGGTTGAAGAGGCTACTTGGGAGAAGGAGGCAGATATGCAAGAAAAATACCCACATCTGTTCACAGATTCAGGTACTCCTTTTCGCCACTGTTTTTCTTCTGTTGATCGTTCGGGGACGAACGATGGGTAAATTGGTATCTATTGTAACGACCTGTTTAGTCGTTTTGGAGCAGCAGAATAATTTCTGGAAAAACTGGCTGGGACGACGGAAGTCGTGACGGACCGTCGTAGTCACGACGGCCCGTCGTGAATGATTCGTCCCATGACACTTAGCATTTTGAATTTGGGTACTGAAAATCGACTCTCTGTAAATTGTGACGGACCTGCAGGACGTGCCGTCACACCCACGACGAACCGTCGTGAGTCCCGTTGCAAAACACTTCGACTTTTGAGAATTTGGTGCAAGAAAACGAGTTTCTGACCGTCATGACGGAAGTGCAGGACGGACCGTCACAGGAGTGACGGACCGTCACAGAACACTTGGTGAAAAATAAGATTTTGGCCTCTGCGACGACCACTGTGACGGACCGTCGCAGGCATGACGGCCCGTCACAGGCTGCACAATCCCAGGCAGTTTGGGATTTCTCCACACGTTTTAAGGGTCGTTTTTGATTATTCTTTCCTTAATTACAAAGATTGAGGGGTAACATTAATAAGTCTAATTACTTAGGGGTTAAAAGGGGTAACCTTAAGTGAATTAGAGGGGTTTATTGTCCTTTTTCACACTTAATTATATGATAATTAGGGTAAAGGAAAGAGGGTTTGAGTAAAACAAAAGGGAAAGAACAGAAAGAGAGAGAGCAGATCGATCGAATTGGTTGAGGAGAATAGCAAGCTTGGGAAATTTCTTGTGGATTCCAATTCTTCGGTGGAGGTAGGTTATGGTTTTGTATTACGATATTCGTAGTGAACTCTTGATAGTGAATAATATGTGTTGATGATATTGTAAACCTGTCTATATGCTTATTGTATGCTTGTATGAATATGATTATGTGATGTTGATAATACAAGCATGATGAAAACCATTGAATCCCAAATCTTGAAAGAAACTTTAATCTATGATATTAATGATAATGCCTTGGTATAAAGGAAGGCTTGATGAATTAAAGTGATTGGGATTGATGATGCCTTGGTTAGAGAAGGCTTGATGAACGGATATAATGAGATTAGTGGATCGGAGTGTCACGTTCCGACACATAGAATTAGTGGATCGGAGTGTCACGTTCCGACACATAGAATTAGTGGATCGGAGTGTCACGTTCCGACACATAGTATTAGTGGGACGGGTGTCACGAACCGACACGTAGATATAGGGGATCGGAGTGTCACGTACCGACACATGTAGGGGATCGGAGTGTCACGTTCCGACACATATAGGGGATCGGAGTGTCACGTTCCGACACATATAGGGGATCGGAGTGTCACGTTCCGACACATAGTGATAGGGGATCGGAGTGTCACGTTCCGACACATAGTGGTAGGGGATCGGAGTGTCACGTACCGACACAAGAGGAAGAAAGATAATGAATCTCGAAAGATGATAATATATTCAACATAATGAACTTAATTCCCAAATGAGTATGGTAATGAGGCTTGAGCCCTCATGAATGAACTTGATGGTGTTATTGACGATTATGATACTTGTTGTTGCTACATGTTGAGTTTATAGTTGATTTATAATATTACTTGATGTATATTGTTCCCTATTTTGAGTTAGCCGATGATATCTACTCAGTACGTGTGGTTGTACTGACCCCCTACGTTTATGTTTTCCTTTTGTTATTTGTGTTATGCAGCAAACGTTCCGTCAACTTCGACTCAGCAGTAGATCAAGCCGTCTTCACTCCATCGGAAATTCAGGGTGAGCTAATGCGTCTAGCTTGGACTGGGTCTCCTTCTTCAAGTCTTGATGCCTTGAACTTCCGGCATGGACTAGTTTTTAATTGTTTTAGCTTTTTAGACATTCTTAGATTAGTAGTTTGAGATAGATGTTCTTGTGGTGATGACTTCCAGATTTTTGGGAATATTAATAATAGTTTTGAGTTGTTTTTATTAATGAGTTTAAGTCTTCCGCATTATTTTCTGTTGAAATATCTTGAAGTGTTAAGGTTTAGATGGGTTGGTTCGCTCACATCGGAGGGTAAATGTGGGTGCCAGTCGCGTCCCCGATTTGGGTCGTGACAGGTAAAGGAAAGAGGGTTTGAATAAAACAAAAGAAAAAGAACAGAAAGAGAGAGAGCAGATCGATCGAATTGGTTGAGGAGAATAGCAAGCTTGGGAGATTTCTTGTTGATTCCAATTCTTCGCTGGAGGTAGGTTATGGTTTTACGTTACGATATTCGTAGTGAACTCTTAATAGTGAATAATATGTGTTGATGATGTTGTAAACCATGCTATATGCTTATTGTATGCTTGTATGAATATGATTATGTGATGATGATAAAACAAGCATGATGAAAACCATTAAATCCCAAATCTTGAAAGAAACTTTAATCTATGATATTAATGATAATGTCTTCGTATAAAAGGAAGGCTTGATGAATTAAAGTGATTGGGATTGATGATGCCTTGGTTTAGAGAAGGCTTGATGAACGGATATAATGAGACTAGTGGATCGGAGTGTCACGTTCCGACACATAGAATTAGTGGATCGGAGTGTCACGTTCCGACACATAGAATTAGTGGATCGGAGTGTCACGTTCCGACACATAGTATTAGTGGGACGGGTGTCACGAACCGACACGTAGATATAGGGGATCGGAGTGTCACGTACCGACACATATAGGGGATCGGAGTGTCACGTTCCGACACATATAGGGGATCGGAGTGTCACGTTCCGACACATATAGGGGATCGGAGTGTCACATTCCGACACATATAGGGGATCGGAGTGTCACGTTCCGACACATAGTGGTAGGGGATCGGAGTGTCACGTACCGACACAAGAGGAAGAAAGATAATGAATCTCGAAAAATGATAATATACTCAACATAATGAACTTAATTCCCAAATGATTATGGTAATGAGGCTTGAGCCCTCATGAATGAACTTGATGGTATTTATTGACGATTATGATACTTGTTGTTGCTACATGTTGAGTTTATAGTTGATTTATAATATTACTTGATATATATTATCTTCTATTTTGAGTTAGCCGATGATATCTACTCAGTACGTGTGGTTGTACTGACCCCCTACTTTTATGTTTCCCTTTGTTATTTGTGTTATGCAGCAAACGTTCCGTCAACTTCGACTCAACAGTAGATCAAGCCAGTCTTCACTTCATCGGAAATTCAGGGTGAGCTAATGCGTCTAGCTTGGACTGGGTCTCCTTCTTCAAGTCTTGATGCCTTGAACTTCCGGCATGGACTAGCTGTTACTTGTTTTTAGCTTTTTAGACATTCTTAGTTTAGTAATTTGAGATAGATGTTCTTGTGATGATGACTTCCAGATTTTGGGAATATTAATAATAGTTTTGAGTTGTTTTTATTAATGAGTTTAAGTCTTCCGCATTTCTATTGTTGATTTTGTATTAAAATGATAAGGTTTAGATGGGTTGGTTCGCTCACATCGGAGGGTAAATGTGGGTGCCAGTCGCGTCCCCGATTTGGGTCGTGACACAAACTTCAAAGATAAGGTACGTAAGACTCCAATGATAGTATTCCTTCGCTCTGATGCCTAAACTATTTTTATTCTCAAGAATTTCATATAACTTTTAAAATAAAAGCTAGGGAATTTTACAAAATTATGCTTTTTCTTCCCAAACTCTTGGTTTTATTATTTCACATTGACTTTGAAATCCTTTGTTAATGATTTTAGCATGAATTTATGGTCATTCAAACCTTTATAAATTCTAGCATGAAAACAAGCATGATATGAATTACAACCTAAATACATGTTACTTGAATATATGACTTTTGAGATTAGTTTCATGTATCATTCAAGATGAATCATGGTTTTACGTATGGGCATTGTATGAATATATGTTATTTTGGGAAAACTACTGGTACTGAGAGAATGCAAGTTTAGAAAACTCAAGTCCTATTACTATGCGCCAATGTAGGATTATGTTTCACTGCTTTACCAGTTAACCTTTTGACCCTGAGAGTCTCATATTATAGGATCAACAGAGATATGATATGGTCTTATACTCTGGAAACCTATAGGGCAGACCTCTTGTTAGGAAATCATGAGCTCCCATGGTGTATGTTGGTTATAAGAAACTCCCAAATTATGAAAATTTTAGGATATTTTTTAGGTACATGTGATTCATTTTAAGTATGCTATGTCATGTTTATTATTATGAAACACTAATGAAAAAGACTCAAATATATGAATATGTACTTTTGAAAAGAAACTTTTATAATATTTGTGTATGGACTCCAACCGTTTTATCTTCAACACTTTAACTATACATATGATCTTGGAAATTTTATTTCACCATCTTGTTCATGATTCTTTAAATGATTATGCTAGTTTCCCACTTACTTAATCAATACTTTCCACGTACTGGGACATACATTTCTTTGCACTGCATCTTTATATAATGTAGATTTTTGATATTCACACTTAGATTTATGGCTAGTGAGGTTGGAGCTCTCCAAATAAGCTTTGGTGAGCCCTCCTCATCTGGGGATTCCGTTGTTTTAGTTGTTGACTCTTTGCCTTATGTTGTCTTTATTTTGAGGTAGTTGCGGGCCATGTCCCTGGAAGCTTATATTTTCATTTTAAAGTAGTAGAGTCCTTATTTAAACAATAGTAATGTAGTCTCAAGGAATTTTTTTCAATTTTTTTTATCAAGCATTTGTTTCAGTTTATGTAAAATTTTATATGATATGCCTGATATAGTAAGTTAAGGATTAACTTGGGATCATTCATGGTCCTAGGTATTGTGTGTAGACTAGGGTGTAGACTCAGGTGATTACATTGTCCCTATGTATCATCAATTTCCAATCTTCACCCCTAGATTACCTGTTACTTCATTGAATTTCTGAAATCTTTGTTTAATTGTGATTATTGATACAAAAATGTGTTTCCTATGAGGAATTATCCACCCATTGTTCTTACTACTACAAATGAATTGATTTACATTGAAAATTTCTTGATAGAATTACATACAGTACATAGCTCTCTTTGAGATTCGACCGTGGCTCTCAGTTGGGTATGTATTATTTACGATGACCACTTACTCTTTGAACTTATTTAAAGGGTACCTTTGAGATTTGTCAATAAAATTAGAATGTTTTTGCTTGATCTGCATGATTGGAAAAGTTTGATATCTAAAGATGTGTGCGATACAGGGAATAATGTTTTTTCTATTTTTCACGCTTGATTGGTAAAATATTTTTCTAAGAATGCGAAAAATGAAATTCTTAATGAAATTAGAGTAAATCAGAGGTAGTTTGAATGTAACTTATTTGAATTGAATGAGATCACACCTTTCTCGTTAATGATTGTTTAAATTGATAACAAAGAATCGAAGAAGTAATTAACAAGTTTATAAAGATGATTTAAGTTTGAAGTTATAAATGAAATGCTAGAATTCAACATTTAAAGAAATGATTAAAAGATAATATTGGAGATAGAATTCAAGGAAATGATTGAGTTGCAATTTTAAAGTTGGGGGAAGAATTCGAAGCATCCTTTTATCCAGTGAAGATTTTGTGCCTCTTTCTTTTATCTTACGAGAAACATTTTATTTATTTATTTTGATTGATGAATCAGCTTTTTTCAAGTGATGCATATTTGAATCTTCATTAGTTGGAAGATTCCAATGAAATCCAGCTTCAACTGATTAAAATCTTTTAGTACACTGTAAAATGCAAGGATATGTGATTACATAATCAAAATAAATTTAATAGTTTCTCTTATTTATCAATTATCTAATAATAAAAAGTAAATAAAAATTAAATTATTTGAAAATACTAGAAACTTGTTGAAACTATTTGATGTTACTTAGTAACATGGACATAAATTTTATGTGAATTACCTTATAGAGGTTATTGATAGTGCAAAATTTTATACTTTTTGGCAATCCTTGTGTGCACGATAATTTCGATCCTTTTCATCTCTTGTCAAAAATCTTGAGCCACGGTTTATAGTATTTCCATTTAAAATAGCCCCATATTTAACTTCATTGATCTCTAGTGCACCTGAAAATATATGTGAGATTGCATGATATACATGAAATAAATTATACGCTCAAAAATTGGGACTTGAGCTACAATGTAATGATTGTAGTTTAGGATATCACTATGTTGTGTTCCATTTCTAGCTAAGGATTTCAATTACCTTCAACTCATTGATCAAAAATTTATGATGCATAATATGAATAACATAAATTCAGTTTGCAAGACAAAAAATTTCTTAAGTACCATCATTATCTTGTTGTTGTTGCTTGGGTAGAACCTCCTCAAAAGAATCCTTTTGGCAATTATTTATGTTGCTTCCGTTGGGTTCTTTGAATATCTCATTTTCTACCACCTGTAAATCCATTTTATTTCATTATAAATGCTTGAAGAGAAAATATGGTATGGAGTAAAATAAACGTTTTTAATGAAAAATTCATGTATATATATATATGAGTGATGATCAATAACCTTGCAAACGTCAACCAATGAATTGATATTTTGTTTTTTTTTTGTTGTTGGCTTGATAGATCCTCTTCAAAAGAATCTTTTTTTATCATTTCTTATGTTGCTTCGATTGGGTACTTCATATATCTCATGTTCTACCTCCTATAAATTCGTCCACTTTGTTTCTATTATAAATTCGTGGAGGATGAAAAATGTACTGTGGAGTATAATGAGTATTCTTAGTGAAAAACTCATATAAATAGGCATAAGTGATCAACAACTACCTCGCAAGTGTAAACAAGAGAGTTAATAATTTCTTGTTATTGTTGTTGTTTCTCTGTTAGTTCAACCTATAATGAATTATTTTGATCCTTTCTATGTTGCTTCTTTCTCATTTGTCAAACATATCATCATGTAACAAATTCAAGTATACACCTTTAGTTTTATTAATGATCAGAGATAAAAAAATATATAGTAACATATACTAGGTGCGTTCACGAAAATTTTATGTATATAGACATAAGTGATGAACAATTACCTTACGAATGACTATAATGGGAGTACAGTTCTCTTTCCTTGATACTTGCTTACTTACATGGAATCCCTCATTTTTTTCATCATTTGTATTGTCAACATTATTTTCCATCGTACGATTCAACTTATTCGCTAGGATACATTCACCGATGCTTTCAGGCTCACCTAAAAATCATGCATAATCATATGAAGAGTAAAATAATTAACACTATAATTCAATTGTAATACGTAGAACCAATACATAATGTACGTACTTTTAGTATCTTTTTGGTTACTAGGTAGTATCTCCTCAAAATTTTCCTCTTGATCCTTTCCTCTTTTGTCTTTGATGTGTACTTCAGATTTTTTGTTCTCTAAAGTATTCAAGCGACTCCCATTATATTCATCCTTAGGTGATGAGGGACTATTCTCACCCTGCAAAAATAAAGAGAACCTCATCAGTTAATTTAAATAAGTTAAACAATATTTTATTTTGTCCAATTTTTTAAAATACATAAATGCTAAAAGGGGTGAAAGAATGTTAACTACTGTTAAACAATGCTAAAAATTTGTCAAAAAACCTAAAATAAATACTTTTTAAGTAATATTACGTGAAAAGAAAATATAGATGTGTAACGTATGAATATAATTACATTATATATGTCAATAATGGAGCGAAATTTTCTTTTCCTTGGTTTCCGTTGCTTCAAGCGGTAGTTGTTTTCATCTTTTCCAATTTTTACGGGAAGTTTTGAGTTGCTATCAATGTTATTGTCCTTTAGAGTACTATTTATATTATTCGGAAGACTTTTTTTACCTGTGACAATGTTGAGCTCAACCTCACCTGAAAATCATACATTGTGAAACTGAAAAAAAAAATTCTCTTAATTTCTTAAGTAAACAAAATAAATAATTAATAAAAGTCAAGTGAAATTAGTTATTGACAATAATTTTTTAATCGTGACTTGCTAGTTAACTCTCTCTGTGAAAGATCTTTAGGAGAGACGACAATCATTTAACCTACTCCAACACAACGTCCCCTACCTTTAGAACTACATCGGATCCCCTAATGAATAAATGAAGATTAAAGAAGACTTGTCGCAAAATAAATTTCCCTAGATGTGTTATCGAACAAACAACTAGATGTCAATCACTTTTACACATAACAAAATAAAATCAACGAATGGGGGAATTCCAATGTAATGATACATGTAGACGAATCACAAAGACTTATTAAATCTCTTCGAAGAAAAAAAAGAGGATCTATCCTCCCCGGAGATTCTCGATCGTCATAAATTAATAGGAAAGAAGATTCTTAACAATAGCTAAAAAATAAGCTAATAACGCTATAGAAGCCGATTGAGAGTCTTAATCTAACTGACTTGCGCAAGGGCTTTCACAAAGAGAAGTGCACAAATTCAAGAATATATGCAAAAAACTCTTGACAGAGGACCTTGGTTCAACCTTGACCATTTCTTGTCGGTTAGAAACTGGAACCAACCTTCATCCTAAAGGAATCAAAACTTATCCATAGTTTAATATGGACTAGACTTTCACAACATCCGATTAATTCTATGATAAATCCTTCCTAGAAAAAATGGGTAAGAAACTAGCAGCTCTCTAAAAATTGAAACAAACACATCAACAACACCAAGAGAGAGGTATGCTTGCATCTGCAGCCAATTACCACTGGGTACACTAGTTTAAAAAAACATCAAAGTAGCAAATTATCTTTGAGAAGTCATATTCGAATGGAAGAAGTGTTGTACACAGACTGTAAAGGAATTCGCCACATCAAAAAATATTGTTTGTTCTCAAAAGAACCTAATTCAAAGTAAATAATTACACACGTAAAGATAAAGCACCCAAAGGAGACAATGGAATAAAGTCAATTTTTCAAAAATAAGAACAAGACACAATAAAAGGAAACAAAAGATAAAATGTCATCAACCACATATTTAAAAGCTTTCGATGCAAAAAATAGGTAAGTTCACCAAATCCCCCAACCCCTTTAAAAAAAATAAAAATAATTCCCCTCCACATATCGTTCCCATGAAGTTTTTAATAAGTTTCAACATAAGAGAATGGAAAAAACAAAGTCAAAAATGAAGAAAAGGTAAGCGAACAATTGAAACGGTTAAACACAACCTGATACTACCATAAATGCCCCTTAGCAAAGCAAGATGAGAAAAAATTCTACCATTTATACAAAGGGCCCCACATGATAGTTCAAACCTCTCTTGGGAAAAATGATGAATCTTGTCGCCTATAAAAATCAATGCCACAAAGAATTAATAGAGCCAGTTTCAATCATGCAAGCATTAAGAATAAATGAACCCCAAAAGAAGAACGACTCTACAACTTCTCACTCAGAGATGACACTCAGTGTTGAGAAAAGAAAACTTCATCTCTCCACTAAGAAGAACAATAAAAATATTAGTGGAGAGGATATGATAATGATCATCACATAAATGAAGTGCAACTCCAACCACCAACATTCCATTAGTATGCCTAAAAGTATCCTAGAGGGAACTTGACATTCCAAAATTTGAAAAGAACCCACACACAAACTTAACACCTGAGACAAGGTGCTTTGTGTTTTCTCCATAACCGAAATGAAAAATAGTCATGGTGTGAGCTGGCACTCCTCCATGGCTATAAACTCACTATGAATCTAAAATTCAATACCCTATTGATCTGCATCACAATCAAGGTTCCATGTTTTTTGGTACACTTCATAAAAGAAAGAATGAACTTGGCAGTAGCAGACTTTGTGTAGCAACTCTTGCTACATATAGTGCTGCATGCACACCTATATTGAGACTTGATATAGATGACCAGCAAAGAGGTGAACTCACTCATGGCCCAAGTTCCCCAATAGTTTCCTTTCCTCTCGGTATCTTGATAAGACCACATGTTCTAAACGATTGTTTACCCCATGGTTTCGTATGGAAAAGAATAGTGGGGGTGTAATAAGGGGTACTCGTTAAGAGTTTCCAGCTCTCAGACTGAGCAGAAAATAAATCGAATAAATTCTACAAAATTTAGGGGAACAAAATATTGAAGTCTACTATTTTGAAGAAAAGCTAGAGAAAGAGATTAGCAAGCCATACAAAGAAGCTTTTTGGTAATATGTCCACCCTTGGAGAATAATCTCACTTTACATATGAGGAATCAGATAAAGGTAATCAACGTAAAAGTAATGTTGTACCCTTTGAATCAGTCAAAGAAACTCTCATGTGGAAAATGAAATAGCAAAATAGAGAATCCATCAACAACCCATATGAGTTTTATCAGTTAGAATGTTAGGAGACAAAATAATGTGTGTTTAGAAGGAATTGCAAGGCATGGGTGAATCTCCAAAAGAAAAAAATGTTAGTCTGCATGGAAATAAAGATGATGGAACATTCCAAAATTACTAAGGATCGCGATTTTCATGCCCATGTTCAATCGGCTAATCAAGGCCTCTTTGGAGAAATCATCATCATGAGGAAATCGAAAAATTTAATATAGATAATATAATTATGACCTCCTAAGCCATTCATATCATGATAAAACTTAGCACCCTCCCTGATTTGTGGTTATTTTCGTCCATTTATGCTCGGCCTAGAAATCTCCTAGAGCTATTGTGGTAGTTGTTTCATCGGAGGTGATTTCCAGGAGGTCTTCCAAGCAAAAGATAACTTTTGGGGAAGAGACATTAAAAAACAGAGCCAAAACCCTTTAGAAATTACTAAACCAATGTAAAATGATAGACCTAGACTACAAAGGAAGTAAGTACACATGGACAACAAGAGAAACAAAAACCAAAGCAAACCTTATTCTTGAAAGGTTGGAAAGATGCATGAAAAATGACCCAATTAATCCTTATGTAACTGATGTTTAGTATTCCCACCTCCGCATACCCTCTCAGACCATTCTCTCCTTCTAGTAAATCTGAGTAAAAATGCCCAGTCCAAGAAATAGGCCCTTCAAAATGAAACCTACGTGTGGTACACAAGTTATCAAGGTCTATTCAATGAATCCTTTATACCATTTACTCACTGAATCTATTTCCCTTTTCAAAATAAAGGTTAAGATAAAGAATAGGAACACCTTTGGGAAAACTATCCTCTCAAGAATTGATGGAATCCATAGATCCCCAAATTACTTTGAAAATAACTAAATTCAAAAGAAAAAGACTCCTAGTGGAATATGAAAACATTCTTAAACTTGAGGAGTTTCGGAAAGACAAATCACACACCAACTTTCTAAGCGAGAGTGATTCCAAAGATTCTTCCTTACCTTGAAAACTAATATGAGGTGAAAAACAAAATCCCTGCCCTCAAGGATGAATTTGCAAGTTGGTACTATTATGAGCCTAATCATGAAACAAGTCACAACTTTTTCTCTTCAACCTCTAGAAATAAAAGACAAACTATGACAACTCACTCACAAAGCTCCCTACTCTGAGCCAAACTTAGATAGTAGAAAGCAGACTATCTGTATGAGTTGTCCAGTCAGTGTATTGGAGATCCGTCAGGAAATAAATTTATTTATACCCACCAAAGAATTTGGTCCATATGGACTAATACCCTTTTGTATCAAAAATAATGGGATAGTGTGAATGGTAAAGTTTCCAGCTTCTGTGAATAAACCTTTAGGAAATGTGAGATGGACCCTCTAATAAAAAACCTCTCCTGTGCCTTATACCAAAATATCATAATGCATTATTTCTCAAGAATATCAGAACTATTTGACTGTGCAACATTGGTTTCATAATTGTAACTAAAATCATAGCCAATGAAAAAACACCTTCCAACCATTATTGGGCCTAGCGAGACATGTTTTCTCTTTGGAAGTACAACTTTTGATAATATAATCACTCTCCAAGAACATCTTCTACTTTGGTAGGATGGAAAGATTTAATCCTAATATGATCAGAAAGATCAACCTTCATAAATCATTTGGTAGACTAGAATGATCCTTTATTAGGGTATCTATGGACTTCTTCAATTTTCCCTTAAAACTCCAAACTCATCTTCTCATGCTTCATAACATCCACCACCCCCTCCTTATTAACGGTATAAAAGTTTTACTTCCAACCATCTAAGGAATTTGCAAAGGAGACCCAATCTAACCATACATCTTCATGATGTTCATATAAAGGCTATCTAGATATATTGAAAAGTGTAGCTGAGTTGATCATGAACCTCATCAACATTTCTAAGGCTGGACTAAGAATATCAAACCTATTTTTTTATGACTTCACTCTTTTCTCACAGGAAAACACACAAAGATACAAAAAATATAGTGCAAATCCTAGACATTTTATGAGACAAATAAGAACAATAAATAAATCTAAGTAAGTCGAAGATCATTTTCTCCCTTAATAATTCAAAAACAAATTCAATGTATTGTGACACCATCTTGAAAATTCAAACCAGACCGTACATAGGGAAATACCTTGGCTTCCACTTTTCCACTCAAAGCCTGATAAGAATGACTTCGAATTCATCATTGACAACTTGAAAACAAAACTTAATTGTTGGAGGACCAAGTTCTTTAAAATGATTGAAAGGACAGTGCTAACCAAATTCTTTCTTATAAAAATTCACTCCCATGTCATACAGTACACACAGCTACCAGATAAAGTGATCATTAATAGGTTAGTTAAAAACTTCATCTAGGATACAATTGTAGAAAAGAGAAGAGTGCACCTAATAGGTTGGAAAACTATCACTCAACGGAAGATAGAAGGGGAATAGATCTGTAAAAAAGTGAGGTCAGAAACAAATCTCTCCACACTTTTTTGTATGTAGAGAATACAAGAATCCCAAAGTCTTCTTGGAAAGAAACCTGCAGGTCAAGTATTGCCACAAGAAGAATTTACCTATGAGAAGCAAAGTAGCATCAAAATACTAGAAATGTGTAATTCCAGGCTGGAAGACATCTGTCAATGCATTGAAATGGATTTCCAATAATGGTAACATAGTTAGTTTTTTAGGACAATTAGATTACAAATCTGGGAAACATAAGAAACCTCGTCCAAGGACCTCTAAACAAAAACGAGGACACACTCACTTTGGGATCTATGCTTGCAGAAGGAGAATGGAATCTAAGATCAATATTCTTTGATATCCTTGAGAATATTTCATACCCTTAACAAGGAAAGATGATAAGCTTATTTAGGGACTTAGTAGTAATGAACTCTTTTTTCCAAAGTGTTACTCTCTTCTCGTTAAATAGGTAGAGAAACAAAAAATAAGCATATAAAAGAAGTCCAGATGGACTTGGAAACAAGAATTTCTAAATAAGATCAAAACCTTCATGTGTCTCCAACATCACAACAGGTTAACAAACAATCACAACATCCATAGCATATGTATCTCCATTAATCCACACTACCTCTTTTGTGATAGTAAGAGTGACTACATCACGCACATCCTCTTCCATTTTCAAAGGCAAGAAACTTTTAGAGGAATTTGTCCCTCCACAACAACATTATTATCGAGATAAACTCGTTTTCGATTAATGCAACCAATTGAATGCCAGTTTGGGACTCCCTTAAGAAAAAATTTTGAACACATGGATGCCCTAGAAATTGGTAATCCCTTACAACTTGTGGAAGCTCTATCAGTAAGAAACAATAATGATTTTAATAAAAAAAATACATGATCAAACTATCCTCATCATTACAAGTGCTAGTGAATATCATCTCTTGATCAATGAAACAACAACAAAAGTAAGAGAAAATATTTAAGTCAAATAAAGTCCCTCAACACAAAGCACAAAACAACTTAGCATAGGTGGATTAGAACGAATGGTTATGGGGTAGGGGTATCAGAGGAGTGATAAGAAATAATGAAAGAGGATGAATATGTAGTTTCAATAAAAGGTTTGACCATACAAATGCAATCTAGGAAGAACTCATGATAATACTCCAAGGCGTTAAAATTGGAAAATCAAGAAAGATATTTCCACTAAAAATAAGGGTTGGTTCTTTGAGTGGAGTCCACATGATCACAAAAGGAACCTTCCTTATTATAATATAAGTTTTGAATGCAGGTCCTTGATGCAGTAGCTAGGACAAAAACTAGCACACATGGTATGAGAGCTCAACAAGGTAGTGAATGCGCTGAGTGAGGAGGGAGCTAGGCATGGAGCTCTAAGAAAACTCCTACAACTTTTGAAGTTCCCTTTGTGTGCGTACTAGCAATGTTACAAGCAGACACAAGAGAAATCTTTCTTCTTGAACAATGTAATACTGAAATATAAATAGTAACGACATACTTGACCAATACTTTTCAAGTGGGGAATGCCCCTTAATCTATGTAGTTGAATGATACTTTTCTATTTTTATAATATATTGCCATCCTTTTCATAAAAAAAAGTCAAGTTTTAGATATATTGTGTACCATCAGTAAAATTTTGTTTTTGTTTATCCAAAAATATCTTCTTGAAAGAGCCCTATTGATATTCGTCTTTCATGTGATCTTTTGAATTTTTGTTCTTTTTCTTTTGTGATTTGATCATCTTGAATGTACACTGTAAAATTAAATATAAAATGTAAGATCAACTAATTGTATAAATGTACAATTTATGATCACACAAAGTAAATTTCTCTTCATATTAATGAGTCCAAAAATTAGAAATGAATGAATTATAAAAATTTCACATAGAAAATAGTTCACTTATACGAATTATGGACCGCAAAAAGGGAATTTTCGTACAATCATTGTTAAACTATATTTCTATCAAACTTAAACAAGATTAGAGATTAGACATGTACTCATATAAACTTGTACAATAAGGACATAAATTTTTGATATAATTGAGTCCTCAAATTAAAATCTTGGACTAAATTTATAAAAAAAATTACAACAAAAAGGAGATAAAAATTAAATCAATTTAAATTAGTTGTATGTTTTTTGAATCCTTTCAAAGTATAAACACTTATGAATGAAACATCATGACAACATACCCATTGATACCCACAAATAAGATCTTAAAATACTAAGTTGTATATAAATTCTTTCCTTATATTTATGAGATAGAATGGTTGTTTCTCATAAACTTTGGCTCAAGAAATCTTTTCGAAATAGGGTTGCACCAACACACCCAGTATTATGTGAGCACATTTGATTAAATCACCACTACAACATACTCGGTGTTATCAACAAACAGAATCTATGAATTAAAAGATGTATAAAATATTTCATACCTTTATGGGATATATCTATTCTTCAGGTAGACGCCGGCTCAGGAGAAATCCTTTTGAAATAGGTTTTTAAAAAGGGAGGAAAACAAAAACAAATGGAAAATTAGACATTTAACAATATTATTAGTATAACTCCAAAATTTATTGCAGATGGTCCATAAATTCAAAATTATAATATTTACTAAATTAAACCACCAATTTATAGGTACAAAGGAGCATAGAGAATGGAAACAAAATAAAATTAGAGATAATCAAACTTATCCATCACTCAATTTGAATGGAAAAATAAAGTGAATATTCAATTCATCTTAGTCATGAATTGAATAAAATGGATATGAAAATTGAAACTATCTCAATTACCTTTATACTGCTCTTGTTGAATATTCACTTATGTTGGCTAAATTGTCTCCTATTAGATGCTTACATGTTTTCCTAAAAATTTGACATTAAAACAAAGAAGTGAATTACTTAGTGTCTTGCATTTTATGTATGTACACTCTTAGTTGTATTCATTGAAAGCTATAATTTTTGTAACAACCCATACGTACCCCTAGATATAACATGGTTTATTGAACCCCGAAAGACTTCATAAAATCCAATTAGTCCTCAAAACATAATAAATAAAAAATTAGGAGTAAAACACATATCAAGCCTAAAATGATTTTGATAAAAGAAAGCGGAAGTCTAGACACTTATCTGAGCATATCCATCTATCACAATCTTGGATGAAATTGGGCCTAGCCCATACATCATGTCAAAAAAAATACAGGAGTGGGAACTACAATAAGAGAAGTCCATCATCGAAACATGAGGACTCACTGAGCTCGGAAAGAAATTAATGTCCAAGCTCTAGCTACTAGAAATGAAATCTTGTCTGTCGGACCCTACATTTGGAGAAAATATAGGCAAGAGTATGTGTTGGTAAAAAAATGCACTAAGTATTTTAACTATGATTAAAAATATTTAAAACTTGCAAAAAGGTATGTCTCATTTCAAAGGTTGAAAATTCCATGTTTAAGAATCATATAAGAGGTTAAAAATCATATGTCATTAACATGGACAACAAAAGTTAACATCATCTTTAAACGTTGGCACTCATGTACAATACTTTTTGACCTAACATTAGTTCATTATTCATATTCTTGTTGTGGGAGATAATTCATATTGGACATGAGACCATGTGAGCGATTACATGATCACTCGATGTCACCTAAACGGAAAAAAAGGCTGTCTTACTTGCCTAAGGTAGAGCCATGAACTCTTAGCTTAGGTGGATCCACTAGCTAGATAACCAGTGGGGGCACATATTTTATTTGATATTGTGATTTCTACTGGAAACCCAAAATCAACTAATATAAAAGGTTTCAATCCCATAAGATATACAGGGGAAGTCCAGACTCAACTGACATAAAAGACTTCCATCTCATTTTAATATCCACTCAATTTTTGGCATAAATACAACAGAGTCTTACTTAACTCATGTCTCATGGAAGGATTCCCTTGAACACCAATCCAAGTCAAATCATTATGATACATCATTAGATAATGCATGAGAAAACCTCTCACCATCCATGTGTACATGTACATTTTAGATTCAATTAGGTGAGAAAGCCGTTCAACCTTAAGATCTTCATAATGTGAGAAAACCCTTCACATCCTTTTTGTTATGTGTTAATGAGAATTTTATTTTACTCAATATCAACAAAATTATTATAATCATTGACACTTCACTCTCAAAGTGCCCTTAAAGCATTTACTTAGAATTCATACAAGAACATGTATAAATTCATACTTTGAATTTTCAAGGTTCATAACCTACTCTAAATCATCACATCTTGAATTAAAGCATTAGACATAGATTTAATTATAATTCATGCGATAGAATCATTTAATGCATCAATCCATAAAATTTTTCTTTCATCAACAAAGATTCACATTATAAGATCACAATTGAGAAACATGAGGATTTCAAGGATTATTGGGGATACATCATAAAAACCATTGGAAATCATCAATTCAAGCTTATAATAACATAATTCAACCATTATAATCTAGTTTGAAAGGAACCCATGACTTTTGAATCAAACCCTAACAGTAGGGGATTTCTATCTTTACATTGAATTGGATTTTGAAGGAACTCCGTGGATACAAGGTTTCCATGGGTGAAATATATCATATCATAATAACAAACATAAATTCTAAGCTTCAATGGAGAATTCAAACACTTATCTTGAAACCCAAGATCTTCTTCTTTATCTTCAAACTTTTAGAGAGAGAATATTTGAGATGAGTTGGTTTTATTTTGGGATTTAGTTAGAATTAATTAAATGAGGTGAATTTGAGGTAAAAAATATTATATACGGGTTCTAAATGTAGACAAAACAACATATTATAGGAATCAGATAATTAGGAAAAGACCCAACTACCCCTGTAAATACCGGTTAGTAGAAGACACTGGCGGACCGTGGTTGGACCTAGGTCCGTCCTGCACATCCATGGTTGGTGCTCAGAGAGATTTTGCCAAACCATGGGCCCCTGGACCACGTAATTAGGACCCACCTATATCATGTATGTTCATCCATAGTTCTAGCCCTGGAACTTTTGGGAAAACCCATCCGCGGAACGTATTCGACGGATTATGGTCTAAACCATGGCCCGTCCTAGTGGACCAACTATCTTGGTAAAAAATTCAAATTTTAGGGGTTCTAACCACAGACCATACCTATGTCCCATAGGTCTACTTACTGATTGTCTGTTGACCTTGTGGATTCCAGCTGTATGTTCTATATTTTTGGTTCATTACTATTTCCCAGACACGGGGTATTACAATATCTTTCCCTTGGGATCACTAATCCTTGAATGACACTCTAGACACCTTACAAGAGTAAAGATTCAAGAGCAGTAGCCTATCGCACATAATTATCATAACAATGCATAAAAAAAAGGAGGGAACTTCAACTCCATATTTATACATTTAAATCATCACAAAGAAGTAATAACAACATATAAAACCCCATTATTCATGTAAAATTCAACATTTATCATGTTCTAAGAGTATTGTAACACTTTGAAAGTTCATTACCTAATCTCGAGCCTCACATGAGTGAACAAGGGTTATAACATTGTTAAGAGGTTAATAATAATAATAATAATAATAATGCATAGAAGTCATTTAGGATGTTTTAGAGTAAAAACATGAATTTTTAGAGTCAAAACATCAAGGAAAGTCCACGAAGTTTTGAGACTAGTGCAAAAGGTGCTAGTGTGTCTTATCCTATTTGATGGGGTTTTATTAGTCGTAAGTTGATGATATTTGGTGGTAAGTTGTCTAACATGTATTATAGTTGGTTTAGGGTAAAAAAGTCTTGGTACAAATCCCCAAGGATCCCCTAAGGGTCATTGAGGAGGACCCTTCTAATGTGGCCAAAAGATGTCTTGTGACAGAGTTTACCAACGAAGGCAAACGATGGGACATGGTGCAACCGATGGGGCGTCGATTTCCTCCGTCAATGGTCATATAGACATTTCGTCCAATGCCAATGTAGCAACTCTATGATCAAAATGACAAACCTGTAGGATGGTTGGTCCTAAGGACCGTCGACTGACGCATGGACCATAGGTTGTGGTCTCGTAGGTCAGGCCTGCAATTTCACTGGTGAATTTAAGTGGGTTCATTTAATCAAGTTATTTAGTTAGGGGCTTAATTTGTTATTAGGGATTGGTTAATTAGGTTTGTCAATTAACTATATAACCTTCCCAATTTAACACCTCTCAATTCCAAAACCCAAATTGCTCTTTATTCTCTCTTCTTTCTCTCTCCCAGATAGAAAAACTACATTGAAGGAATAGGTCAAGATATAAGGGCATAAATAAGGGTGATCTTCTCCATCAATCTTCAACAATTAACAAGGTATGAGATCCTTTCACCTTTTGGATTCCTTTCCCAAAATTGATTTAAAAAAGATGAGTTTTAAGTGGGTTTTCTTCTATTATGAATTTTGATCATCTAAAATGTATTCTATTGTGTTTATTTTGGTTATTATACTTAGATTATGATGTATTATTGTTCAATTATGCTATTTCTTGATGAATTGACTTAGTATGTGAAGTAGATCATGAAATTGACCCAAGCCTGTAACCCTATTTTATTAATTAGTGATGAATTTATGTGTAGTGATTCAGTTGACTTTATTATTGTGTTAATTACTATTGTGTTAAAATATTACACCCATTGTTGGGTTCAATTGGATGGTTTATGGTAAAACCTTTGATGATGGCTTGTAAAAAAGATTGGGGTAATTCATGTGATCTCAATCCTTTACTTCAATTATGATTACTTGTGTTTAGTCATGATGTTTTATTGAAGTATACTTTATGGTAAAATTTGATTAGGCTTGGCATGATTTTGAAATTAAATTCCTTTATTTATGGCTTGTGAGTTGTTGGCTAGGATGTAATGATATAAGGATGGTGATGAATTGCCTATGTGACTTATCATAATATGATTATGTAAATGTTATAACCTCACATGTGTGAATCGTATTGAATGGACATACTCATGAAAATCCTATTGATATATACTATGACTAGACTATACCTTATGAGCTAAACTAAGTTATGATTATTATTGAAAGATATAGGGACTCTAGCTTAGCACCTAGTGAAATAGAAGTAAGGAGTGTCCTTTCCCACATACGGAAGGTAAGATGACTATGGTAGTCATGAGAATGAAGACTATAATAAATGTAGCATCAAGAGGATCCCAAAACTATGTTTCCCCCAGGAATACTAGATAATTGATCCACCTATATGCTATGTTCATGTTTTGGTACTACCTTGGAAAGTATTCCACCTTATTTCTGTGTAGAGTTCCATGACACCGGATTCCATATTAGGTCATCTGGTCTATGTCGGTTAAGGAAAGATGTTTCCAAAGTTAAAACAAAGTAACAAAGTGAACTCTAACTAGGATTACCTAAGGGGTTTGTCTTAGTCCAGGTAGGGGTATAAGACTCTACCTATACATTGCACTAGTTAGCCTTGAGGGAAGTCTTAGAAGTATGTTCTTATGTGCTTATATTCTTATAAATGTAAACTATATGCATATGTTAATCTTGCATGTTAATAACACTATGTGATATTTGTTTCACATATGAACATATGGTTGGTGTCTATTGCTAGAGTTTGAGGATGTTTACTCTTAACGATAAATATGTAAAATGGGCATTGCTTATTTTTCTTGTTGGGTTTACTTGGTTGAGTGAGGTTATGGGACCTCACTTATGTAACAACCCTAAAAATGGCTATGCTAAATAACGTTTAATGTGTCTAAAATGCCTACGATTATACCGGGTTCACACGGATTGATGCGCGTAGAACCAGACCTCTGAACCCTTGTTACAGTGAAGCAAACTAACTTGGTGAGTTAGTTGAGCTAGGAAAGGTTGGGTCCAGCCATGTAGGGCTCCCTAATATGAAGATTTACCCGAATGAGTCTTTACCGAATTTAGAAAGGGAAAATCTTATGTCTGGAGGGTCTAGGGATAAAATGGTATTTTTAGGCTAAGGATAGTATCGTAATTACCCTAAATATGCAATTAATTATTTAATTAATAAGGTGGAGGGGTATTTTAGGAAGAGAGGCAAAAAATTTG
This sequence comes from Solanum peruvianum, assembly GCA_027705065.1. NCBI lineage: Eukaryota > Viridiplantae > Streptophyta > Magnoliopsida > Solanales > Solanaceae > Solanum > Solanum peruvianum. The sequence goes on along the minus strand of JAKWJD010001765.1, from coordinate 30,272,433 downwards.
CCTTTGAAGTGAAGTCTTGCTCCACTCGGGATCGAACCTAGGTGAAAGCAATGATTTAAATTGTTTTTAATTGAATTGGTAATTAATTTAATTAATTAATATTTATTGGTTTATCTAAAATAAAAAGAAAATCAGATTTTACCATTTAACTAAACGTTATTTGACTAAGTCCTAACTAAACTCTTAATCTTAAGAAAACTCTCCTTACTCACGTCTATCTATAAACACACGATCATTTTCTCTTCCATCATTTACATTCTCTCTGCCTAAAAAACTACAAGAACAGAAATCTTCAACCTTGAAGAACTTACACGAAAAATGTACACAAACAAGTTAATCAAAAACATTAGGCAAAAAGGGATGGTGTTCCGTCGAATTTGGTGTTGAGCTTTCTTTTAGGAGGTGTGTTTGGAGGAGTTCTATGTGCAACAAGTTGAGGTTTCAACGTTAAAAAGATATGTGTTCTCATCTCTCTTGGTCCATTTCCCAAGAGACCCTTAAGGTTCAGACGAATCTATTCCGAAAACTAAGGTTGTTCCACATTGCATGTCCTTGTCACTAGCTCCCATTGAATCATAAATTGGGTATGTTTGCTGGTAGAAATTAGGGATGTAATGTGTTTTCGTGATGATTATGTTTATGTGTGTATAAAATCATTTGAAACATGCAAAAATGGACATTTAATCTCAAAGCGTGCAATTTCTAAGTTTAAAAATCATCTAAGAGAGTACAAATCATAAGTCATAAACATCAAAAACTTAAGTCAACATCATATTTCAATGGTTATAGTCATATACAATACTTCTTGAGGTAACCTTAGTTCATTATTCATGTTATTTTTTTTTTTGGGATATCAGCCTTAACCGACATGATACCATGCCATCTATAACATGATTAACAGTTGTTTCCACACCAAAAATTGTTGTCCTACATGCCTAAGGAAGAAAAAACCTCTTAGCTTAGGTGGATCCACTAGATAGATAACCTATGGGGGCACAGATTTATGAGATACATAGATTGACAATAGAAACTCAGACTTAACTATCCTATAAGGTTTCCATCTTATGAGGTATACTTGGGAATCCCAAACTCATCAAACATAGAATACTTGCATATCATTTAAATATCCACTCGTTGCTAAACATAAATCCCATGGAGTACTTATTACGTCTTACTTAACTCGTGTATCATTGAAGGATATCCTTTACAACCAATTCAAGCTAGTTCACTAAGACAGATCATTAGATCATGCATGAGAAAATCTTTTACCGTCCATGTCTACATATAGGTTAAAGGTCCAATTTGTTGAGTAAGTCTTTCGACCTTAGGATCTTCATTACCTGAGAAGACCCATAACATACTGTTTAATTTATTTATAATTCATGTGAGACTATCACTTGATGCATCAATTCATAAAATTCATCTTTCATTAACAAAAACCCACATTATTATATCACTATTGATAACTATGGGGATTTCAATGGTTCTTGTATAAACATCATAAAAACCATATTAAATCATAAATTCATTCTTATAATGACATAATTCATTTTTGATAATGATGTTTGAAAGTAAACCATTACTTTTATATCAAACCCTAACAATTGGGGTTTTCTATATTTCTTTTGAAATCGTATTTTCAAGGAACTCCATCGGTGCAAGGTGTCCATACATGAAATATATGATACCTTAAAAGAAAATCCCAACGGTAATCTTCAATGGAGAATTTAAACCCTCAGTTTGAAAATCTAGGTGAAATCTTCTTGTTCTTCTTCTTCAAATTCTAGAAAAAGAACTATTTTAGAGGAATTGGTTTTCTTCTTGCTATTTACATAGAATAAATTAAATGAGGTAAATTTGAGGTAAAAAAACTTATATAGGGGGTTCTAAATATAGGAAAAATTACATAGTATATGAATTAATTAATTTAGAAAAAGCCTAACTACACTAAAGAATAACTACCAACAGACGACCCATAACCCACTACTAACGGACCGTGGGTGGAGACAGTCCGTCCTGCACGTCCGTCTTTGGTGGTCAGAGTGTTTTGGAAAACCACAAACTCTTAGACCACAAACTGTGGAACAATCTATGCCGCGTATGTCGAGCCATGGTTCTTGCATAAGAATTTTTAGCGAGACTTATCCACGGACCCAATCGACAAACTCTGGTCTGACCCACGACCCACCTTAGGGGATCCTCAATCCCGGTCAGAATGTCACATTTTTAGGTTCCAACCATGGACCGCTGCTACGATTTGTTGATCCACATACGAACCGTGTGTTGTCCTCGTGGGTGGCATCTGTAGGTTTTTTTAATTAGTTATTCATTACCCTTATTCTGATATTGGGTATTACACTTGTTTAGTTTTGTAAATTTAATTTATTAGTTATAAATTAAGATGAGAAAGTCTTTTAAATTAACTAACATAAATAGACTAGAGTTTTTAATCAATTATAGCAAAAGATTTCCTCTGATTGGTATTGTAATAGTGATATTTTATCATCAATTCAGAAAGTTATTTAAAATTTATTATTTTTTACTTTTGGCATAAATTCCTTATTTAAATATATATATTTTTTTTGTGTATTATAATTTTGAGCATAATACACGACTACTCTATTTGGTATGATATTTCTAAGGTGTTCATTTTCTACATAAAATGTATGTTACATATTTTTTAGTCACTTCTTCACAATTCCATTATACTAGATTGTTCTTTTTTCATTTTATTTACTCACCTTATTTCATTATGGTTATTAAAATTAACATATAGTAGTTTTTTTTAAAAGAAAAGTATATATTATTTAGTCATATTAAATTTGTGTGCTCGTCTAGTAAGCGTATATAATTTCTTGACTATGTGAAAATAAATTTAAATAGTTTATAACAAGTTAATTAAATTTGTATTTGAATAGTCATATTCATTATCTAATATAAAAGTGTACAATTTCTGAACATTCATAATTAATTAAAAAAGAATCTCAGAAAATTGATGGAATACATTTTAATCAATCAATTTCATTATAAATTAAAATAAGACGTTAAATTGTGATTAAGATAATAAAATTCTTACACAAGATCTTTATAGTTAATTTTCTCTACAATTAAAGTTATGTGATTTGTATATATAGTTACTTCTCAATACAATTCATATATTCATCTTTCATAGTTCAAACCCACATCATATCATCATCGTGTAGAAATCATGGGTCATGGCATGGGTTCAGAGGGAATTCAACTTAGAACATGCAATTTCATAAATTTATGCTTAAGACGACATCAAATAATCAATTGGATCAACAATGAAACAAACCCATGATAATCGAATGAAAACCCTAATGTAATTGGACAATCTAACTTCACAAAATTTGGGATTTAGGAACCCTATGGAGAAAAGAGTGTCACATCTGGGGAGCACCCCCAGACGTAACTGGTGTCATCGTCCTCTTTGAGGATTAGGAGTAGCCTCTTAGCTTACATTTTATACGCAAAAAAATATGGAAAATTTAAAACTTTTCATCACTTCTACAATGAGGTTTGCATAGACCTCTACATACACATAATATTTATATCGAGTAAGCATAGACCCTTCGTTTAGAAAGATTACATAGTCTTCTGCTTTTATTGCGCGTAGATATATAAGATAGAACATAGTCTGAAATGGATTTCTCATCTCATTACCATATAACAAGAGTATAACAATTTAATCCTAGCCCATACGTCAATGTAATAATGCCATATATAGTCTATTCAATGTTTAGTGATCAAATGAAAAGAAAAGAACATAAGAGTCTTAAAAACTTGAACAACTTCACAAGCTTGATATTGGCATTTACTATATAATGTGAGGACCTACACAACTTGGATGATTGATAATTCTAAAAAATTTTCATAGTCGTCCCAAAGACCTTCAACTAGCGGAACATAAAATGTTGCAGAATAGGGACAAAATGGGGTTAGTACAACACTTGTACTAAGTATGAGACCATATACACACATATCATGACATCATGCTAAAAAGGGACATTTCTTTAAACCATACTATTTACATTATGAAGTCTATGCATATTCAAGAAGACCATAGCAAATGAATAGGGCATATTCATTAAATCAACAAAAGGTACATCACAAGACCAACAATACTTAGTCTAGTCAAGTCAATATGCATATCATATAATTGAACACATAGTCAAAGCAACTCTATCATAAAGTTATAATATCCACAAGCAGGAATAAGAGTTCCGTAGAACATAACAAAAGCAAGACAATTACCTATGAACCCTCATTAAATTAACAGGTGCAATGACCAAGCAAAGCACCATCACCTTAATCAATCAATTAACTCAACAAGAACCATGACTAATATCCAAATTCACAGAGCATATCACTTAATAGTACATATCATCATAAAACCTTAGATATATAGACCAAACACATAACAATAAGTGAATTCAACATCATAAGACCCCATTAAGTGCAATATCATCATATACATATCATGTACCATTGTAAGAATATACATATATAATAACATCCTCCTAAGACTTCCCTCAAGGCTAACTAGTACAATGATTAGGTGGAATTCCATACCCCTACCTAGACTAAGCTAAACCCCTTAGGTTATTCTAGTTAGAGTTCATTCCTTTAGTTCATTTTACCTTTTGGGAATATCTTTCCTTAACCCACATAGACCAGATGAGCTAATGCAGAATCCGGGGTCATGGAAACCTAAAAAGAAGGAAGGCGAACTACTTGCCAATGTAGTGCAAAAAAATGAACGTAGCAACTACGTTGATTCACTAGCTAGTATTCATATGGGGGAAACATTGTTCAAGAACTAGGAGATATAGCTCGGACCCTTTTTATGCTACGGACCCTTTTTATGCTACATGCATTACGGTCTCCAATCTCAAGAGCACATTAGTGGTCCTACCTTCCCTTTGTGGGAAGGGACACTCCTCCTTCTAATTCATTCGTTGCTATGTTATAATCCTTTTTGAAATGTCTTTAGTGTCTTTATTAATCATCATTGCTTAATGTAGGTCATAGAGTCGAACCATTGTATTCTCATCATGATCATCATCATATCTCAATAAGAAATACATTAGTATAATCCTCCTATTACAATTCATACAAATGAGGTTAGCACATTTACGCATTTACATCATGAGAAGGTACATTGATAAGTTATCACCATCCTTATAACGTTTACATCTTAGCCAACACCTCACAAACCATAGTCAAGTCATTTCAATTAAACCTCATACCAACCCTATAAATCTTAATACAAGATATACTTCAATGCACATCATCAATAAATCTCAAGTAACCACAATTGAATTAAAAAATAAAGATCACAAGACTTACCAAGTCTCCTTCATTATCAATCATCAAGGTCTAACCATCAACCCTTAACTCAACCCAATAAGGATATAACATCATCACATATCAATAACGAATATGACAACAAAGCCAATTACATCACCACATTAAAAAACATCACTAATTCATAGCTTATGATAAGAGACTTAGGTCACCGATGTTAGGCTCTATATTTATGACTTTGATTTTCAAAGTGTTACAAAGAGTTCCATGAATGAAGACTATTGTACCTTGGGGTGCAAAGCCCAAAGCGATGGTGGTAATTGATACTTTAATGGAAACCCTAGCTCTTCTTCTTCTTCCTTAGACAGAGAAATACTTAAGAGGATCAACTTAATAAACTTTTAGGAATTTAAGAGAGTTAATTAAATTGGGTGATTTTTGGGGTAGATATGTTTATATAGGACCTAGAGTAGAAGGTAAAACAAAAAGTACTGGGTTAAAATAATTAGGAGAAAACCCAAAAGCCCCTTTTTAAAATGATTATCGGACCCCGTCGATGGTTGAACCGATGGTCCGTAGTTCAAACAATGAACCATACTGGTCATCCATTGGTGGTGTTCAGAAACTTGATTCCAAACCCTCGCATGATGGGACCCATGTACGATCTGATGGTCAACCTACGGTTCGTACTTAGCCCCCACAAGTCTCATTTTTGGCCCTTTATTTTTCACAAAGCGTGAAAGTCACCTTTGAGACCTATCTATGACATGTACATTGAACGAAGAGTCATTCTGGTAAATAGTAGAAGAAAATGGGACTTGACAATCTTTATCACAGGAAGCTTGCCAACAATAGTTCTCACCTACGGTGTTTGGTTCCGTCAATATTGGCACATGACTCTAGAATATTGGAATTTACCTTTATTTTAAATATGATTTGTTAGAATATCTCCCCCTTAGGAACATTCGTATGAAATTCAAGACACCATAATGAGAGAAGGAACTAGATCTAGCAGCCTGAAATGAATGCAATCACATATGGACATATCCGAGGAGGAAATATTAACTCCAAACTAAATGGTGTTCATAACATCATTTCATAAGGTCTCTATGAAATTCATAGTCAAATGCACACAATATGAAGAAATCAATCTAGTTAACTTATTTTCTAAAAAAGATCAAGCTTTTCATGAACATGTATAAAATGAGGAATCATAGGAATATCTAAAAAACATGAAACCACAAAAGTAAACCACGAGGAAATAAATGCCTCAAGCAATAAATTGAATTGAGGGAAAGAGATGACGACAACTGGATATCATGTTGGCTCGGCCTCCTAAGTAGCACCCTCAGCGAACTAATTACTCCAAAAAACCTTCACACATGATATTTTTTTATTCCCCAACATCCGAACATGTCAATCCAAGGTCTACTCTAGAACTTTTTCGTTAGAAAGGCTATGCTTTATGGCAAGACGCTCCAATGGTACTATTGATTTAAGATCACTAACACATTACTTGAACAAGGAGACATGGAACACTAGATTTACAGATTCTAAGTCATTGGGAAATTCAAGTTCAAAAGAAACCTTACCAATATGCCTCAAAATCTAATATGGCCCTACATAAAATTGTCTATACTTTCATTTCTTTCCCATTACACCCTCCATGGGTGAAATTTCAAATAGACTCAATCATTCACATCAAGCTCTACATCTCTCTATATAACATGATGTGGGACTTGTACTTACTCTGACGATTTTTGAAACTTTTCTCTAATAAGCCTAACTTTATTCATAGCTTCGTGTACCAATTTTTGAGCTTTAATAGAAATTTCATCAACTTGAAACAAACCTATGCGCAATCTACACCTCATTACATATATAACCTTAAATGAAGGCATACCAATGCTTGAGTGAGAGCTATTATTGTACGCAAATTCAATCAAAAGGTAATAATCATCCCAATCACCTTGAATTCAATTACACGACCTCTCAATGTACCTTCTAAAGTTTGGTTAGTAAATTCAACTTGGCCATAAGTTTATGGATACAAGTTAATAGTAAGCTTAACACGAGCACCAAGGCCCTTTCTGAAATATTTCCGAAACAAAGAAGTGAATTGGGTACAACTATCAGAGATAATGAATAAGATAACTCGATGCAACCTAACCATTTATCTGAATTAAATCTTAGCATAGTCTTAGACCGAATAAGGAACCTTGAAAGGAACAAAATAAGCAGATTTCGTTACACGTTCTACTATATCTTAATTACGGTAACCTTACAGTGAAGTCCATGTTTAAATCTTTCCACTTTGAAGTACAAAATGCTAATATTTTAGAGAAAACATTCCGAATTTTGATACTCAACTATGAGTTGTTTACAATTCCAACAATTAAAGATATACCCTCAAAAACTCTTCTTCATTCAGTTTTAAAAATAGACCTCATGTAAGTCATAGTACATCTTTGTGGATACCTGGTGAATAGAATATCTGTCACAACCTTAGAGAACCCCCAAGTCGCGACGTGGTGTGCTTGACCTTTCGCAAGTCTTGTATAAGCCTCTTAGCATTCATTCATCACATATATATGAAAAGTAGTGCGGACTTTAAACTTTTCACAAAAATAATCAAACTCTTTCATAATACGTAAGGAAAGAACTAAGTCTCATCATAAGCCTTCTTAGATACAAGCCAATATCATAGGGTCACAACTCTTACATCAATTTGAGAAGAAACTTATAGTATATTATAAAGTCTTTAAAAAGGAAAACTAGAAACATAAACAATGTCCTCTAATAGTATGAGGACATACCAATCTTGAGAGAAATTTACTTCCTAAGCTTCAACTTCTAGAGAATCCTCACTTGCCAACTACACTTGTAGAAAGAGATAAAATATATGGAATTGGCATGTTTGATGTACTAAGTATGGTGAACATGCAAGAAAACCATGCAAAAAAGGGACATTTACTTAACGATGTGCTTTTCATGCTATTTTGAAAAGAAACTTTATCATAAATTTCAAGACATATAATACAAGTTAACAATCACATATAAGACATATTCCACATTCAACAAGTAAGAATTTTCATCACTTTAGACCCTCTACCTAAGATTACTTAAAGAGTCCCTTGAGTAAGACATTAAGAGACCGCCCATACACCCTTTTAAGCACATCAAAGTGACCCCAAAACTACTCTAGATAAGAACCTTTCTATTCCATATGCTTTAACAAAGTGAACATTATTCATTAAAACCATTTACGAGACGAATAATAACTAAAGGGATTTCACATAATTGTTTTGGAAGACATAGGAAATTCACTTTAGCATTTTCAAATCCTACTCGTGCCACATGTAGATTGCGTCCCGTTCAACTAACCACTATTGTAGAACCTATCCAACACTATAGTACACATCCCATATGATGAGAATCGACATTAAAGACATAGAACATACCAGCTAGGCATGTAATACGGTGTCATAAAGACCCCACATCGTGGAACGTGTTTTGATTGCCAATGGTAGAATTAAGGACACATCCCATGTATGGACATGGTTTAGAGGATATCAAAAGGTTTATTTATTATCTATCCTTATACTCAACTAGAGCTACTCAGTTAAGCATATCCATTCAGTTCTTTGACTTCATTCTCATAGAGTAAGCTTGTTGACTTATATGTATTAGAGAAGGTACCATCACTAAGCTCTACTAACTAATAATATAATTTCCAAGAATGGGTCAACTATGGATGCCAATCAAGATCTATATTGGATAGCTCTTATGACTTTCTCAGATATGGTTTTATGCCATTCCAACCAAACCACCCCTAAGTCCATCAATGTTTTCATATTCAACTTTTTCACATTTTTAACCTTCTTTTTGTATTCAAGGTTCCATATAAGTCTTTCATAGAAGGGAACCTACTTTAGGTCTACAGATTCTAGACTTTCATTCATACACTCATTCAGTACCATTAAAATACAAAGTAGGGATAACTAAGTATACCTAAACACGATACCTTATCATTATATAGAGACACTTCATAGTCTATAATACATCACGTACCATCATTTAGAGGAAACATAATTTTATATCACACATACATATATACAATATCATCCTTCACATTGTACATTTATATACCTCATAACACGATGATACTACGATTCACATAATGATGTCGACAAGGCCATGTTGATAACAATTGTAACAATTAAGCACCGACACCATAAGTGGACCATACCAATAAATAAAAATTCGATATCAATTCCATAATAAACACAGGAATTATGTAAAATAACCACCTTCCGATAGCCACCATCACCATTCATTATCTTTTCCAACCAATTAACACAACAAGAAATCTTACGGATGACAATATCCACAAGATTAAAACAACAATTCATCCATATCAACAATCCAAAAATACTAAATATAGATATTATGAAACTATGAACAATTCTAGCAATGATCAATATATAATTCAATAGCCCATAACAATCTACACATGAAATCAACACAATTAAGCCATGATCAATATACCTACTTTAGAGCCAAAACTAGGAATTCAAGGAATACATGGTTTCATGGAAGTTATGGTCCTAAAAAAATAAATTAACATTTATTACATCATGAAACATCAATTTAAAACCTTTTATGCAAGAACCCATGCTTAGAATTCAAAATAGAATTCCAAGGTTTTTGGTGATCTTTGAAAAGCCTTTGGAATTGTCTCCTTGAATGAGAGAAGAATCAAGGATGAAATAATAATACCGTACTAGAGGAAATCCCATGAAATTGATAATAAATTGATGGAAACCTTTAATCCTAGCTTCACTTTGATTCTAAGCTTCCATGGAGGTTTTTAGAGAACTTCTTTTGCACTTGGGATATTGATATTGAATAATGAAGTCTAAGTCTAGGTTTAAGTATTTTAAATAACATAAAATACCATAATTAATGTAAAATAAACATCCATGATTTAATTACTACATGGGATGAATTTCACAATAAAACCTTCACTTGGCCGTAACTCTGCAAAAATGCAGGTTCTAAAAGGCGCCCCAATCCACGGACAAGTGATGGGTTGACACAACCATGCTGCTGGACACCGTTTTGGTCAGAGACCCCTCATTTGGGGTCTAAGATCTCACGACTATGTGTGTATCCACTCCCTCTCTTTTGATGGGTCGTCAATTGATCTACTGGGCGTCAAATACGTTGTCAGTTGGGAATAATTTGGCAGCTTCACGTACAACTTTTGGGTCATCCTCAAGAACTCTTAGGGTGGTTCTTGGGGAGTCTCTCCTGGAATTTCCAACCCTAAAAATGACCATATAGATGTTATAGTAATATCCTAACATTTTAGACACCAAAACATGCATAAAACATACGAAGGCACACTAGTATACACAAGACTAGTTTTTTAACATCTTGGTCGTTCTTTAATGTTTTGAATTCCCAACTCTCTAAAATACCTTCTAAAGCTATTATTAATCATTTAAACACCTTAACTATTAGAACATATAATAGGCTCTAGTTTATCCTAACTCATTTGGAGGGTTGAAATAATATCACTAACTATAGGCTTCTAACAAGATTTTCCCTCTCAAGTAACCTACCTTGGGAATACACAAATTACCTTGATATTGGAGTAATCTATCTACTTTAGGATAAAGACTCAACGGATTTTTTATGAATTGATTCCTTCAACTCAATCAAGATCGGTTGAAGACATTTTTTTGCTTTCACTTCAGACACAAAAGCTGATTATGAACCATTATGGACCATAAAACCACCTTTCTTAAAGTCAACCAGTCGAGCACCCATTAAGTCCAATCTATGAACATCTCGAACCAACTCCTTCTTACTATCCTCTACATGAGAACCACTACCCATTTACAATCAACTAAGAGAATCCACCACCACATTCTCTTTACCGAGGTGATAGAGAATACTATTTCATAGTCCATTAATATCTGAAAAATCCTTCTTTGCTATAGATTTAAATCCTTATGTTTAAACACATATTACAAATTTTGTAGTCAGTGAAGTCATCGATATGAACACCATCCAAGTAATGACTCCAACTCTTTATAGCAAACACAAATGCCTCTAGTTCTAAGTATGGTTAGGATAGTTCTTTTTGTTCACCTTAAGTTACCTTGAGGTGTCGCCAATGACTTTCCCATTTTGCATAAGGACACATCCTAACACAACTCCTGAAGAATCACAATAAAAAACAAACCCATTGGTTCATTCCCGTAAAGTCAACACTAGAGCGTAAGTAAGTCTATCTTTCAACATTAAAACTCTTTTCTTATGCTTCGTACCATAACAATTTTATTTTCTTTTTATTGTATGTCATCACAAGAGAGTAAATGAAGGAAAATCCTTCCATAAAGCGTATATAATGACCATCCAAAACCAAATAACACGTAATACACGAAAGAGATGAAGGTGTACGTAAACTCTTGACTACATCTATCTTTTTAGAATCTTCCTCAATACATTTCTTTGAAACAATGTTTACATGAAAAGACGTGGACTTTAATAAAAAAACACATTTACAAAACTTTGCAAAAAGTTTTTGGTCTTTTGGGAATTGCCACGGAATCCTCAAATGATTGGCATGATCGTCTTTACTCCTTAAATAGGTCAATATATCATTAATGAACACCAACACAAACATGTTGAGATATTTTCTAACCACCCTATTCATCAAATCCATAAATATGGAGTCACATCTCGAAATCAAAATCTAGAAGTTAGTTCCAATCTTGGAATGCAACCCGCGTACTTGACCTCTCGAAGGTCTTGTACAAAACCTTATATATCATTCATTGCATAAACATAGTGAAAATTAGTGAGGAATTAAACCTTTTCACTAAACATTTCATAGTCTTGAAAAACTCATTCCTTTAAAGCAATAGGAAATACTAAGTATCAATACCATCATCTTAAGACACAAGAATACTTGGGATACAACCCAAATAAAATACGAATATAGAAATACTTAGTTTATTACAATAATTTAATAAGAAACATAAAAGACATATATGTCCTCGAGTCAAATGAGAACATACTTCAAAGTCTCTTGAACGATTCTACTATCCAAGTCTTCACTTCCCAAAAGCTCCTCACCAACCTAGAACTATATAGATAAATAAAAGGATGATGTTAATACAACCAGATGTACTAAGTATGACATTATTCATAAAAATCATGAAAACGAACATTTATTTGAAATATGCATCTTTTCTTTTAGAAATCATATTATAATCATAATAACACCTTTTAACAACTTAGAAACATATAAGATAACATTTAAATCTGTCACGACCCAAATCGGGGACGCGACTGGCACCCACATTTACCCTCCGATGTGAGCGAACCAACCCATCTAAACCTTAACATTTCAAGATATTTCAACAGAAAATAATGCGGAAGACTTAAACTCATTAATAAAAACAACTCAAAACTATTATTAATATTCCCAAAATCTGGAAGTCATCACCACAAGAACATCTATCTCAAACTACTAATCTAAGAATGTCTAAAAAGCTAAAACAATTAAAAACTAGTCCATGCCGGAAGTTCAAGGCATCAAGACTTGAAGAAGGAGACCCAGTCCAAGCTAGACGCATTAGCTCACCCTGAATTTCCGATGGAGTGAAGACGGCTTGATCTACTGCTGAGTCGAAGTTGACGGAACGTTTGCTGCATAACACAAATAACAAAAGGAAAACATAAAAGTAGGGGGTCAGTACAACCACACGTACTGAGTAGATATCATCGGTTAACTCAAAATAGGGAACAATATATCTCAAATAATATTATAAATCAACTATAAACTCAACATGTAGCAACAACAAGTATCATAATCGCCAATAACACCATCAAGTTCATTCATGAGGGCTCAAGCCTCATTACCATACTCATTTGGGAATTAAGTTCATTATGTTGAATATATTATCATCTTTCGAGATTCATTATCTTTCTTCCTCTTGTGTCGGTACGTGACACTCCGATCCCCTACCACTATGTGTCGGAACGTGACACTCCGATCCCCTATATGTGTCGGAACGTGACACTCCGATCCCCTATATGTGTCGGAACGTGACACTCCGATCCCCTACATGTGTCGGTACGTGACACTCCGATCCCCTATATCTACGTGTCGGTTCGTGACACCCGTCCCACTAATACTATGTGTCGGAACGTGACACTCCGATCCACTAATTCTATGTGTCGGAACGTGACACTCCGATCCACTAATTCTATGTGTCGGAACGTGACACTCCGATCCACTAATCTCATTATATCCGTTCATCAAGCCTTCTCTAACCAAGGCATCATCAATCCCAATCACTTTAATTCATCAAGCCTTCCTTTATACCAAGGCATTATCATTAATATCATAGATTAAAGTTTCTTTCAAGATTTGGGATTCAATGGTTTTCATCATGCTTGTATTATCAACATCACATAATCATATTCATACAAGCATACAATAAGCATATAGACAGGTTTACAATATCATCAACACATATTATTCACTATCAAGAGTTCACTACGAATATCGTAATACAAAACCATAACCTACCTCCACCGAAGAATTGGAATCAACAAGAAATTTCCCAAGCTTGCTATTCTCCTCTCTCTCGATCGATCTGCTCTCTCTCCCTTTCTGTTCTTTCTCTTTTGTTTTATTCAAACCCTCTTTCCTTTACCCTAATTAATCATGTAATTAAGTGTGAAAAAGGACAATAAAACCCCACTAATTTGCTTAAGGTTACCCCTTTTAACCCCTAAGAAATTAGACTTGTTAATGTTACCCCTCAATCCTTATAATTAAGGAAAGAATAATAAAAACGACCCTTAAAACGAGGAAGGAAATCCTAAACTGCCTGGGACTGCACAACCTGTGACGGGCCGTCGTGGGTGCGACGGTCCGTCACCCAGGCCGTCGTGTCCTCCCCAAATTCCAGGTGGCTGTGACGGCCCGTCACACCTGTGACGGTCCGTCCTGCACCTCCGTCATGACGGTCAGAAACTCGTTTTCTTGCACCAATTTCTCAAAAGTTGAAGTGTTTTGCAACGGGACTCACGACGGTTCGTCGTGGATGTGACGGCACGTCCTGCAGGTCCGTCACAATTTACAGAGAGTCGATTTTCAGTACCCGATTTTCAAACTCTAAGTGTCATGGAACGGAACTCCCACGACGGTCCGTCGAGCCTGTGACGGTCCGTCGTTGGGTCCGTGGTTTCAGCCAGTTTTTCCAGAATTTGTTCTGCTGCTCAAAACGACTAAACAGGTCGTTACAATAGATACCAATTTACCCATCGTTCGTCCCCGAACGATCAAAAGAAGAAAGACCATGGCGAAAAGGAGTACCTGAATCTGTGAACAGATGTGGGTATTTTTCTTGCATATCTGCCTCCTTCTCCCAAGTAGCTTCTTCAACCGGTCGATTCTTCCATTGAACTTTGATGGATGCAATCTCTCTCGACCTCAACTTGCGAACTTCTCTATCTAATATAGCAACCGTTTCCTCTTCATAAGTCAAGTTCTCATCCAACAAAACTGAATCCCAACGGATGATGTAGTTTCCATCTCCGTGGTATCTCTTCAACATGGATACATGAAACACCGGATGCACTCCGGACAGCCCTGGGGGCAAGGCTAATTCATAAGCCACCTCCCCTATTCTTTTAAGCACTTCAAATGGTCCATGTACCTTGGACTTAACTTACCTCTTTTGCCAAACCGCATCACCCCTTTCATGGGTGAAACCTTCAACAAGACTTGTTCACCTTCCATGAACTCCAAGTCTCTAACCTTTCGGTCTGCATACTCCTTTTGTCTACTTTGAGCCGCCAAAAGCTTCTCTTGAATAGCTTTCACCTTCTCCATAGAATCTCTCAACAGATCAGTCCCCCAAGGTCTAACCTCGAAGGCATCAAACCAACCAATGGGAGATCTACACCTCCTCCCATATAATGCTTCAAATGGGGCCATGTCGATACTAGAGTGATAACTATTATTATATGAAAACTCTGCCAAAGGTAAGAAACTATCCCAATGGCCACCAAACTCTATCACACATGCGCGAAGCATATCCTCCAAAACTTGAATCGTTCGCTCAGACTGACCATCGGTCTGAGGATGAAATGCAGTACTAAGGTCCAATCTAGTACCTAATTCAGCATGCAATGTTCTCCAAAACTTAGAAGTAAACTGCGTACCTCTATCAGATATGATGGAGAGTGGAACTCCATGCAACCGAACGATTTCTGAGATGTAGATCTTGGCTAACTTTTCTGCATTGTAGGTCACCTTGACAGGAATGAAATGTGCAGACTTAGTTAACCTATCAACAATCACCCAAATAGAGTCATACTTACCCAATGTCTTTGGAAGACCAACCACAAAGTCCATTGCGATTCTCTCCCACTTCCATTCAGGAATGGGCATTCTCTGAAGTGTTCCTCCGGGCCTTTGGTGTTCATACTTTACTTGTTGACAATTTGGACACTTGGCAACAAACTCAACAATATCTCGCTTCATTCTACTCCACCAGAAGTGTTGCTTTAGGTCGCGATACATCTTGGTTGCACCAGGATGTATAGAATATCCGGAACTATGAGCTTCTGTAAGAATAGTGGTGATCAAATCATCGATGCGGGGTACACATACTCTTCCCTTGATCCTCAAAACACCTTCCCCATCGATTATTGCTTCCTTAGCCTCTCCTTGCAACACTTTATCTCGAATTCGCCTTAGTTTCTCATCGTCAAACTGTCTCCCCTTAATCTGATCAAGGAAAGAGGATTTTGCCTCTACACAAGCTAACAATCCTCCCTTCTCATTTATTTCTAACCTCATAAGGTCATTAGCCAAAATCTGCACTTCTCTAGCCAATGGGCGTCTAGAAGCTTGCAAATGAGCTAGACTTCCCATGCTTCCGGCCTTTCTACTCAAGGCATCTGCCACAACATTAGCCTTCCCCGGATGATACAAAATAGTGATGTCGTAGTCCTTCAGTAGTTCCATCCATCTCCTCTGTCTCAAGTTCAAGTCTTTCTGGGTGAAGACATACTGTAGGCTACGATGGTCCGTATAGACTTCACACTTAACCCCATACAAATAGTGTCTCCATTGCTTTAGTGCAAATACTACCGCGGCCAACTCCAAATCATGGGTCGGATAGTTACGTTCATGCACCTTTAGTTGCCTCGAAGCATAAGCAATCACATTTTTCTCTTGCATTAGCACTGCACCCAACCCAGAATAGGATGCATCACAATAGACAATGAAGTTTTTGCCCTCTACCGGCAAGGTGAGGATGGGCGCGGTAGTCAACAAAGTCTTAAGCTTCTGAAAGCTTTCCTCACATTCATCTGACCATACAAATGGGACGTTTTGCTTAGTCAAGTTCGTCAATTGGGAAGCAATGGAAGAGAATCCCTTGACGAATCGGCGGTAGTAGCTAGCTAACCCCACAAAACTCCTTATTTCTGACACGTTTGTAGGTCTTACCCAATTCTTTACTGTCTCAATCTTAGATGGATCCACCATCACTCCATCCTTAGAAACCACGTGCCCCAAGAAGGACACCGAATCTAGCCAAAACTCACACTTGGAGAATTTCGCATAAAGCTTTTTCTTCCTTAGCAACTCTAACACCATTCTCAAATGCTCCTCATGTTCCTTCTTACTCTTGGAGTATATCAGTATGTCATCAATAAACACGATCACAAAGAGTCCAAGTATGGCTTGAAAATCCCGTTCATCAAGCTCATGAAGGCAGCAGGGGCATTAGTAAGACCAAAAGACATTA
Organism: Solanum peruvianum; assembly: GCA_027705065.1. Taxonomy (NCBI): domain Eukaryota; kingdom Viridiplantae; phylum Streptophyta; class Magnoliopsida; order Solanales; family Solanaceae; genus Solanum; species Solanum peruvianum. The sequence goes on along the minus strand of JAKWJD010001765.1, from coordinate 30,255,256 downwards.
CCACAAACTCATAATGCCCATACCTAGTTCGAAAAGCAGTCTTTGGCACATCTGTTGCTCGTATTTTCAATTGGTGATAACCGGATCTCAAGTCGATCTTCGAGAAGACACAACACCTTGTAACTGATCGAACAAGTCATCAATGCGAGGAATGGGGTACTTGTTCTTAATAGTTACCTTGTTCAACTGTCGGTAATCTATGCACATTCGGAAACTCCCATCTTTCTTCTTCACAAACAAAACCGGAGCACCCCAAGGAGATGCACTTGGTCTAATGAAGCCTTTGCTCAACAACTCTTGAAGTTGAGCCTTTAATCGCGGGAGCCATTCTATACGGGGGTATAGAAATGGGGCGAGTACCGGGTTCCAAATCAATGCAGAAGTCTATATCCCTATCTGGTGGCATACCGGGAAGATCTGCAGGGAACACATCCAAAAACTCACAGACTACCGAAACTGACTCAATCGATGGTACTTGAGTAGTGTCATCCTTAAGATGTGCCAAGAAAGCTAGACAACCCTTACTAACCATCTTCTGAGCACGAATAAAGGAGATTATACGCACCGGATTGGAAGTGTAGTCACCCTCCCACACTAACGGATCTGCCCCAGGTTTGGCTAACGTCACTGTTTTAGCATTACAATCCAAAATCGCAAAGTTTGGAGAAAGCCAAGTCATACCCAGAATTACATCAAAGTCACCCATTTCTAAAATAACCAAATCTACATAAGTGTTGCTCCCCACAAAATTCACCAAACAAGACCTATACACTTTTTCGACTATCACAGACTCACCCACCGGAGTAGAAACACGAATAGGCATGTCAAGTAATTCACAATGTAAATTTAGACCATTAGCAAATGAGGAAGATACATATGAAAACGTGGAGCCAGGGTCAAATAATACAGATGCCATGCAATCACAAACCAAGAGATTACCTGTGATAACAGCATCAGACGCCTCCGCTTCAGATCTCCCAGGGAAAGCGTAGCAATGAGCCCCATTATTTGTCTGTCCGTTGCCCCTACCATGTTGTGTAGTAGTGGCTCCGTTTTGGCCCCTCACCTCTGCCGTTTTGGTGACCACCATTACCTCGGCCACCACGCCCTCCAGAATAACGACCTCTACCATTACCACCTCTTCCTCTAGCCATTGGGGCTCTGTAACTCTGTTTGGGACAATTCCTCCTAATATGTCCAATCTCCCCACATCCATAGCACTCTCTGGAGTCAGGCATGGGTCCTCTCGGAGTAGTGTTGACCGTTCTGAGGTGGACCCCCAACTACAGTCTGTAGTGAAGACTGTATTGGTCGATTTGAGTGACCTCCGGAGTTCTGTCCTCTAGAATAAGAACCATTATACTCACCTCCCCTTCGAAACCTCTTTGATGTAGACGTTGTGGTGAAGTCATCCGGTTTCACTCCTTCCACCTCTATCACAAAGTCTACCACCTCTTGGAAGGATGTTGCTGTTGCCGCTATCTGTAAGGCTGAAATCCGCAATCTGACCTCAACCCTTCACAAAACGGCGGATCCGTTCTTGTGGACTGAAACAAAGTTGCGTGGCATATCTGGATAGCGCGCGAAATTTAGCCTCATACGCGTTTACTGTCATCCTTCCCTGTTCAAGACTCAAGAACTCATCCCTCTTTCTATCTCTCAAAGTCTCTCAAGTCCTTGGGATATACTTCTCCATAAATAGGGTAGAGAATGATTCCCAAGTCATAGGTGGTGCCTCTGTTGGTTGACACTCAACATGTGAACGCCACCACATTTTGGCGTTCCCTTGGAACTGATAGCTCACGAACTCGACACCAAACCTCTCTACTATCCCCATCTTGTGTAGTAGCTCATGACAATCAACCAGAAAATCATAAGCATCCTCAGATTCTGCACCCTTGAAGACTGGAGGTTTCAATTTCAAGAACTTACTAAAAAGTTCGTGTTGATCGTTTGTCATAATAGGCCCAGTAGTCAGACGTGGAAATGTGCCTATTCCCAATGGTGCATCCATGCGGGGAGCCATAGTAGCCGCATGTCGTATCTCTGAAACCGGAGGTGTTGGTGCAGAAACCACTGGAGGTGCTTGACCCTGATCAGACAACCCGCTAAGATAAGCAAGTACTTGGTTGATCATCTCTGGGGTAGGTTGGGGTGGCATTTCCTCATTCTGCCCTTGTTCAGTTTCCCCTTCCTCACCCTCTCTTATCACCTCCTCAGTCGGTGGAGGAGTCACCGCCCTAGTATCAGATGGGCTAGGGCTCGTCCTCTTCCTCTAGAGGACGTCCTCCCACGACCTCTTCCACGGCCTCTTGCCGTTGTTCCCTTCTCGAGCCACAGCCCCAGTGGCTGGCTCAGTAGTTTCCTGTCTTTCCGTTGTCGCTGCTGGTGCGGTCGTTGCTCTAGTTCTAACCATCTGCGAGATAGAATGAAGATGGTCAGATACCAATTTGTATCACCTAGATACCAATTGGACTCAAGTAATAGCACGAAAGAAAGAATGAAAGAATGGAATTTTCCTAAAGTCTTATAGCCTCTCAAAGAAAAGTAAAGGCGTCCCCCTACCGTTCTTTAAGACTCTACTAGACCTGTTCTTGTGTGATGAGACCAATGAACCTAATGCTCTGATACCAAGTCTGTCACGACCCAAATCGGGGACGCGACTGGCACCCACATTTACCCTCCGATGTGAGCGAACCAACCCATCTAAACCTTAACATTTCAAGATATTTCAACAGAAAATAATGCGGAAGACTTAAACTCATTAATAAAAACAACTCAAAACTATTATTAATATTCCCAAAATCTGGAAGTCATCACCACAAGAACATCTATCTCAAACTACTAATCTAAGAATGTCTAAAAAGCTAAAAAATTAAAAACTAGTCCATGCCGGAAGTTCAAGGCATCAAGACTTGAAGAAGGAGACCCAGTCCAAGCTAGACGCATTAGCTCACCCTGAATTTCCGATGGAGTGAAGACGGCTTGATCTACTGCTGAGTCGAAGTTGACGGAACGTTTGCTGCATAACACAAATAACAAAAGGAAAACATAAAAGTAGGGGTCAGTACAACCACACGTACTGAGTAGATATCATCGGTTAACTCAAATAGGGAACAATATATATCAAATAATATTATAAATCAACTATAAACTCAACATGTAGCAACAACAAGTATCATAATCCATAACACAAACACCATCAAGTTCATTCATGAGGGCTCAAGCCTCATTACCATACTCATTTGGGAATTAAGTTCATTATGTTGATATATTATCATCTTTCGAGATTCATTATCTTTCTTCCTCTTGTGTCGGTACGTGACACTCCGATCCCCTACCACTATGTGTTGGAACGTGACACTCCGATCCCCTATATGTGTCGGAACGTGACACTCCGATCCCCTATATGTGTCGGAACGTGACACTCCGATCCCCTACATGTGTCGGTATGTGACACTCCGATCCCCTATATCTACGTGTCGGTTCGTGACACTCGTCCCACTAATACTATGTGTCGGAACGTGACACTCCGATCCACTAATTCTATGTGTCGGAACGTGACACTCCGATCCACTAATTCTATGTGTCGGAACGTGACACTCCGATCCACTAATCTCATTATATCCGTTCATCAAGCCTTCTCTAACCAAGGCATCATCAATCCCAATCACTTTAATTCATCAAGCCTTCCTTTATACCAAGGCATTATCATTAATATCATAGATTAAAGTTTCTTTCAAGATTTGGGATTCAATGGTTTTCATCATGCTTGTATTATCAACATCACATAATCATATTCATACAAGCATACAATAAGCATATAGACAGGTTTACAATATCATCAACACATATTATTCACTATCAAGAGTTCACTACGAATATCGTAATACAAAACCATAACCTACCTCCACCGAAGAATTGGAATCAACAAGAAATTTCCCAAGCTCTATCTTCCTCTCCCTCAACGATCGATCGATCTGCTCTCTCTCCCTTTCTGTTCTTTCTCTTTTGTTTTATTCAAACCCTCTTTCCTTTACCCTAATTAATCATGTAATTAAGTGTGAAAAAGGACAATAAAACCCCACTAATTCACTTAAGGTTACCCCTTTTAACCCCTAAGTAATTAGACTTATTAATGTTACCCCTCAATCCTTATAATTAAGGAAAAATAATCAAAAACGACCCTTAAAACGTGTGGAAATCCTAATCCTAACTGCCTGGGACTGGCACAACCTGTGACGGGCCGTCGTGGTGCGACGGTCCGTCACCCAGGCCGTCGTGTCCTCCCCAGATTCCAGTGGCTGTGACGGCCCGTCACCCCTGTGACGGTCCGTCCTGCACCTCCGTCATGACGGTCAGAACTCGTTTTCTTGCACCAATTTCTCAAAGTTGAAGTGTTTTGCAACGGGACTCACGACGGTTCGTCGTGGATGTGACGGCACGTCCTGCAGGTCCGTCACAATTTACAGAGAGTCGATTTTCAGTACCCGATTTTCAAACTCTAAGTGTCATGGAACGGAACTCCCACGACGGTCCGTCGAGCCTGTGACGGTCCGTCGTTGGGTCCGTGGTTTCAGCCAGTTTTTCCAGAATTTGTTCTGCTGCTCAAAACGACTAAACAGGTCGTTACAAAATCCAAAATCATAATTTTAGAACCCATCTTACAATGATTTCAATTCACTGTACAGTTAAATACCTCACTGTTACAATGAATTTACTTCCTTTCATTCTAACCACTTTCTACCATGTTGTTATCCCACTCAAAGCTACCCTAAGACTCACTTAAGTAACGCAAAGGGAGACCGCGCATACACCCTCTCTAGATGTGCCTAAACGACCCTTAAGATTACTTATAATGAGTCACATACAGATACAAAGCATCATAAACGTCAAGGTAAGATTCTTCTACCAAAGGTGACTCTAAGTCTCAGTTGAGTGAGTTGTGAAGCGACCCCGCATACAATCCCTTACACACACACTTAATAGATCCTATAGACTCCCTAGAATAGAATCATTCTCACTTAACACACAAACACATAAATGATATGACATTCTCCTTTTAAAGGCTATAAAAAGACCCACTTAAGTAAATTATGAAGATAGCGTCCGTGCTTGACCTCTTAAAGATTACCTAAATGGTCGTTGAGACTACTTAAGGCTTAGATCATGTCCACAACACAAACCAACTTCTAGAGTCATCCTCAAGACTTCCAAAGATAAGGAATGAAAAGAACATCTCTTATGCCCTCTTTTCACTTTAGCTAAGGAATCCTTAAGTTTCTTTAGTTTAGGTGCTTATTCGTTTACATACTTCTTAACATAAGTTATTAGTTCATTACTTAATTAAGATACACACATCACATAAATAACATTTAAATAATGGTCTTAAACAAGACCTAAGAACTCCAATTAACACATTCAAAGCCTATTGTGCAATGTCTAGATAGCGTCCCGTACCACCAAAAGCTCATGAACTTCTCTAATTCTAATAGGTATTCCATATTCTTAGAATAGGCAATAACAGACACAGACCATGATAGCAAGACATGGAATGTGGAGTTCTATCCTACTCTGATGAGGTTGTTCTACTTGCCAAGGGTAGAACATAGACACATCCCATATAAGCACATGGTTAAGGAATATTAAGGGAATACTTTGTAATCTAGTCTCACTCTTTAACTAGAACAACTTCCCCTTACCATACTCACTCAGTGCTAGCCTTATTTCTAATAGACTAATTCACACATTAGGTTCACATAAATGGGTTCCATAACAAGTTCATGACCCAATCACATTTACCCACCAAAGAAAGGTCCACTAGGGCTACCTCACAACGGCGATAAGAAGATCACGATAAATTTCCTAAGGATTAATATGATTCCATTCCAGCCAATTAACCTTAACTGTATCATTCCTTTACTTTCAAGGATACCATTATGGCTTACGAATTCAACAATCTTAACCTATCTTAAGTTCATTTAAGGTAACATGCATTTATACATAAAATACAAATATTTTTCACATCCTAATTCAAGACATCACATATACATAACCATATATACATCAAGCAAGGGACACAAGTCAACCAAGACAAGACATCACATACATCACTTTTACTTATAATGCAAGTCATTCTAGAATCATATTGAAACAAACCTAACATCTTCAAGTAATACTATATTATTTAATAACATAATCAATGTAACGAATATAGACATATATAGTCAAACAGAAATAACCAAGACTCAACCGTAAGACTATACGTATATGGTCAAAGTCATAGTCTAACTTGATCACCTAAGACAACATGAATAGAAGAATGCATAGATGGCTTCACATGTGCATAGATATAATCATACCTAACATAATCAAATACGAAAATAGCCACATAACTTCAAGTAGTAGTGACAAAGCCATGATCATCATATTAAATAAACTAACGTCAACAAGGCCACATCATTTGCAAGTAAAACACAACACCGCTACCATAAGTGGACCATACCAATCACAATAGAATAGAAGTTTAAATAAAATCAAAATAAAGGAAATACGGCATCATAACCACACTTCATCCTCAACACCTCAATCCAAAGTCAACTCACTCAATTCGGTAATACAAGACATTTACCTAAAGCCATAACAAACCATTCAACATAAAAAAAATACAATAATCAATGAAATAGGTAAATTCAATGTAAATTGATCGATATAATACAAACTAGATATCAATTTACTACAATTATTACAACAATGAATAGCCCACATAAAACTTCAAATGAATTCATTAACATTAGATCATCATCAAGTAACCTAAAACTTAGTCAAAAACTAGGGTTCATCCAATTCTTGGGTTCATAGGAAATTAAGTTTAAATAATAAATGCAACATCAATTAAATCATAATTCATTTTTTATAAATAATTAATTCAAGAACCCATGGTAGAATCATGAAATTGGACAATTCAACTTGAATACTTTAGAAAACATCTTGAGATTTAGGGATCCTTGATGAAACGAGTTTCAAGGATCAATATCCATAACATGATAAATTTAATTCTTAACTTTGATGAAGAATCTCCACTAAAACTGTCACACCAAGCTCTTCCCTGATTTTGGACTTCAATGTAGTCTTTGGGAGTTGTTAATGAATTTTGGGGTTTTGATATGGAAGAATGAAATATTCTAAGTGTTAAACAATTATATACATATTTAAATTACCCAAAATACCCCAAATAAACCTTCAATACTATTATTTTGAAGTGGGGTGAACTTACAATATCACCCCTCAACTTACAGTGAAACTGCACGCATGCAGACAACTATCGATGGTTGCCTCATCGACGGGGCGTATGTCCATGCACGGGCCGTCTTGGCCTCCGTCGATGGGTTGAGAGGCTTGAAACAAGAAGTTTTGATCCCCATGACAATTACAAGACAATTCCCACCACCTACGGGGCATCGACCAGGCCACTCACCATCGATTGCCATCTTTAGGTGGACTGCAATTGGGCAGTTCTGGCCACCAACATGGGTCCTTCCTCAAGGACCTTTGGTTGGTCGTTGGGTATATTTTCCTAGACATTTACAACACAAACATGATAAAATATGACTTTAGAACCTATAATATATATTTTATCCAAAAACAACAAGTAAAACTCGAAGAAATATGCTAAGACACACAAGGTCATTTCAAGGCACATCTTTTAAACGTCTTGGACATTCTTGGACGTTTGACCTCCAAGCTTCACCAAAATTGACAAACTGACTATATATGCTATGATAGATAATTTAAGGACTTTACAACCTCATTAATAACATATAAATACATAGAACCACATATAAGGCACATAGGTGACTTAGTCGTCGAACGTTTTGGTTGTCCCTTAACAATTGTCTTCTAATGCGCATAACACTTTAGACAATGACTTAGTACATTATATTAGACCTATTTAGGAACATGGACCATAAATACCAACATGTTATTCTCTAGTTCATCTAAGTCATTTTCTGGGTCTTACAATCTCCCCCACTCAGACAACATTCGTCCTCGAATAACTCTTGCCGCTCTCCTAACACTTCCATGAATAGGGATTAAAATAGCAGCTAATAACCATACAATACAAAAAATAACCAATAATAAAACATCAATTTCACCTAGTAAAGATAATCACAACGCAGCAAAAACTAGAAAAAAATGTATAACTCATTATGCTACAAAACTCACATGCTTCATTCCAAATAGAAAAAAACTCATTTTATATACGATATCATACTAATATACATCACTTCTAACCATATTACAACAATTTTTGACCAAATAATCAATTTGTCAATTTCCCAAAAAATTTTACAGTGAACTATTTTAATTCTACATTGATTTTTACCAATTTTTTTCAAAAATACGTCATTTAGGAAATTCATGATATGAACATTCTAATATGAAAATTAACATAATATAAACACATATTACAATATAATAATGACTTCATAAAATACATAACACAAGAAGTTAATGAATTCAATTTAAAAAAACTCCAAAAAAACATGCACATGCAACATGCTTCTATACCATTCTATCCTATTTACTAACCATATTCCCCCAGTTAGAAGGAACTCATATTACCACAAGATAAAGAAAACTTACCAACATCATCATCACTCTCATACGGCTTCTCCCCTCTAGACCAGAGTGCATAGAAACGCCTCTTTGTTGGAGCATCATCCTTTGGAATACAAGGAGCAACTTGCTTGCTCTCTCTTCCTCTAGAAGAAATCATAAGACAATCTCTCACCTTGTGTCCTTATTTACCACAACCAAAGTAACTCGCTGTACCCATAAGATACTCACCATAATGTTTCTTGCAACATTTGGAACAAGTAGGTTTGACATTTTAAGAACCACCTCCCTTGTTCAATTTCACCTTAGCCCCCTTAGGTTCTTCTTGAGTTTGAGCCCTCTTGTTAAACCTAGTTTGCTCTTGATCATTAGCACCACTCCTTTTCAAGCTTCTGGCAATCCTTCTAAGTTTAGACTTTTTAGCCGATTGTGCATACACCATGAGTATAGCTAGGATCATATCATCATGTAGCATAGAAGTACGACATTCGTCCTTCACTAAGTCGGCTACTTCTATTAGAAAATGACTCATTTTATCTGTTGGATTAGACACAAGAGAAGGGGCATACCTAGACAATGTTGAGAATTTCATATAGTACTCCTCAACACTCATATTTCCTTGTTTGAGATTTTTAAACTCCTCCACCTTAACTTTTTTTGTCTCACAGGGGGAGTACTTACCAAGAAAAGCTTCCTTAAATTCTTCCCACTCAATAGGACCTGATTCCTCCGGCCTATTAACCTTCCGTTAAGTTCCACCTTCTACCTTGATGTAACTCCCATGGCACTCAACACCTTATATACCCCATCAAGAAAATCTTGTGGATCATCCCCACCTTTGATCCATGAAAGATAGGAGGATTCATCCTCACAAAGTCTCTCAACCAAGATGTCTTAGTGCTTTCCACCACATTCGCCCTATGCATCATACTCAAATTAGCTTGAGTAGTCACTGCTCGGTCGAAAGAAAGCAAAGTCTCTCTAATCTCTTGATAAGTCTAATACGGATGAACCACTGACACCTCATTACCTCCTTCATCTTTAAAAATATGATCTCCTTGGGGAAGCACTTGATAACCTTGCCCATATTTAGGACCTTGATCAACTTGAGGAGGAACCTCTTTTTTCATCCTGTCCTCTTCCAACCTTCTAGTGGCCATCCTTCTAGTATTCATTTCCTAGAAAAACAAGGAAACACATTAAGAACGATAATCATAACATTTACTCTTCCGCATTATATAGGAGTAGAAAATAATGGAAACTCTATCATCCTATCAACTCTTGCCCATTGATGTGTCGCGACTCACACTGATTGTCAAGACTATACTAGACGTGACTTTATGATTCCTAATACCAATTTCACAAACGTGGATCTGATACCAATCTTTTAACATCCCAAAAGCACACCTTAGAAGTTAGGGAAATCTCGGGTTGCAATCGGCGTACATGACCTTGTGGAGCTATTCCAACATGATTTTTGAAAATAATTTTTGGGACAGTAGGGTTCGCTATGTCTCCACGACCTGTACTATATTTTTGGTCTTAGGAGAAGAAGGTCCGTGACGCAGACTAGTTACCTAGACCTACTGCTCATAAACTGCCAAAAAAGCATCTTGTTCAATTGTTTGGTCCTCCTCGAGGAACCTTAGGGTGGTCCTCGGGTAGTTGTACCCAAAAATTATGACCCTAAATATGTTTATTAAGACAATGGGATCACATCCACTATTTTTAGACTCCTAAAAATAGATAAAATCAAGGTAAACATACAAGGACACACTAGCACACAAAAGACTAGTTTCTGGACATCTTAGTCGTCCTTTGACGTTTTACTTGCAAATTCCTTAAAACAAAATTCAGAAGATATTATTTATTATTGTAGAAATTTTTTAACTCATAAAATTCGTGTGAATCTCTAGTTATTACTACTTCATTTGAGGGTCTTAACAGTGTGGCTAACCCCCCCCCCCCATTCTAGGGGTGCTATATAGCAAATATGTGTTGATATTACTGTTAGGTAGTGCTTTCTAATAGGATTAGATGCATTTTAATGGTGATTTAACCTAGTGGTTTTGGTTTAACTTAATGGTTTTATATATGTAAATACAAATCAACCCCTGTGTTTTGGGCTTGCCTGAGAGGGAGCTAGTGATACCAAAACCACTAGACCGATGGCCTAAGAAGTGGGTCAATATGAGGTTCATCCCAAAAGGGTGAGCCCCACTGTTATATCCAACCACTCTCTATCGAATAGTGAGGGTGTGTGTAAGGCGTAGGCTAGTTAGTTTGGACGAGTGGGTGTCCGAGAGGAACCTACATGATATGGGGTGAGTTACCCGGGAGGGAACTTACTTTCACCTAAAGCATAGCCTAGTAAACATTGTCTTGTGAATTTTTATATCAAAAGTAAGTATCCATTATTTTGTATCAACATATATTGCGGTTCAACCTTAATAACTATCTCCCTTACTTGTTTTCACCTTTATTTTGTTATTATGCTACTTGTGATAAAACACCCTTTTTGATACTTGGCTCCTTGGTGTCATAAATTGAATTTAATTTCTGTTGAACTCGAAAACGTCTTGAGCTCTAACTATTTAGAAATGAATTCTATGTAGCTACTACTTTCACTACCACTCCCTAGGGACATGACCCCAACTCCTTGTTGGCTTACTTTACTAACTTTAATTGGTAGACACTCAAATTGTAGGTTAGTGTCGTTGCTCAAAAAATATAAAAAACACTTATTGAAACATCATGTACCCTTTAATATCTTATTATTTTAGGGTTGAATTGATATGATATATTGATGGCATGAGAGGGAAACTCTATGGGATTGATATCTCCTTACTTGATTGATAATATATGACTTGAATTTCTGTAGATTGAAGAATGTATTATGAGTAAGATTTTAGTTTGTTAGTGTAAGGCGTAGATGGTGATCATGAGATGTAGTGCTTTAAGAGTAAACCTAGACTATGAATTGTTGAATGTTAATGATATGATACTGAAGGTATACTTTCACAGATGAATTTCTAAGCATGATTGAATTTATGTTAAAGGTGTACACACATAAATGATTCTAGGTTGAAATGATTTCTCACCTAAAATGAATCTATACTAAAGTTCTTAATGAATAATGAGGCTAGATGAGACAATAGTTGACCTCCATAGTGATGTATATGTGGTTATTTTCCGTACTCCATATAAGTGAAAAAGGTGATTCCTCATGTTCTTATTATGATATATGGAAATGGAGGTGAGTACTTCTGTCATATGATGTTATTGTGAAGGAGACTACCTATAATCTTAAAGTAAGGCAAGAGGCGATGATTCATGTGATTACATTATGAAGTTGATTTTCATGGTGTGTTGCTAGATATGCCTATGATGTAAGCTCGACTAGAGGTGCATGACCTATGTGTTTGCAAAAGTTAAGTGAGGTTTCTTAATAGAGTATTCCTTTTTCATAATAATGTTTATTATGAACTGATTATGCCTTATTTCTTATGAGGACTAATGCTTATGTTTATGTTGTGTATGCAAGCTATCATATTTAGTAATTGATTCTACTAACGCATAGGCGCTACATTCTTACCTAATGTAGACTCGGGGGTTCAAAATTCACACACTTGTGGCTATATTTTTAGTTTATTGAGAAGTGAAGCTTTGGCGAGTCCTCATTGTATTGAAGAATCGCATCAGCCTTTGTCTTTTATGTATTTCCTTTCACATTGGACGATTGTATGTGTTGGGTTGAACAATGAATATGCATGATGGACCGCGCTTAGAAATAGAGACTGTAAATCATGACTCTCAATAGTCATTAACAAAAAAATTGGCTAATTGTTAGAAATGGTGGAAAACCATGGGTCGTCGTTACTTTTATAGACCGTATATGGCCAGCCATTAACGAATCTGTCTGACCCGGAATTTCCTAAATTTTCTTTTCCTACTTAGTTTAGGATTTAGTTTCAATATTTATTAGTTGTAATTTTCATTTTTGAATGTTTAAACTTTTTGTGATCCTTTTTTTTTAAATTAACAATCATTTTGCAAGCACTTTCGGATATTTATTCTTGAAGACTTGTTTATGATAATTGCTTTAGATTTTAAATTCAAGATTCCGGCTTTTGTCAATTATAAATGTATGTTCATGATTTATTTTACTAACATGAATATGAATTGTAAATTCTCAAGCATGTGTATCTAAATCCATCACTAGGTTTATGGAAACCATGGGAAATATACAATGTATGACTTATATTTAATAATTCTGAAATAAAGTTTATGGATGTATTGTTAATCCCTTCGTTTTGAATTTTTTAAAATTGTGTACAAAGTTAGAACTTGTCTTATCCCCACTTGACCTATCTAGCAAGTAATTAATGAGAATAGGATTGAACAATGGAGATTTAGACGTGATAATTACCCTCCTACTACAAAGGCTAAATTGGGGTTCAGGGTAAGCGCTAGTAACATGTAGATCAATCAAGTTGTCCTATAAAATTAACTTATTGTACGATCAATCACTTAGGAGATAGCTAACTTACAAACTTGCATGTTAACACTATGAAAGAGTTACTATTATTAGAAATATTGCCTCAATAACTCGTGGGGAACACTTATACCCTAGTAATTATCTCATATTGATATTTTAAAGTGCAAATATATTTTACTTGTTAGTTGTTACTACAAACAAATCAATTGTTATTTTATTTAAAAATCCCCCCTGTTACGTAATAAACCTAACACAGAGTACAATTAATTCTAAATAGCCTAAGGATCTATCATATTCCTCGTGGGATTTATCATAACCTTAGTTAGAATCTTTATTTGGAAACTGTCGCTTATAGTTTTGCAAGGAGGTGTAATATGAGCGTATCAAATTTTTGTTCCGCTGCTGAAGAATAAGTCTTTTAGAGATAATTTTTTTAATTAAATTTTAGTCAATTATTTCCTATTAATGTTTTTTTTTCTTTTTATTTTCTACATCTCTTATTTCTATTGTATTCCAAGTACACAGAGTCAAGTCATTCCCCTGACCCGTTAGAGCGGGTCATGGTGAAGTTTTTGGAGTGCTACTTTCCAGAATTACTGAAGTGAATAGAAATGTCCAAATGAACCCGCAAGTTTAAATTGTTGAAGAAATGGAAAATAAGCAAGCAACCGATGTGTGAGAATTACAAGGTTGATTTTAATGTTGTGGGGTCAACTTCTTCTATAGTTGTTCCTTCACGGCCTCCGGGACATACTTTTTTGTAGTAATAAACAATTTTAGGTAAATGGTTACATTTAAAAAGTTGTTTGTTGGGTTACCTGAAAAGGATATATATACTGAGTAAAGTTAATAATTTTTGTATGAGTAGTGTTTGACGAACGTATTTAGACATGGATGCAATAGGTTTAATAATGTTTCCGCATTCGTTGACAAGTGATGCTACTATATTGCTGTTTGAGTTTCCATATAACTTAATCACTACTTGGAATGAGTTGCACACCACATTCATCAAGAAGTATTTTTTGCTATCACATAAGCTAAACATCAAAGATAAACTTGATAAATTCACAGAATAACATGGTGAGCAAGTTAGTTATTCTTGGGAAAGATTCGCAGGGTTTATGAGGGGTTTGCTTAGCCACCGCTAAGAAAATGAGTCTTTTAAGGATTTTTTTCTATAGATGGTAAGATAATAATGGAAAATTTGTGCTAGATTCTACTATTGGAGGATCTTATCGAGCGAAAAAATTTAAAGCTATTATTGAGAAACATGAAAATATCTCTAAGAATAACAATGCACGGAGCACTAGAAAGGTGAATACTAGAAGAAACACATTTGCACTCCAAGTTGTACTCAATCGGTCCAATGATGATATTCATGAGGAGATGACACAAATTAAGAATAGAGGCTAGGTTGGTATTTAAACATGTTAGAGGAAATGCATTGAAAGTGAATAGTGTGAACTTTCAAATTAAAGCAGCACTTGTTGATGAGTACATTCATGAGGAGAATGCGATCCTTTTGAATGATAAGAAGGGGGTTTCCCCGACTAACACCAAAGGACACACTTCGTACAATTGATGCCAAGGTCAAAACAATGTTAACTACAATCGTGAATGAAACTATGTTTGTGATAGAAACTACAATGTTGAAGGGAACTATGTCCATGATGGGAACTACAATCGTGATAGTAACTACAATCGGAATTAAAATGGTAATAGGAATAAAAAAGTGGACCCTATGTTCCACCTGGGAAACAAAATGTTGGATCAAGTATGAATTGGATTGAAGATATGAAGAATAAGATGATTAATAGATTTGATTTTACTGATGACAATGTGGACGAGATGCATAATGATTTGTTGAACATTGTCCACATAGTTGAGTCACATACAGTATTAATTAAGCAAATTAGGCAGCAACTTAGTCAGTTATCCACAAGTGTAAACCTCTATCATAAAGGGACACTTCCAAGAAACATTACCCAAAATCCAAAGAATGACAAACATTATTGACAATTACTAATAAGGGTGAAAAATATACTAAATACCCTTTGATGGAGACTGGAGTGGAAAGATCAAAAGAGAATGGTCAGGATCAAGTAGATGTAGTTGAGGAACTAAGAGATGTTAATGTTAATGAGGTAAGAGTGACGAAAAAAAATATCCATATGCTAAGATTGCCACCTTCATTCCCACAAAAGCTGGTAAAGAAAGCGAAAGAACGAAATTAATGAACTTGGAGAGTTTACTATTCCATGTACTATTGTATGTTGCTGCTTTTTCACGAGCAGGGGTTAACCCCTAGTAGTAACATCGTATACTTGACCACAAAGGGGTATCATACAAGCCTTTAACATAACCATAACATCAAGACATAGAATAATGCAAAAAAATTTAAAACTTTTACAATCAAAGTTAATATCTTTTCATAAATGAACATAAGAATCAAGACTTGTCTCATTCACCATCTAATACAATAGTAAGTACAAATAAGGTCAAAAGCCTTTTACATCAATAAAGTCTCAAAATAGAAAGTACAATTGAAACTGGAAAAGATGATACTTTGTTTTGAAATTGGAAAACTCACTAAGCCTAAGGAGTAGAAAACCCAACCTTCAATTGGAATAAGTAATGCATCTCAATGACCAGAACCTACACTTATAGAATGTAGAAAATATGGGTTAGCACAAATAATGTACTAAGTATGAAAACGATGCGAAAATTCCTTACAACACTCATAATAGAGATGTTTAGTTGAAAGCTTGCATTTATCACGTTTATAAATCATTCTGTACATATATGAAGAATATAAGTCAAACCAACATATAAGCATCCATAATTATACTAGTGCAATGCAAAGGTAAAATACCATATGTAACATTTTGGAATATCATATGTCTAGTACAGAGCCTGTAAGTCCGTTAGGATATGTATTGCGGATACATAGGCATTCTAATGCTCAATACTGAGAAATATTGGGCATAGTATATAAAAATGGCAAAGGGGTGTTAGACAAATATATATACCTAAATAAGCAAAATATAGTCCAAGCTTGTTTACAAATATACCTGCAAAAAAGACCCTAAACTAAAATGCTTTTTCCTTTAACTCACAAAAAGGTATGACAAGCCTTGATACAGTGTCACATGATCAAATAAAATGATCATCTAGAGTAAGCAGTGCCCAAGGACATAGCGAAGATCCTTGGGACAATAAGTAAACATTCCCAAAGGAACTTTAAATAATAGTTAGTTAGGAAAGTACAACCAACCCATGTTCAATCACAGTTGTAAGACATGTGAAGAAGTACCAAAGGAGGGGACCACACTAAACGAATTTAGTTAGGATAGTTAAGGGGAAAAAACGTGCATAAGTGACCACTCCATGTGGGGCCTGACTTCCTAACAAATTTTAGACTCTAATATCTTCCCCAAATACCTAAATAATCTAGGGATAAACGAATTGGACCCATTAATGCACCCGAAAACCAAGAACTAGAACCGGGTTGACACTAACCTAGTACTAGTTAAAGAGACAACCTAGTACCTAACCTAGGATGGTTAAAAAGGTTAGTTATGGTCCTAACAACTTAGGGTTACTTTAGTAATTCTCATATGTTACCAAATTAATTTATTTATCAAATTAGTTAATCAACTTAAAAGGGATAAAACAAAAACTACAAAGGAAACTTTGAGATTTTGGTTAAGACAAAAAAGGGACAATGTAGTACCTAACCTATGATGGTTCAAAGAGTTAGTTAAGATCCTAACAACTTAGGTATACTTTATTAAGTACACTAGGATAATTAATTAATTAAGTTATCATATTAATTAATATATTTTAAGGGTCAAAACCGAAATCACAAAGAAGTTTCAAGATTTCGGTTGAGTCAAGAAAAAGACAACCTAGTTTTTAACGTAGGATGGTCCAAATGATTAGTTATGTCTATAACGACTTCAGGGTAATTTATTAATTACCCTTAGGTCACTTAAGTAATTGAATTATTCATTTAATTAATTAACTTAAAGGGGTCAAATCGAAATTCTCATGCAAACCTAGTATAATGCAACAAACATCCTAGTATGTAACCTAGGATGGTCCTAAAGGGTTGATTATGGTTCCAATGACTTCGGGGTTCATTATTACTTACCCTATGTCCCTAAATTAATTAAATTAAGGATTTAATTAATTAATATAAAGTTAAAAATGTTAACCTAAACCATTGTCAGCACCATAATTTCAGATTTTAGGTCAAGTCAAGATTCTCCTATGTTTAGTCAAATTCGTAGGAGTTTTTTAATAATTTATTTATTTATTTATTGAATTAACTTAAACCCCTATTTGAATAAGTCAATGTCAGTTCCTAAACCTAAAAACCACGTTCAAACTAAAACAAATAAATGACTAAAACAAGAACACAATCGTGATAAAAATAGTGAAAAAAACAGAAGAAAAAAAAACAGAAAATTTCTTAGACAATTTTCAAGGTTTAATCAAGGTTTATTCAAGGTGGTCTTCATAGATTAAGTTTCACTTAAGGTATGGGTTTCTCTCATGGACTTATTTCTCCAAGAGATCTTTCTTTCAAATGATTCAATGATCTTGAAAACTAGGGTTGTTTCGCGTCATTCTTGTCGAACTCCTTTCCCTAGTATCCATGTTACAATTTCAGTTTTGAATAAGTTAGAAATCATATTGTTGATATGTGTTGCTGTCTGATCTTAATATTTATTTGATTAAATAATGGTTGACTGAATCCATTAATTGGACTAGTTTGATGGTAAGTGTTATTATGTGAACTAAAAGAATGATACTATGTTAAAGATATGTCCAAAAATGTTATGTACGAAGATATTACGGTCTGTTATGGATACTTGATTTTAATATGACGTTATAAAGATGATATTTTCATCAAATTCTTATATGATGCTGTCCAAGATTTAAAAAAAAACATTATGCCTAAAGTTATGTTATAAGGTTAGCTAAAAAGAATCTCCGTGAAAACATAATTTGAGTGAATGTATTCCTTATGTAAATAAAATGGCTAACAAAAACATTGTTAAAAATTTAAATGGGAATTGGCTATAATGTTATCTCTAAATAATTAAATATTGGCGAATGTATAATATATAAAAACTTAAGCATGTTGCAAATGAAAATTAGCTTATGCCAACAAATATGGTTATGAAATCTATGCTCAATGGTTTATGCCAATACTAATCGTATGCCAATAAAATGGCTAACAATGCATAGTATACAAGTGATGTATGCAAAGAACTATAATATTATGTTAAACAATTAAAAGATTGGCTAATGGTTCATATATATTAAATTGAAATATCAACATACGTAGAATTGGCACATGCCAACAAAAATAGTTATGTAGTTTAATATTCAAAGGTTGAGGCCAATACTTATGATATGCCAATCTTGTGTAGTTAAAGTGTCAAATGATAATATAAGAACTTCTAAGCTAATTGAATGAACCCATAATAGGGGGCATGCAACTCGTTGGGACAACTCCCAACATGCTCTAAAAGAATGACATATGAACTCATGAAACTCATTGAATGAAGTGATCATTGTCCATAAATGATGATATAAATCTACTACACTAAAGTAAGTAAGTAACGTGAGTAATAACAAAATTAAAGGGGTCTAAAGAAAGTAAGTGACCAGAATGGGATGTTAAAGTAAGTTAGACATGTCTCACTTACACCTAAGCTACTATGTTAAAAGAATACTCACGTATGAAGGTGTTAGAAGGTGTGAGTATGTGTCATTAACAACAAAGGATGATATGTAAGGAAAATTCACATTTCATCAATGTAAATTAAGGATGATCTTAATCAATAGAGTAAATAAATCTCAACTTAGAAGCAAGCCTCCATAATGCTTGAGTCAATACTAGAAGATAAAGAAGAAATGTACAATCACGTAAAAGAGATGAGTAATTATGAAAAGAAAATGTGCTAATGCTAATGATTTTGTGACAATATGATAAGAGGCTTGTGTGAAATATCAGAGCAATCTCAAATGAACCTATGTAAATGTTACCAAAACATACTCGCCTATGAGAGTGTACAGCTAATGAAGATACCAGTATCTATGTACACTCTTATAAAAGTATTGAGACTGATGTATTCTTAATACTAATAATGAGATGATATATCATCCATTGAGCTATGATGTCCTCATAATATAAGCCAACTTCCATGACGTATGAGTTGAATTAAACGGAACATTATACTGAGCACTGATAGGCTAGCTATGAGCGGTGATGCCTTCTTACGGGAAGGCGGAGGTTCACGTTACTCTCATAAGATGAAACTATACGGCATGGTGGGTATGGATCTCCTTATATCTCCTAGTCTTCGAACCTGTACTGCCAATATAGGGATCTGGAGGGGTTCCATTCCCATGTACGCTAGCATGTTTTGGGTCACTTTGGCTGGTTATTCCACCTTTTTTCGGTGTGGGATAGACACTGCATTTTCATGATGATCACATGATCTATGACGGATAAGGTTGGAGTTCCTCAAAGTCTGAAGATAATGAAATGAACGATACCAGAGGTGTTTGTGCAAGACAATCAGGAGGTGAAATCAGATTCAAGTGATGACATTAGGTAATTCTTGGTCATTGCACTTCATGATCCCGATGAGAGTCTTAAACTTCATCCTTGGTATACCTGGTTTTTACATCAGCCTACGAATGAATGAAATGAATAATGTAAAGTACGAATGAATGAATGAAGGAGACTCTGTGTTTGCTAATGTAGGCCCTCGGATTGATGTCCCATATGTTTGGCCCTCAGTTCAGATGTCTTATGATACATCAATGATTCCAAAGTCTCGTGTATATGAAATGTAATATTTACAAAACATGAAAGTAATGAAATCAATGGCATGATCAAAAAAGAATTGCTTATGAAAGGTAATGAATATATAGTGTAAATCATGACTCTCTATATGGTAGGGAAATCATTCCTTAGTCCTTGTGTTACTTACATCGATTCATTGTGGGTATGGGACTACAATGAATCATTGCACTTGTATGTAAAACATAGGACCAAAAGAATCATTGAACTACACAACAAGAAGAAGAAAAAGACTGAAAAATATTCTAAATGTACAAAGAGTAGCTCTCGGCCTAAGTGGATCAAAAATCTCAAATCATCACCCCGACTTATTCTAAAATTATGTTGATGATACTAATGTTTTGTTATAATATATAAAACTATTTGTGTTCTTTGAATGCATCAAAACACATCATATTCATACCATAATTCACAACTAACGAATTAGGATAGTCTAATGACTAGACTTTCCAGAAATGGCATGTTGCTTTGGAAGAGCTTTCATTGATCATTAATAGATTTATGTGTATGTGTGTATACACCCATACTTAGTACAAGTGGTGTACCCAACCCTTACTATTTACTATTTTTATAGGTGCAGGTCAGAGGACAGATTGACGACACTTGCAGCGGTTTGGACTTTTGTATTTATCCAAACCATTTTCTAGGTCCTCATGATTTCGAGGATGATACATATTTAGTTTATCCTTAGTTTTAGACATAGCTAGTGGATGTTTTCTCTCGCATTTCTTTCGCACCTTCATTTCTAAGCTTTGTAATAAGGCCATGTTTGGCAAACTACTTATGATATATTCATCTTTAGTCCAAATTAATTCTTTATGTTAGATGGTTGTTCTCTTATATTAAGATAAGTATATAATGTATCGAGTTAACAATTATATGAAGTCTATGTATACTTCATACATATAAAAAGTTTATAATTTTTTGCAAATTTAACTAGATGAATGTGATGAATGCAAGATGAGGCTTCTCTGCGACCTCTGAGAGGTCAACGACGCCGGTTGCAATCCGGATTCCAGAATCCGTGTCATGACACCATAACCTCGCCAAATTCTAAGTATCACATTTTAAGTCACTAACATAATGCGTATCTTACTTTTACCTCATCCATCACCAACATACATACGTAAGGGGTGATTAATGTTTATAACATGTAACAAGTAAAGTCAATCATATCAAGAAAACATATATTGCATACATAATCAATAAACTTCATGACATAATAGAACGTCACCAAAACGCCTCATAGAGCCCACTTGTACAATGCATAGATGTAGTCCAATACCCTCATCAACACTAAGTAGTACTGCTTAAGAATTCATAGCTAAAATTAATGTTCTTAACAAAGTTCATATTCTTACCATATAGAGAAATAACCGTAACAAACATAAGTAATGTGAGCTGCATGTAATCTGGTGTCTTCCTCCCCCACCGAAGAGTGATGTCCTACTTGCATATGGTAGAAATAAAATATTTTCATTAAGGCGGATCCACTAGCTAACACTTATGTGGCCACATAGTTATGGAATAAACAAATTTCTATTAGAAACATTAACTTTCTAATGTAAAAGGTTTCAATCTCATGAAATTCTTACTTTGGTAAGCTGGACTTTCTCGCGTAAGAGCTTTTTCTCATATTCATATCCATCCGGTGCTAAGCATAATTCCATTTATAAATTACATTAAGTCGTTACTTCAGTTAATGTTCATCATAGAATGCACTAGGCACGCAACAACATATCATAATAATTGTTCATTGAATCATTAGGTGAGAAAGTCCTTTCAACCTTAGAATCATCAACGTGTGTGTACACCTATAACATATTATTCATAATATCCATTAGAATATCCTTTAAATTAACATAACAAGCTTACTTTAGTCATAGTCATAGTCATTCATACATAGTCTTCTGTAAGGGTAGGGGAAGGACATACAATCAAAATCAACAATATAGAATAGTCATAGGATCATCACCATTTAAGGAAATCATGAATTCACATCGAATCCCTATCAACATATACAAACCCTATAAAATTTCCCTTTAACTCTAAGAATTCAGATAAACCCGAACTTCTGTATTAGCACACTCAATAAAGAGATATAATGATTCAACAATATAATTAATGTAAACATAATCATTTGTCAGGGTTCCATTGCCAATCAAGCCATACTCTAGATCATACTTTAGAAAGTAAGGGATTTGGTGGGGCCAAGAGAGATTTTCTTCAAAACCCATAAATACTTAATTAATGAAATCGAGATTAATCAAATTGAAATCATTTTAGAAGGAGACCCATGTTGAAGATGGAAAAACCTTAGGTTTTGGAAACATAGAATCTTCAAAATTCAATTTGAAGGGACTGTTTAGGTAATAGATTCTCAAAGATGAATAACATCCATACCTTAGGTTGAATTCCACAAGGGGTTGAGGAAGAAAGAGTGATTCTTGGATATGTAGTTTGATGTTAACCTTTCTCTTCACTGGAATCTAGAGAGAGAAATATTTTCGAGAGGGGAGTTTGTGGTGACCCAAGAGTATACCCTAGAAGTCACAAGGCGTAATATACCTCAAGAGGTTCTATACGAGTCCTTAGACATCATACATCACATTTATATGAAAACTAGTGAGGACTTAAAACTTTTAACAACAATAGTCAAACTCTTTATTGAATATAAGAAAGAACTCAGTCTCTTCATCAGCCATCTTAGACACATGTAATATCTCAAGAACACAACCCTTTACATTTAAACGAAAACTTTAGCCTCTTACAATTGTCTTTTGAAAAAGAAAACTAAAACATAAACCATGTCCTTGAATCACATGAGGATATACCAAGCTCTTGAGAGAATGATATTCCCAAGCCTCAACTTCTAATAGAATCCTCACTTGCTATTTGCACTGGTAGAGATAGAACAACATATTCTATACAACAACATATGGACTTAGCACATTGAATTCAATAAGTATGGTTAAAATGCAAGTAAACCATGTGAAATGGACATTTACTTTAAGATATGATTTTCACTCTTTTGATATAAATCTCATAAATCAAGTATATGAGAGCATCTTAAAGTCAATATTCACATATAAGAGATCCTAAAGTAATCCACAATATAAGACCATAATATTTTAGAATCCATATAAGCATTTCAACCCCCTTACCGATGGTTATCCTAAGACTTAGTTAAAAAATACAAGAAGAGACTGCTCATACACCCTTTTTAAGCACACCTAAGTAATATTTAAGACTACCCAAAGTAAGGTTATTCTTTACATCGATCACAATAATACATAGTTCCATTTTCATAAACTAACCCCTTTTCATCATTTATACTCTCCATATAAGCAAGATATGAACCTTCCATCTAATCATATTTCATTAAGTCAACAATATCCATTTAAAGACATTGAAGAGAAAAGTAATGATATACAGGATTTTACATAATATTCTTGGAATACCTAGGGAACTTACCTAGAATCTTCAAATCCTACTCCTGCAATGTGGAGATAGTGTTACATTCAAGTACCCATACGTTCTAGAACCTATCCATTAACTAGAGTGAACATCCCATATGTTGAAAGTAGTTGTTAACAAACATAGACCACACTATCTGGGTATGGAATCCAGTGTGATGAAGACCCCACACTGTGGAAGGTGTTCTACTTGCGAAAGGTAGAACTAAGACTCATCCCATATTTGCAAATGGTTCAGAGATATTAAGGACTTTTTGTACTATGGTCTCATATTGCAAGTAGAGCTACAACCACAAGCATATCCACTCGGTGCTTTGTCTTGTTTCTCATAGAGAATCATTCCTTGGGTGTATTAGAGACGGTACAATTACTAAGTCGTACCAATTCATAAATATTATCTAAGGATAACTCCTTCTTTAACCTTCTTTTCATACTCAAGGTTTCACATGCATAACATTATTTTTTATTCAAGGTTCTACATATATGTCTTTCATAGAAGGGCACATACTTTATGTCTACCCATCCTACACTTCCATTTTTAATTTATTCATAGATGTACATGACTAGGGATCCTAAGAATACCAAGTAAAAAGTTCATTATCCATAAGCATTCATGTTCCAAGAAAAGGGACCTAAGTCTACATATTAACTCACAACATTTTCTACAAAGACTCTCCCTAGTCCTTCATCATAATATATAAATAACTAGAGAGGAAATACATTAAATATACCATTATAACACCAACATAGAAGAATATAGACAATACATGAGAACCTTCACTTTATACCCTCACATATACCATATCATGATCATACCGTATTTAACATAATAATGCCGACAACGCCATGTTCATAACATATATAACAATTAAGCACCACTCCGTTAGTGGACCATACCAATCAATAATCAATATCAATTATATACAAAATAAAGGAATTAGGTTGGCTCACCACCTTCCAATATCCATCATCATAATTACTTAGCCTTTTCTACCAATTCCCGTTACAAAAGCTTTTCACAATAACTATGTACTTATTACTAAGAGAACAATCAATCCATATGAACGATCCACCAACACTCAATATCGACATCAATATTATAAAGAATGTAAGGAACAATTATATCATGATTTTTACATAATTCAATAGCCCAATACAATCTACACATTAATTCAATAAGATCAAACCATGATCAATTTACCCAAATTAGAACCAAAATTAGGAATTCAAGGAATACATGGGTTCATGGAAGTTTTGATCTTGAAATCACCAATTAAGATCAATTACTTCATAAAACATTTATTTTAACCTTTTTGTTCAAGAACCCATGCTTAGTATTCAAAAATATGATTTCAAGGTTTTTGAATATCTTTTAAAAGCCTTCGAAATTGGCCCCTTGAAAATAGAAGCATTAAGGTTGAAATGAGTATACCTTTGTTGAAGAAATCTAACGAAATTGTTGGTGCCAACAATGAAGAACTTTAATCCTAGCTTTAATTTGACTTCAAGATCCCATGGAGGTTTTAGAGAAACTTTTTTGATCTTGGGGTTTGATTTTGAATAACAAAGTCTCACTCTAGGTTTTAGAATGTTAAAAAACTTAAAATACCATGAATAACCCCAAATAATCATCTAGGACTGAATAGAACAGTTGATGAATTTTCCAACCTGCCTTTGCCTTGGTCGAGACACTTGAAGAAAGTTGTAGATGTTAATCGACGGATGCAACCCACTAGGCATCGACCAACCAACGTACTATCCTGTTGGTCCGTTGTTTTGGTCAGAGCCTCCATACATGGGGGCTAAGCTTTCACAAATATGCGTGGAGGTATGTCACCAAACGACGGGGCATTATTTGATCAAAGGGGCGCTGATGGGGGGTTTTTGGGACAATTTTGGCAGCTTTCTTTCTAATTTTTGGGTCCTCCCCAAGGAACCTTAGGGTATTCCTTGGGGATTCGTTCCTCTATGTTTCAACCCTAGAAATTTTCATCTAGGTATTGGAGCTCTGCCTTATCAATTTGGACACAAAAAAACACATAAAACATGCAAAGGGTCATTAGAACTCAATAGCACACACAAATGCTAACTTCCGGACGACTCAAACGTTCTGACATGTTACAATTCCAAACACTTAAAACTGATATATAAGGATCATATTAATAACTTTAACACTTTGTTATCTCATAAAAAATGATAGGCTCTAACTACACGTAGTTTATTTTAATGGGTTGTAACAATCTCCTCCACTTGGACAACATTCGTGCTTGAATGACACTAAAACACATTAAACACTTTCAAGAATAAAGACTGAAGACTAGAATCTTATTACCATACCATATAATACACAACACATAGTCATAAGGAAAATCAATTTCACAAAATCAAGTGACTCAAAACACAACAAGAAAGTAGGAACAACATCTACAGTTATCATGCAATAAGACTCCACATTTTTCACTTCACATATAGGAAGAACATCCTTCTTCACATATCATCATGCTCATCTACATCATTTCTAAGCACTTTATGTCAATTTTCTTATAAAACACAATAATGAAACATCTTCAAGAACTTCACTATCAAGCATGTTTCAAAGTTTACTCATGCAACATTTTAGGCGATTCATTATAGAGACATGACAATATGAGAGAGAAAAATCATATAAGCTCATTTTATCATGTACACATAAACTCATAGAAATATGCACAAGAAAAGTAGATCAATGAAATTCATTTTCACTTAGACTCCAAAACACATGAAACATGTTACTATAAAGTTCTAACTCTCAAGTTTGAATACAATAGCAGAAAAGAGACAAAAATACACAATCCACCTATTCACCATACCACTCTATTTTAGAAGTGAACCAGCACAACTCAAAAATAACACTCTCCCTTACCGGTACCATCATCCAAATTTGCTCTCTTGTTAGCTTGGATGTGATAGAAGCAATTCTTCTTTAGTTCACCAACATCCCGGCTATTAGGAGGAGCTAACTTGGGCTCATTTCCTAAAGCCGCAATAGTAGGAAAATCTCTCACCCTTTCTACAGCTAAAGCACCCACTAGTGTCGCCTAATCACATCCCATAATGTTTCTTCCCACAAGTGGAACAAGAAGCCTTAACACCTTGTGAACTACCACCTCTCTCATAGTTGGCTTTGGGAGCACTTAATTTCTTGATTTGGAGTCCTCTTGTTTAAATTAGGTTTAACTTGCTCATCGGTTCTTCCCCTCTTAGCATCTGTACCTCTCCTCACAGCTTAAACTATTCACATGATTGAGCATATACAATAAGCCTAGAAAGAGTCATGTCACCATGGAGCATAGACGTACCACACTCTTCTTTGCAAGATCGAAAAAAACAAAGAAAAACCTATTCATCTCATCCTTAGATTAGAAACAAGGGATGGATCATAATTAGAGAATAGGATAAAATGCAAAGAATACTCCTCAACACAAGTGTTACCTTGCCTATGGTTTATGAACTCCTTAACCTTAACCTTCCTCTTCTCACGGGGAAAGTATCTCTCTAAGATTTCTTCCTTATAATCTTCCCATTCTATAAGACCCAATTCAATTGACCTATTATATTTTCATTGTGTGTACTACACATGAGAAACCTCTTTCATTGGGTATGAAACCAACTCTTCCTTTTCCGTAGAAGTTACTCCGATATCATGGATTATCTTATACGCCTTATCCTAAAATGCTTATGGATCCTCCCCCACCTTAGATCAAAAAAATATAGGAACATTCATCCTAACAAAGTCCCTCAACCTAGAGGTAATATATTCTCAAGAGCTTTCATTCTAGGCCCACCGTCTCTATTTGCTTGAGACGTCATGGCTTAGGCTAGGGTAATAAGAGTTCCTCCAAAATCCTTATTCGGCATGTCTGGGAAAACCAGTGGAACCTCATTCTCTTGTTCAACTATAGAGAGTTGTTCAACTTTATGAACATGTTTTCCTTGGAGAGTTTATAAACTTTGGGAACTTGTCTACCTCAGAGAGGAACTCCTTCAATCACCACATCCTCATGAACTCTCCTTGCGGGTGTCCCTCTTGTATTCATATCCAATAAACACAAGAGTAGAGATTAGGAAAAGACATTTATAACCTCAACTCAATGGTACGACACAAGATTAATAAAGAAAGGGAAACATTTTTCGTCCTATAGCCTCTTGCTCATAGATGTGTTGCCACTATCCATCGATGAACAGGGCTCTTCTAGATGTGTCTTTAAAGAGACTATGACTTTTAAAAACTACCTCATAAACCTATGCTCTAATACAATGTTTGTAATAAGTTAAGGGTATAACCAAGAAGTTACACAGTGTACTCAACCCCTCGGAGGTCTTATACAAGACCTTAGACATTATTCATCACATATATATAAAGAGTAGTTTGGAATTAAAATTTTTTACAACAATAGTCAAACTCTTTATTGAATATAACAAAGAACTAAGTCTCTTCATAAGCCATCATAGACACAAATAATATCTTAGCGACACGTCCCTTTACATTGGAAAGACAACTATAGTCTCTTACAGTTGTCTTTTGAAAAAGGAAACTAAAATATAAACCATGTGCTCGAATCATATGAGGCTTACAAAGATTCTTGAGTGAATGCTATTCCTAAAATTCAAATTCTAATATAATCCTCACTTGAGACCTATACTTGTAGATATAGAACAACATATATAATTAGCACATTTAATGCGCTAAGAATGGTGAACATGAAAGAAAATCATGCTAAAATGGACACTTACTTTACGATATGTTTTTAATTCTCTTTTGATATAAATCTCATAAAACAAGTATAAGAACCTGTTAAAGTCAATATTCACAAATAAGACATCCTTAAGTAATCCACAATATAAGACCGTAATCATTTAGAATCTATAGAAGCCTTAAAACCTGCCTACCGAAGGTTATCCTAAGACTAACTTAAATAAAGCAAGAAGAGAACGCTCATACACCCTGTTCAAGTAAGCCTATGTAATCCTTAAGATTAACCAAAGTAAGATAAATATATACATCACAATAATACATAGGTCCATATACATCAGGTAACCCGTTTTCATAATTTAGACTCCATACATACGCAAGACATGAACCTTCCATTTCAACATATTTCATTAAGTCAACAATATTCATTTAGATCCATTTAAGAAACAAGTAATCATGTAAAGGACTTCATATAATGGTCTTGCAAGACCTTGGGAGCTCATTTAACATCTTTAAAACCTACTCATGAAATATGTAGATAGCGTCCCATTCAACTACCCATACGTTGTAGAACCTATCCAATAACTAGAGTGTACATTCAATATGATGAAAATAGCCATTAATCGAGATAGATCATACTAGCTAGGTATGGAATCAGGTGTCATAAAGACTCCACCCTATGCAAGGTGTTCTACATGCCAAAGGTAGAACTAAGACTCATCCCATGTTGACACATGTTTGGGGGATATCAAGGCCTTTTTGTACTCTAGTCTCATACTAAAAGTAGAGCTACAACGGCAAGAATATCGACGCAGTGCTTTGTCTTGTTTCTCATAGAGAATCATTCCTTAGGTGTATTAGTGAAGGTACCAATACTAATTCCTACCAACTCATTATACATTATCCAAGGATAGATCATTATTTAACATTCTTTTCATATTTAAGGATTCACATACATAACCTTCTATTCATATTCATATATCTACATATAAGTATTTCATAGAAGAGCACCTAATTTAGGTCTACTGATCCTAGAATTTCATTAATCATTCATTCATATAGGTACATGACTAGACTTCCTAAGCCTACCAAGTTATAAGTTCATCATCTATAAGATTTCATTTATCAAGAATAGGGACCTAAGTCTACCAATCAAGACACAGTATCATTCGATAAAGGCTCTCCCTAGTCCTTCATCATCATATATCAACAACTAGAGAGGAAATACAATCTATCATACCATTATAGAACCCACATAGAAACATATAGAAAATACATGAGCACTTTCACTTTATACCTTCCCATATACCATATCATGATCATTCTATATTTCAAATAATAATTCCGAAAAGGCCATGATCACAACATATTTAACAAGTAAATACCGTCACCATAAATGGACTATACCAATCAATACAATTCAATATCAATTCTATAGAAAATAAAAGAATTAGGTCAACTTAGTACCTTGTTGTAGATATCATTACAATTCCTTAGACTTTTCAACTAATTCATATTACAGAAGTTCCTATCAATATTAATGTACACAATACTAAGCCAATAATCAATCAATATCAATAATCCACCAACATTCGCTATAGTCATCAACATTATAAATCATCTTAGGAACAATTCTATCATGATCTATACATAATTCAATAGCCCAATAAGATCTACACTTGAATTCAATAAGATTACCCACAATAGAGAATAAATTAGGAATTCAAGGAAGTCACACTCCGAGCTACCACTAAGACGTGGCCATGGGATGTAGGACCAAAGGAGATCCCAAGCTAACCCTGATGGCATGATCATGAACATACTAAGGATAATAAACTGAAGCATAAGCTAAATCATAATTAAAATTATAAGATGGGAATAACATAAACTATAATCGAGATATTTGAAAATTATTGAGTTTAATACAATGAAATTATTAACTAAATACTAAGCTGAAACGAACTATGTTTGAAAATTGATTCTAACTAACTAGAAATGTTAGGACAGGCCCTAGCTAAGTTAAGCAAAACTGAAACTACAGGACTAACAAAAGTGGAAATAAACTCTTGAATATTGTCCTCGGAGAATGAGGACTCACCACTAATTTTGCTAAACATGAGATCAAGAATCCAAGTGTGATTTGGATGATGAGAACCTATAACCTATATCACGAGAAGATGTGGGGCACGTATGCGTCAGTACTTGAAAGGTATTGAGAATGTTGGAGAGAGTAAAGTTGAAATAATTCATAACTAATATTTTGAACATGATATACTAAATGTTCAGCTAGCTGGATGCAATGACCAAATTTATAACATACTGATAATAAATGTTTATTGAATCATAAATATGGTAAATCAAATAGAGTCTAACATAAATGTGGGAGCTACTAATAAAGATAATAAAACCTCATGAGCTATGTATTGAGTCTTATGTATACTTCTCATCGAGAGGACCCAATATACACTGCTAGAAGTATAAATTCATTGTGACATGATCAATAAGTTGATGCGCGCAAAGGGGACTTACAACATACTTGGCTAGTTGTTGTGGGACTACTTGGGTATGTTGAATCTAATTCCAACTCGTTATTATTATTTTTCCAATGAATATAGTGATTAATATATTATGAATGTATTTCAGTAAATACTGGATAACTCAAAACTTAACATGAAAAATGAGAACGTATTAACAAATCTACTAAATAATGCATTAATAACTAAGACATGTTTAACTGGATAACTGAAATATTTGACATAGCATGTGTAATTAAAGAACTAAAGAAATACGTAGCTAGTGTTCATGAATTCATGTATTTATCTTAAAATTAATGTTCTAATATGATTTTGAACATTCTATCAGCTAAGAACCCAATAATTAAAACATTCAATAGACCTTAGATCTAGTCATAATAAGGTAATACTTAAAACTAAGGACCTAATAGGAAAAAGGAACCCTCTAGTGAAATCCCACATACTTGTTAATGAATTCCACGAAGAAATCTGTAGTTTTGGAGGCTGGAACTGATGAAACCTTCTTGCATTCTTCAACAAGGGTTCTTCACCTTTTTCCCCTCTAATGCTTCTAATTTTTGATGTTTTGATTAATGATTTTTACTTGGGTAAGTTCTAGTTTTCTTGTATGCTTAAATTTACTAAAGACTCATGATTTAAGGTCTAAATTGCGTATCATAGGATTTCAATGAAGTAGGAAAAGACCAAAAGACCCCTCACTTAAAAGTTATCAGAATCACTAATGGAGTCGACTGAAGGTCCGTAGTTGGTTTCTCTAATTGGCACCTGCATCTTCTGAAATCTGAATTTTTTTGTCTATTTCCGATATGGGGTGTTACATTATTTCCATATTTGAAACATTTGTCCTCGAATGAATACTAAACTAGATAAAAGGGAGTGAGAGGGTTGCAATTCCTACCACTACGCATTAAGAACTGAATTTCTAACTGAATTGTGTTGCAAGAACATGCTAATACGCTGAAAATGCAAGTACAGACAGAGGGATCATGATTCTACGATTGAATTCACATATGAATGTAGACATAAGAGGAACTGTTACCTCAAGCTAGAGTGGAATCAGAAGGAAAGAGGTGAGGATAATTGACTTTCATGGATGCTTCTCTTTCCTAAGTAGCTCCCTTTACGGACTCACTCCTCCACAAGACCTGTACTGAAGTGACTTCATTGTTTCTCAAACCTCTAACATGATAGCCAAGGATATAAATTCGTACATACTAATTAGAAAGACTATCTTTTACAGGCACAATCTCTAATTGTACCACATAGGTTTGCTCACCCACATACTTACTTAAAAGTGATATGTGGAAGACCGGATGCACTGCTGCTAATTCTACTTGCAATTCTAACGCATACAACACTTTGCCAACCCTTATAAAGATCTTGTAAGGGCCTACATGTCTAGGACTAAGCTTCTTGTAATCCTCTAAGAATGACTTAGGTGAAACTAGAGTCTGTTATGTTTTTCAGGGTATAAAGTCCTAATTTTTTTTATAATTTTGTAATGAGGAAATGTCTAAAGTATTACATGAAATGGAAGTCAAACGTCTAGGGACGACTAAGACGTTCGACAACTAGACACCTATAGGCTTCATGTATGATTATGTGTTTATATGTGTGTGTCATGACCTTATTAGGTCCTTATATGAGTTATAATAGTGTGTATAGATTGTTTTAGAAGCTTCATGATGTTTTGAGGTCAAACATCAAAGAATGTCAATGACGTTCGAAAGACTTTCCTTGAAACGACCTTGTGTGCATTAGCATGTTTCATCAAGTTTTATATGTTTGTTTTGGACGTAATTAATATGAGATGTACTAAACGTGTATACGAGCATATTAGGGTTGGAAAAGTCTGGTCAAACATCCCCAAGGACCAACCAAGGGTCATTGAGGATGGACCTTCACAAGAGCCTAAGGCTGTCTAGACAAGTCTATATTAATGAGGCAATAGACGACCAATAGGCTGGTTGACGCCCAATCGATGGTGGGTGTGGGTCAATACTTTGCCTAGGAAGCTTAATTTCCCAAATACAAGTCTCTGATACCATCGAGTGGTAGCCAGGACGGACCATTTGTGGACCTACGCCCCATTGATGGGAAGTCGTGGGTTGAGTCTTTTTTTCTGCGCAGTTCACTTTTAAGTTAAAGGGTGAATTGGTATATTCACCCTACGTCCAAATAAGTGTTTAGACGGTTTACTATGGGTATTCTAGGTAAATTAAGAGGGTTTTTAAGTTATAATTACCTAGAGGAATTCATTATGCTAAAATAATCCTAAATTCTCTAAGAAACTCTATAGATTTGCATTGAAGCCAAAAATTAAGGAAGGACTTGGATTTAAGATTTGATAGGTGATTTATCATCAATTTCGTGATTTAGATTCATTGAGGAATTGTTCTTTATCATTTAGACTCTTTTCATCAAGGGGCCCAAAATTTAAAGAGATTTCTAAAGTCTTCAACACATGAACTTGTCCAATTTTTTAATCTATCAATGGGTTATTACATTAAAGGTTTTGAATCATTGTACATTGATTGAATAGTTTTTAGTTAGATGATTTTAACTTATAAACTCTATGAACCCATGTAATTCATTTACCCTAGTTTTTGACTACTTTATGTGTAAATTGATATTGCCTTAATGTTTATGAATTCAAGTGTAGTTTCATTGGGCTATTGAATGATGTAACAATTGTGTTGGATTGTTTTATAGGATGTCTAACTTTGATAAATATATATTTAATTGACTTAGATTTATTAATTCTTATGACAATTGTATTGAATTGATGATCATGGCCATGTATTGAGTTGAATTTATATTCTTGGTAGAGTTCAGAGAGTGGCAAATGATATTCGAGGATGAATGTTGTCCAAGTGGGTGAGATTGTAAAACATCTGAAAAAGAATTAGGCAAAAATAGAGTCTAATATATTTTTCATTAGAGTATAAGTTCCTAAAATTTTTTATCATGTAGTTATGAGGCAGTGTCATAAGTATTAGGTGAATTGGAAGCCAAACGTCAAGGGACGACGTAGACGTTCGACGACTAGTCACCTATAGACCTCATGTATGTTTATGTTTTTATATGTGTGTGTCATGATATTATGAGGTACTTATATGAGTTATAATAGTGTGTTTAGACAGTGTCAGGAGCTTTATAATGTTTGGAGGTCAAACGTCCAAGAACGTTCAAAAGTTTTGCCATGGAACAACTTTGTTTGTATTAGCATGTTTCATCGAGTTTATGTGTTTGTTTTTGATGAAATTGTTGTGAGAGGTCCTAAACGCTTATACGATCATATTGAGTTTTGAAATGTCCATGCAAACCTCCCCAACGACCAACAAATGGTCATTGAGGAAGGAAATTCAAAAGAGCCTAAGGCTGTCTAGACCAGCCCAAACGAATAAGGCAATCGACCGCCAGTAAGCTGGTCGACAACGAGTCGATGGTTGGCATGGGTCAAGACTTAGTCTAGGGTGATTGATATCCCAAAGTGAAGACTCTGATCGCATTGTATGACAGCCAGGATTGGCCGTTTGTAGGGCCTATGCCCCGTAGATCGGTAGTCGTTGGTTGTGCATGTTTTTTGAGTAGTAAACTGTTATTATACGGGTTTGGGCGGTTTCCTAAGAGTATTTTGCGGTATCTTAAGAGGGTTTATATGTCTAATTAAGAGTTTGGGCAGTTTCCTATGGGCATTCTAGGTATTTTAAGAGGGTTTATAAATCCTAATTACCGAGATGAATTCATTATGCTAAAATCAAAACCCAAAATTGTCTAAGAAATTCTCTAGAACTCCATTGAAGCCAAATCTCAAGGAATGTCTTGGATTGAAGATTTGATTGGTGATTCTTTATCAATTTCGTGGTTTAGCTCAATTGAGTATGGTGCTTCATCCTTGATACTCTTTTCATCAAGGAGACCAAAATTAAAAAGATATCTGAAATCATCAAAAGATGAACTTGTTAAATTTTATAATTTATCAATGGATTCTTGTATTAAAGAATTTGAATTATTATATATTGATTGAATTCTTGTTAATTAGACGATTTTAACTTAAAAACTCTATGAACCCATGTAATTCATGAACCCTAGTTTTTGACTACTTGATGGGTAAATTAATATCACCTTAATGTTTATGAATTCTAGTATAGTTTTCATTAGGATATTAAATGATGTAAGAATTGTACAGGATTGTTGTATAGGCGGTATTAGCTTGATAAAATAATTTTTAATTTACCTTGATTCATTTAATATTATGACTTTTTGTTGAATTTATGATCATGGTCATGGGTAAAGGCCATTTTGGTATTCTATTGGATGAATTATCTTTGGATTGAAGTTGTAAGAATTGATTGGTGGTACACTGCCCTAATTCCTTTAATTTTATGTAATGTGGGTCTTTAATTATGTTGTTATTGGTATGTCCTCTTATGGTGGCGGTGCTATGTATTATAATTTTGAATGATGTGACCTCATTGGCTTTATTTTATCTATTATGATGATCATGGACATGTCGGAAACTACTTGATAAATTATGATGATTTTTCTAGTTTATTTATGTGAAGCATGATCTTTTCTATCTACATGTGAGTAATGTGAAAGTATGTGTTCTTCTATTGACAATAGTTTATCATGTTAGACTATGACTATGTCATTATGTTTGTAGTCTTAAAGTTGATGCATGATTCTTCCTACTTTACTATATGAGTCTATGGTGGTTATATTGATAATGTAATAGTGATGTATAGGGTTACTTATAGATGATAATGGTTATTCCTCCGTAATTCTAGAATGATATGATATACGTGATTAAATGAAATCTTTTTGTGTTGTGTTTAATAGACTTTTGTCACATAGTTCATACATGAATAATAGTGAATATGAGATGTCTTTACTTAGGATGCTAAAGCCTATTTGTGTTGTATGTATTAATGACATGTGATCTTGAATGTTGCTAAGAAGGTCCTTTATGTGGAACGTTCAACCATGTTGTAAGGTTATGATATCCTTGAAGTCGTAAGTTGTGATGGTATCCTTCTTGTATGAATGGTGGACTTAAGGTTGGTTGACTAGAACGACATGAAATCTTCGTTAGAAAAGTAATTAAGTTATCCCTTTAGCCAATGAAAGGCAGGCCTAAGGGACTTCTTTTGTACGGTGAATGTGATTGGGTTATGAACTAGATATGGAACCTCTTCATGTGGTCCTTTCTGTAAGTAACTCAATGAGAAAAAAGGCTAGCACCATGTGAGTATGATAAGGTATGTAGCTTTAGATATGAATAAGGCTATCGTGCAAAGAAACCTTTTCCTATTCCTTAATAGTGTACCTATGGGGAATGTGTACAAGTTCTACCATTGGCAAGTAAAACACCCTTTATCCTAGTAGGTTACAAATCTGGATTCCATGCTTAGATACTATGGTATATGTCTTTTATGGACTATTCTCATCATATGGGATACCTAATAGTATTGGAGAAGTTATCTGAAGTTTAAGTGGTGGTATAAGATGCTCTCTAGACATTGCATGGTAGGCTTTGAATATGTTAAGAGTGAGCACGTAGGTCTTCTCCAGGACCATTACTTGAATGTCCTTATGATATGACTGACTCTTGAATGAACTAATGATTATGATGACTGAAGTTAGAAAACATGTTAAATCAATAAGTACTTACCTAGAGAAGTTTAAGGCTTGTCTAGTTAAGGTGTGAAGGGGGGCATAGGAATGGTCACTTCATATGTTACCTAGCTAAGTCCGAAAAATGACTCAAGATAGGAAAGTTGCTTCGTACATTAGACATGATCCAAACTTAAGTAGTCTGAAGGATTATTTAGGTAATCTTAATGTGTTTATGTAAGGAAATTTTATTCTTGATTTACTTGAGTAAGTCTTTTGATAACCGTTGAGAGGAGAATCTCATATTCTATGTATGTTATTGTATTACATGAGAATGATCTTATACGAGCAAATCTACAGGATCAGTTAAGTGTTTGTGCAGGGATTGTATGGGCAGTAACTTCAGAACTCACTTGAGTGAACCTTAGAATCACCATTGGTAGGTAGAACTCATGTCTATATGTTCTGATATATTTTGAGTGTATGTAACAACCCTAAAAATGGCTATGCAAAATAATGTGTAATGTGCCTAGAATGCCTACGATTAGACCGGGTTCACACGGATTGATGGGCATAGAACCAGACATCTGAGTCCTTACGACAGCCAAGACAACAAACTTGGGGAGTTATTTGAGCTAGTAAAGGATGGGTCCAGCCATGTAGGGCTCCCTAATATGAAGATTTACTCGGATGAGTCTTCAACCAACTTAAAATAAGGGATATCTTCTGTTTTGAGGGTCTAGGGGTAAAATGGAAACTTTCCAGGATAAGGGTAGTAACGTAATAACCCTAAATATATAATAAATTATTTATTTAATAAGGTGGAGGGGTATTTTGGGGAGAGAGGACCAAAAATTAGCTCTTGAGGTAAAGTCTTGCTCCACCCGTGTTCGAACCTAGGTCGAAGCATTGAATTAAATTTGTTTTTATTTATGTTTCTAAGTTAATGTAATAAATTAATATTTATTATTTATCAGATTATTGAAAATAAAAGGAAATTCAGATTTTTATCATTTAATAAAAACTTATTTGACTAAGTCCTAAATAAGACGCCTAAGCCTAATGAAACTCTAACTCTCTCATGTCTATCTCTTCAACATTCATGATCACTCTCTTTTCCCATTCACATTTCTCTCTGCAAAATAACATTCAAGACCAGAAAATTTCCCAAGGTTCTTCACACTTGAAGAACTCACACGAAAATATAAGAAAAATAAATGTTAATCAATCACCTATGCAAAGAGAAGGTTTTTCGTCGAGTAGGGTGTTGAACTTTTGATGTTGGATGTGTGTTTGGAGATGTTTTTCGGGCAGCAAGTTGAGGTTACGTCAAAAAAATATGGGTTCTCTTCTCTCTTGGTCCCTTTACCAAGAGACCCGTAAGGTTGAGTATATTCAATTCGAAAACTAGGGTCGTTTCCCCGTTGCATGTCCCTTGCATTAGTTACGAATTATTCGTAGGTTGGATATGTTTGCTGGTAGTTATTAGGAATGTGTTGTGCTTTCCTGATGAATGTGTTCATGTATGTGTGTTTGAAATCGTATTAGGAAACACCTATTTGATCCGAAACTATGTGTACGTGTGTGCAATGTGAACTATGATTATGTGCCTCGGGTTTAAGGCTCTGAAATGTGATATTATTTCTTTGTATTACATGTAGCACATGTGTATGTAAATCGTGATGTCAAGATACTGATTTGAGTGCATTTCTTTATCGAATGAAATCTTGAAAATGCACATAAAGAACTAACTAAAAACTACTTAAAACGTCTACACATTTAATGTTAAAGAAGTGAGAAAATAGGCTGCAAAAATTTTCAGTTTCAAAGGATGAGTTTCTTTAAAGTTATAAGGGTTCAAAATGCTGTGAAAAATGAATTAAAACCAGTAAGGTCATGGAGTGTTCAACCGTTGACCTCACCATTTTAAAAAATATTAAAATAAAGAAGTAAAAAAGGGGTGTGGTGAAGTGGATTCGCACCATGGTCTTGGCTTCAAAATAAAGTATGAAAAGAAATGAGAGGAATGGGATTTGAGCCCACAACCTCTAGGTCAAGCGTAAGGAAAAATTAGAAGAAAATAAGTGTGAGGCGTGGGAATCCAACCCACGACCTCTAGGCGGAAAAGGAGAGTTAAGTGAAAAATAAAATGAGGTTGTGGGGGTTCGATCCCACAACCTCATTATCAACTTGAAGAAGACATTTAAAAAAAAGAAATTAAAATTAAAAGGGGCTGTGGCTGTTAGATCCCACAACCCCTCGACGAAGAAAGAGAAAATTTAAATAAAAGAAATAAAAAGAAAATGTAGGCGTTGGGGCTTATACTTGGGTCCCCAAGCCATGTGGACCAAAATAAAATCAATGAAAAATGTAGGTGTTGTCCAAGGGATTCACAATCAGGTTCCCTTGCCAAAATTTCATATTGATACATAAGTCACACGTGAATTAAAGATCCAAGAATAATGCTGCCTACATAGATCGATATCGAGATCTTGGCATACATACTAGATGTATATGTCTTGTACCACATAATCTTAATAAAATATGAATCACTTAAACAAACTATGAACGAATCCTCATGGATTGTATGTATAAACCCATAAGACTAGCATACGTTTTAAAATAAGTGACCCTAAGATGTATGTAATGAAATGATGTAACCATAGAGGGTTAAGTAAGAGTATAAACACATTAAATGGACAAGTGCATTGGCACATGATTAAATAAACATTTAAATGATGAAACTAACAATGAGATGATGAAATGAACAATAAAATAATAAAATCCTAGAAAGGTTAAGTAAGAGTCTGAAATACACTAAATGGCCAAGTGCATTGGCATACGATAAAATGAACATTCACGTTAAAAGGGGTGAGTAATTATGAAGAGAAAATGTGATTATGTTAATGAATGTGGAGACAACATGATATGAGGCTAATGTTAAAGATGAGATCAATCACAAATAAGCCTAAGTAAATGTTACCAAAACGTATTCACCAATAAGAGTGTAAAGTTAATAGAGAGACCAGCTCTATGAACACTCTAATCAATGTATTGAGATTAACACACTTAATACTAATGATGAGATGAGAAATCATATATTGAGCTCTGATGTCATCATACTAGAAGTCAGCTTCCATGAGGTATGAGTTGAATGTAATAGAACTTTATATTGAGCACAGATAGACTAGCTATGAGCGGTGATACCTTCTTTTGAAGAGGGCGGAGGTTCACGTAACTCTAATGAGATGAGATTGTCCAGGATGCAGAGTATGGGTCTCCTTATATCTCCTATTCTTTGAACCTATACTGACAATACAGGGATCTGGGGGGATTAAATTCCCATGTACGATAGCATGTTTTGAATCACTTTGGCCGGTTATTCCACTTATTTTAGATGTGGGGGGACAGTGGATTTCATAATGCTCACAAGATCTATGTCGGTTAAATTTAAAGTTCCCAATGAATAAATGAGGCAAGCATCAAATGATGCACATAATGAAATGAATGATACAGAAGGTGTTAGGATAGAATAATAAAGAGGTGAGATAGTTTCAAGTAATGACTCTAGGTCATTCTTTATGATTGCACAAAAAACTAGATGAAAGTCTTAAACTATATCGTAGGTATAACTGGTATACACACTAGCCTATGAATGAAATAAAATGAAGTACGCATGAATGAATGAAGCAGACTCCGTGTTTTCTAACGAAGGCTCCCTAGTTGAGGTCCCATATGTTGATCCCTCCTTTTGGGTAGTCTTGATCTCATGTACATGATTTCAAGGTCTAATGGTATATGAATGAATGATATGAAAAATGCTATATGCTATATGCAATATGTTATGTGTTATGTGCAAGATATTATGTGCTTTGTGAAATATGATAAGTATGATTATGCATCTTACTCTCATGCCGTGACTTTCCTAATATAAATTAGGAAAACTCACTCACTTTACCAATACAAATTTGGTATGGTCACTCACTTCTCTAATCCATATTTGGAAAGCGCACTAACTTTCCTAATCCTAATTTGGCAAGTTTACAGACTTATCTTTCAATAATCATGTTGTTAGGAAAGAGCTATTCTTACTCGTTCATGTCCTTGGTGTGTGCTTGCATTTACCCATACTTAGTACAAGTGTGCACTAATCCCATTCAACTATATATTCTTAGGTGCAACCACAGGTGGACGCTAGAGATTTTAGGTTGAATTGCAGCTATCCTGACGTGGAGCTTTCATCCGAACTATGTAGGCCCTCATGCTCTCGATGATGTCTACCATTTTTATTTAGCTTAGATAAAGAATTTATCTAGTAGAGACTGTTCTACTAGTGTTTCTTTCCTCTTTCATTTCAGACTTTGTATTGGTGCCGTTTTGGAAATATTACGTTTAATGCAATTATGAACTGTTTCTTTCATTTGATTATTTCTATATTAGATGGCTGATTTGTGAATGCCTATGATTTTATGTTTTAAATTCTTAGCATGAAATAAGAAAAAAAAAGTTAAAATTTTCCTTAAAATTAACCTAGACGATGTAAGAATGGCGTATGTAGGCTTGTCTGCGACATCTGAGAGGTGAACGACACCGGTCTTGTCAGCGGTCTAGATTCCGGTTGTGATAGTGTAATTATTTCCTTATTGGTGGTCTTAAGGATCACTTAGGTGTGCCTAGAAAGGGTGTATCGGCGGTTTATCTTTGTATTACTTAAGTGAGTCTTAGGATAACCTTTAGTTAGAGGATTGGATGCTATAAATGGTTCACTGTAAAATTTAAAGAACATCATTGTAGCATTGAACGAATTCACTGTAACGGTGACATAGTTCATGCAACATTACTTTAAAAGTGATAAAATGCTTATTTGATATCTTATATGCTTCTAAGGTGTTAAATGTTTATCTTGTGCATATATTATGATGTTTAAGTCATGAAGATGCATATTTCCATAAATGTCTGTTTTCATAATTTTATGCATTATGCCACACTTAGTACATGTGTTTGTACTTATTCCTGTTTTTATCTATTCTCAAAGTGATTCATAGATGAAGCTTTATTAGGGAGAGAAGCTTGGATTATAGGATCTTTCAAGAATGTTTGATGTATGTCCTCATTTCACTCGAGGGCATATCTTTCAATGAAGTATTGTAATAGACTTAGTCGTACTATATTTCTATAATATGGGCTGTGTGCCAAGTGTATTTTTAGTCTAAGATTTGATGACATGAGACTTAGTATTTCCTACGATTTTTATGTGAAAGAGATTTTTTAAAGACTATTCGAATGTTGTGAAAAATATAATCCCGCACTACTTTTCAAATATGCATATGCAATGAATGATATGAACGGGCTTGTACAAAATCTCTGAGAGGTCAGGTATGCCTTCTTGTGTCCCAAGAATACCTAGGCTTCTAGTTTGTAGGAGTTGGTCGTGACAAACGTGAGTATCAGAAAATAGGTGATAAGAGTTTTATTAGGAATCTAAAATTCCCATAAAGTCACATACAGTAGAATCTTGACCATCGGTGTGAGTCGCGACACATCGATGGGGAGAAGCTATAGGACAATAGATTTTCCCTTCTTTTTGTACTGTTGTGTCGTGCCATAGAGTTTTATAAGTTATGAGTATTCTTTTCTTATGGTTTTCCTTGTGATATAGGATATTTAAACGAGAAGGACACCGACTTGGATAGATTAGAAGAATGATGTGAATGAGTAGATTCCTCTTCAAGTTAAACAAGATCTTCAAGTGCTCGAGGTGCTCAAGTGATCAAACCTTTATTATGGGTTGAAGTAACGGTGTACCGGTGGTTCCCCCAGAAATGACTAATGGGGAGATTAGAGACACTTTTCTTACTTTATCTCGAGCCTTGACTACCAATTTAAATGGGGTATTTAACCTAGAGTGGATGTTGTTGAGAGAACTATGAAATCTAGATTGAGAGATTTTGTGAGGATGAATTCTCCTATCTTTCTTGGATTTAAGGTGGGAGAGGATCCCCAAGAGTTTCTTGATGGTGTGTACAAGGTGTTGAGTGCCATATGGATGAATTCTAGGGAGAAGGCGGAGATAGCTTCGTGTCAATTGAGGCTAGGTTGCTCAAGTGTAGTACACTCAATGGAAAAGTAATATGCTGGTGGAGTCGGGTCCTATTGAGTGGGCCCCATGAAAGGAGAGAGGTGAAGGTTGAGGAGTTTATCAATCTCAATAAAGAAAATATGAATGTTGAGGAGTATTCATTGAAGTTCCCTATGTTGTCTAGATGTTCCCCGTCCTTAGTTTCTAAACCTAGGGATGAGTTGAGTAGATTTGTGACCGGGGTCGCCGACCTAGTGAAAGAAGAATGTCATACATCCATGCTCCATGATGGTATGACCCTATCTAGACTCATGGTTTATTTTCAATCCATAGAGAAGTCAAAATTTAGAGGATCATTAGAAACTTGAAGAGAATTGGGTCAAGCAGAACCTAGCGGGGCTAAGGTGAAACTTGAGAAAGGGAGTGGTTCTCAAGTTGGCAGACCTACATGTGCTACTTGTTGAAAGAAGCACTGTGGCGAATTCATATTGGGTACCGGGAATAGATTTAGATGTGGTAAAGATGGACAATAAGTAAGGGATTGTCCTACTAGATATGGTAAGCAAGTTCTTCCTAATTCTCCGAAAGGTGATGCTCCAATAAGAATCGGTTTTATGCACACTGGTTTAGAGGATGAAAGACGGATGAGGGTGATGATGGTGCTAATTCTTTGCATTTCTATCTTTAGTTTTATGAGTTCCTTCTACGTGGGGGAGTATGGTTAGTAGATGGGCTAGAAATCACCGAAGCATGTTGCATATGCATGATGTTTAGGAGTACTTTTGGAATTTAATTTCATCGATTCCTTGCATTGTGCATTTCATGAATTTATGATTATGTTGAAAAATTAGTTTATATGGTTTTAATTTGCATTTTAGCATTTTTCTATCCTCAATTGATTAAACGTTTAATTTTTGGATTTTTGAAACATGTTCGCTGCAACGGAAATTAGCTCACTATAACAGTTTTGAAAATTTGACTAATTTGTTATTTAGTTTAAAATTGTTTTAATGTGGTTACTAATTACTTATATGGGCATGATAATGAATATAAAAAAGAGTTTTGCTATTTGAAATGAAGAAT
The DNA here is from genome assembly GCA_027705065.1 of Solanum peruvianum. NCBI lineage: Eukaryota > Viridiplantae > Streptophyta > Magnoliopsida > Solanales > Solanaceae > Solanum > Solanum peruvianum. Next base: position 30,211,733 of record JAKWJD010001765.1, on the reverse strand, counting down.
GTGAGCCTTATGGTATGATGAGTCGTAGATTTATTTCTAACTTCTTGTTGTGTTGTGAATCTATTGATCATTTGAAATTGATGTTTATTCTAGATATTTGTATTGTATAATGACTTATGTGGTGTGGTTATTAGATTTTAGTTGAGCCTATGTTCTTTTAAGTGTTGAAAGAGTCGCTAGTGACGTTCGAGGACAAATGTTGTCCAAGTGGGTGAGAGTTTAGTACCTCTGAAAATGACTTAGTTTAAAATAGAGTCTAATATGTTTTCATGATGGTATAAGGTCCTAAAATGGTTTATAATGCGTTAATGAGGCAGTTTCTAAAGTATTAGGTGAAATGGAAGTCAAACGTCAACGGACGACCAAGACTTTCGACGACTGGTCACCTAGAGGCCTCTTGTATGTTTATGTTTTTATATGTGTGTTTCATGAACTTATGAGGTCCTTCTATGATTTATAATAGTGTTTGTAGATAGTGTGTGGAGCTTCATAATGTTTGGAGGTCAAATGTCCAAGAACGTTCTCAAGGTTTTCGTTGAAACAACCATGTGTGTGTGAGCATGTTTCATCGAGTTTTATGTGTTCGTTTTGGATGAAATTTATGTGAGATGGCCTAAACGTGTATATGAGCATATTTAGGTTTGAAAAATCTAGGAAAACATCCCCAAGGACCAACCAAGTGTCATTAAGGAAGGACCTACACAAGATCCTTAGGCTGTCTAAACCAGCCCAAACGATTGAGGCAATCGACGATCACTAGGTTGATCGACACCCAGTCGATTGTGGGAACATGTGTCACAACCAGAATCTATACCTCAGAAGGGAGTTGCGTCATGGACATATAAAAGGTTGTAGACAAGCCTACATACGTCGTCGTTACTTAGTCTAGGTTAATTGTAGCAGAAAATTTGAACTTTTTGTTTTCTTATTTCATGTGTAAAATGTTATAGTTAACATCATAGACGTTCACAAATGAACCATCAAATATAGAAATAATCAAATGAAAGAAGTAGTTTATAATTGCATTAAACGTATCCTTTCCATAACGACACCAATACACAGTCTAAAATGAAACAGGAAATGAAACACTAGTGGAATATACTCCACCAAATCAAACCTATATCTAAGATAGAATATAATGGGAAAGATTCCTAGAAAGCATGATGTCCTACCAAGTCCGGATGAATGCTCTACGTCCGGATAGCTGTAGTGTTGTATCATAAGCTGTAGCATCCGCCTGCGCCTGCACCTAAAAGTATAGAGTTGTATGGGACTAGTACACACTTGTACAATGTATGGGTATATGCAAGCACACACCAGAGATATGAATGATTAAGATGAGCTCTCTCCTAAAGATATGGATTATGGAAAGTCAAGTCTGTGGACTTGCCAAATTTTGATTAGGAAAGTCATGCCATGAGATTTACATACATCATCATATTTATCATTTTGCACACAACACATAACATATTAGACATATCATATCACATATTTCATATCATTCTTTCATTAGCCATGAGACCTTGGATCATGGACTTGACATAACGAATTCCCAAAATGAGGGCTTAACATATGGGACCTCAACTAGGGAGCATTCTTTAAAAAAAATAGAGTCTGCTTCATTCATTTATACGTACTTCATTTTCATTCTTTTAGATACTAGTGCAGCCACCAGTCTTACATAGGATGTAGTTTAAGACTCTCATCGGGTTTGTTGTGCATTCACTAAGAATAACTGAGTGTTATTACTTATGTCTATCCTAACACTTTTGGTATCGTTCATTTATTTATTTTCATTCGTTGAGGCTGGCCTCATCTTTCTTTGGGAAATTTAACCTTAATCGACATATATCATGTGAGCATCATGAAATCATGTGTGTAATCCCCACACCAAAAAGAGGTGGAATCACTCGCCAAAGTTAACCAAAACAGGCTAGCGTATATAGGGAATTACCCTGCTAGATCCCTATATTGCCAGTATAGATTCAAATACTAGGAGACACATACCCCACATGCCGGACAGTCTCATCCCGTGAGAGTTACGTGAAGCTCCTCCCTTTCCGAAGGAAGGCATCACCGCTCATAGCTAGCCTATCGGTGCTTAGTATAAAGTTCCATTACATTCAACTCATACGTCATGGAACTTGGCTTCTAACATTAGGACATCATATCTCATTAGATGATTTCTCATCTCATCATTAGTATTATCTTCATTAACTTTACACACTCATAGGTTAGTACGTTTTTGTAACATTTACTCAGGCTCATTTGAGATTACTCTCATCATTGAGATTATCCTCTTATCATATTGTGACCTCATTCATTAACTTTAACACATTTTATTTTAATAATTGCTCACCCATTTACGTAAATGTTCATTTCATGATATGCAAATGCACTTGGACATTTAGTGTGTTTCCCACTCTTACTTTACCCTTCTAGGGTTACATAATTTAATCATATACATCTTAGGCTCACTTACTTTTAAACGTATTCTAGACTTATTAGTCCACACATACAAGCCATGAGGCTTCATGCATAGTTTGGCTTAGGGATTCATGTTTACCCAAGATTATGTGGTACAAGACTTATTCATCTTGTAGATATGCAAGGATATAGATATCTATCATTCGAGGTAGCATTCATTAAATAGTTGTTTACGTATGACATATGTGTCAAGATAGAATTAGGCAAGGGAACCTTATTTTGAATCCCTTGAGCAATACTTAATCTTATTTTAAACTTGATAATTGCATTTTTCATATTTGGAAGACCCTAGTTAGATTCCCATCAACCCCATAATATTTCTTTGTTATTTTTCTGTCCTTTTTCGTTTTAAGGCAAGGAGGTTTTGGGTTCAATCCCCCATAATCTCAATATGTTTCTTTTAATTCATCTCTTAACTTTCTCACCTATCCAAGAGGTTGTGGGTTCAATCCCCACTCTCCACCTTTATTTTCTCCTTTATTTTTATCCTAACTCTCTCATCCATTCAAGAGGTTGTGGGTTCAATTCCCTCTCTCCACATTTTATTTTCTCCTTTATTTTTATCCTAACTCTCTCATCCATTCAAGAGGTTGTGGGTTCGAATCCCCACAGCCTCGCCTTATTTCACTTACATTTTATCCTTACCTTCTCATTCTGCCAATAGGTTATGGCTTCGAATCCCACAAACCTTATTTTTATTATTTCTTTATTTCATTTTTCACCTCTCTCCTTCATCCGTCCATGAGGTTGTGGGTTAGAACCCCACACGCCTCACTTCATTTTCTTTCATTTCCCCCTAACTTTTCACTTGAGATTTACCCCATTTCAATTACCTCATACCACATTTTATTATTTATTTTTTTGACTTTTATATGGTGAGGTCTTGAGTTCTCTCCCCACTGACCTCAAGCTTTAAAAAAATATTTTTGAATGTAAATTGGTTATAGTAAGTTGCCCAAAAATAAATTTCTAGAATGCCGGATATTTGCTCACCCTCTTTGCATTCCATTTTCACAACCTTTAGATGTTAGATTTATGACAAATTTTCGGATAACATCTAGTGCATTTTTTATATGTTTTCATGGTTATTTTTGAGAATTTAATAACCTTTTTGCAATCCATTTTCTCACCCTCTTTCATGTTAAACATCAAGACATTTCTAGTAGTTTTTTGGATGATCTTTAGGTGCATTTTAAAGATTACTTTGAATCAAGAATTATTATTAAATTCAGCAAATTTTAAGTCATATGAACATCACATTTTTATCATATTCATATACGAAAATTACCACATTTTAACATGCAAAAATCCAGGCTTCAAACCATTGCTAAGTCACGACAAACACATGCACACTCAAGTTAACGTAATTCACTTTTTCTAAACAAATCCTTCATTTCTCACATAATTTCTGAATACAAATTCAAGCACGTAATCACAATTAGACCTAAAATCATCTATCAGAAGTCATACCAACGCATACTTTAAATCTATTAAAGGATCTAATGACAGGGGCATGCAACAGGGACAATGTTAGTTTTTTTGACTGGAATTAAGATGAACTTAGGGGTCTCTTGGAAAAGGGACCAAGAGAGAATAAAACCCATACCTTAATATCGTTCAAAACTTATTTAAACGCTGCAAATTTACCAGGAAACCAAGCCTCACCACCGAAAGTTCAAGCACAATGCCGTCAAGAACTTTGTTTTCTCTTTACGTTTTTACACTAACATTTCTTTTAAGTTTTTTCTCGAGTTCAAGTTCTAGATGAACTTTATATTTTGTTGTTTTGTTTTTTAAATAATATCAGATGTTCAAGTGAGATGAGAGTAGAGAGAAACATGAGTTTGAGTGGATTAGGATTAGGAGAGTTAGTTAGAGACTTAGTCAAACTAGGACTCCTCATTATTTATTTATATTATTTATTAAAAATGTTATTTTACTTTCATTAAATAAGAAAATTAAATGTTAATTAATTTAACTAATTCAATAAATACAATAAATAAATTAAATCATTGCTTCCACTTATGTTCGAACCCAGGTGGAGTAAGCTTTTGCTCAAAGGCCAATTTTGGCCCTTTATCCCCAAAATGCCTCTCCACCATATTAAATAATTATTTAATACCATCCATGGTCTTAAAAAGACCATTTTACACCTAGACCCTCCAAACATAAGATTTTCCCTTTTTAAGTCCTGTAAAGACTCATCCGGGTAAATAATCATATTCGGGTGTCCTACATGGCTGGACCCAACCTTTCTATCTCAAATAACTCACCAAGTTAGTTGGCTTTTGCTGTTGCAGAGGTTCATAGGTCTTGTTCTACACACATCAATCTGTATGAACCTTATCTAATCGTAGGCATTGTAGACACATGAAACATTATTTAGCATATCCATTTTAGGGTTGTTACAATATGGGTAAAGACTTAGCCTAGAGAGATTAAGATCCCAAAGTCAACACTTTGATCCCATTGACTTACAACCACGATAGGCCGTTTGTGGACCTACGCCCCATCGATTGGCAGTCGTGGGTTGAGCCTGTTTTCTACGCAGTATACTGTAATTCTAATGGTTTGGGCGGTTTCCTAAAGTTATTAGTTGTGTTTTAAGAGGTTTTATAAGTTGAAATAAGAGTTTGAGCATTTTTCAAAGAGTATTTTAGGTATTTTAAGAGGGTTTATAAGTCCTAACTCTCTAGATGAATTCATTATGCTAAAATCAAAACCCAAAATTCTATAAGAAATTCTCTAGAATTCAAATTGAAGCCAAATATCAAGGAATGGCTTGGATTGAAGATTTGATTGGTGATTCTTTACGAATTTCATGGTTTATCTTCATTGAGGATTGTACTTCATCCTTGATACTCTTTTCAAAAAGAAGCGCGAAATTCAAAGAGATTTCTATAGTCTTCAAAAGATGAACTTGTCCAATTTTATAATCTATCAATGGGTTCTTGCATTAAAGGTTTTAACTCGTTGTATATTAATTGAATTTTTGGTAATGAGATAATTTTAACTTAAAAAATCTATGAACCCATGTAATTCATGAACCCTAGTTTTTGACTACTTTTTGGGTAAATTGATATTGTCCTAATGTTTATGAATTCTAGTGTAGTTTTCATTGTGTGATTCAATGATGTAAGAATTGTACTGGATTCTTGTATAGGCTTTCTTTGATTGATAAATTTACATTTTATTGACCTAGATTCATTGAGTATTATGACTTTTGTATTGAATTGATGATCATAGTCATGGGTAAAATCCTTTTTGGTATTCTATTGGATGAATTATCTATAGATTTAATTGGTGAGAATGTATTGGTGGTACACTGCCCTAATTCTGTTTATTTTATGCAATGTAGGTCTTGAATTATATAGTGATTGGTATGGTACACTTATGGTGGTGGTGCTATGTGTTATAATTGTTACAGATGTGTCCTCGTCGGCAATACTATATGTACTATGATGATCATGACCTTATCATCAACTACTTGATATATTATGATGATTAGTATAGTTGGTTTACGTGAAGTATCATTATATCTATCGACATATGAGTAATGTGAAGGTATGCTTTCTTTTATTGACATTTGGTGAATAATTATTCCTCTTAACTTCAAGAATGATATGCTATATGTGATAAAGAGAAATATTTGTGTATCTTGTGTAGTAGACTTGTGTCCCTTACTTGATAAATCCATAAATGTGAATATGAGATGTCTTTAGTTAAGATACTAAGGCCAGTTAGACTTGTATATATGAATGACATTTGACCTTGAATGTTGCAAAGAAGGTCCTTTATGTGGAACCATCAACCTAGTTGTAAGGTTATGATATCCTTGAAGTCAAAGGTTGTAATGGTATCGTTCTTTTACGAATAGTTGACTTAATGTTGGTTGGATAGAAGGGCATCAAATCTTCCTTAGGCAATTTTTAACCCTATCCTCTTTGCGTTCAAAGGCAACCCTAGGAGACCTTTTTTGTAGGATTACTATGATTGGGTTATGAACTAGATATGAAACCTCTTCATGTGATCCTCTATGAGAACAAAGGCTAGCACCGAATGAGTATGGTATAGGATGTATCTCTAGATAAGAATGAGACTAGAGTGCAACAAAACCCTTGATATCCCTTAACCATGTGCCTACACATGATGTGTCCAAGTTCTACCATTGGCAAGTAGAACACCATCCATATTTTTAGGTTACAAATCACGATTCCATGCTTAGATACCATGGTGTATGTATGTTATTGCCTATTATCATAATATCTGATACGTACTAGAATTGGAGAAGTTCTATGAAGTTTAGGTTGTGGTATGGGACGCTCTCTAGATATTGCACAATAGGCTTTAAAGATGTTAGTGATTGAGTCCCTAGCTGTTCTCCAAGACTGTTACTTGAATGTCCGTATGATATGAATGGCTCTTATATGAAATAATGAAGATGACTTAAGTTAGAAAGCGTGTTAAATGAATAAGTAATTACCTAAAGTAGTTTAAGGGTTGTCTAGTTAAGGTGTGAAGGAGGCATAGATATGGTCACTTCATAACTTACCTGGATATGTCTTAAGAACGACTCTACATAGGACAGTTGATTGGTACATTAGACATGATCCAAACTTGGGTATTCTTTAAGTTTATATAGGTAACATTGAAGAGGTCATGTATGGACATTTTCTTCTTAATTTACTTGTTTAATTCTTTTGATAACCTTTGGGAGGACAATCTTATATTATATGTATGTTATTGTATTACATGAGAATGCTCTTATCCTAGGTAATCTAAATCTCTTAAGTGTCTGTTAAGGGATCGTATGGGCGGTCGCTTCAGATCTCATTCAAGTGAACCTTTAAATCACCTTTGGTAGGAGGATCTCATGTTTATGTGTTTGGTGTAATGTAAGTATAATTATATCCTTATAGGTTGGTCTTGAGGATTATGTAGGTGTGACTAGAGAGGGTGTATGGGATTTTTCTCTTTGTCTTACTTAAGTTAGTCTTAGGATAACCTTTAGTGAGAAGATTGCATGCTAGAAATGGTTCACTTTTAAATTGAAGAACTTCACTATGATCGACCTGCTAATCCTTGGTTTTAGTCAGAGCCTCCAGAAATTAGGGATAAGATTCCACCACTAAATGTTGAGCTACGCCCCAAACGACGGTGTGTTATTGATCAAAGGGGCATCGATGTGTGGAGGCATCAATTTGGACAGTTTTGTTAGCTTTCATTCCAAGGTTTTAGTCCAACTTAAGGGCCCTTTGGGTGGTCCTTGGGGATTCACACGGTGATGTTTCAACCCTAAACAACTTCACCTAGGTTTTTGATCCCCCCTATAAATTTGGACACGAAACAACACGTAAAACATTCAAGGAACATTAGAAAACACTATCACACACAAAGACTACAATCTGGACGTCTTGGTCGTTCCTGGATCTTGGACTTCCAAACTCTTCAAACTAACTTATAAATATAATATTCATTATATTAAAACCTTATTAATTAATAAAACACATGATAGGCTCTAATTTAACCTAGTTCATTTTTACGATTGTAAGAGAGTTGGTTGAGTTTGAGTTTGTGAGTTCTGAAGTGTCAAATGTGTTGGATAATAGATAAAAATACTTAAATATGTGTAAAAAAACTATTAGTAACCGTATCTTCCCTTAATTATGTAATTTAGAATTTATGAACCCACCCCCATTTGGCCGAACCTATGTGTTGATTTAGGGTTGACCGATGGACCCCTATCTATGAACCGTGGATGGGGTCACTCCCCGTGTTTTTAGTTAGCCATTTTTTTAATAGAGGATGTAAATGTGGTAAATATTGTGGAGACTATGTTTTGACCCACACCTGCAATCCATGAAGCGTGTCCACCCACAGCTCGTGGGTTCTAGTCTTGGTCACAAGATGTTTTTGACAACTTTCGAACCTTTCCTTGGGTTCTCCTAAAGGACCCTTGGGGGTACTCAAGGGACATAACTTGACGTTTAGTCAGTTAGGAACTTAGAAATAGGTTAGGGAATTTTTTGTAGGACCCGAAGCTTCATTTTAACCATATTTTAGGTTACTAGCTTATGTGTTGGGCTCCAGCTTAGGTTATAAGATTTCCAAGAATTACAACTTCACAAAGGCCTCATGTTTCTTAAGTGCTAGCACTATCTTAATCTCTCTATCAATGTACAAGAAGTTGGGTTTAAGAACCCTATATCCCACAACATTGAAACTACTTCTACTTGATAGAACCATGAAGAAATTTATTTGAGTTCTTCAAGATGTCTTTGTTAATGTTGGAACATTTATATTTTTGAGGGACTTTTTGATACTCAAGTATAAGATTTATTTTGAGGTGCCCATGATTTTAGGAATACTATTCTCTTTAGTGCACGTGCTTTGGTTTTCATGAAAAGAGTGTTGATAAAGTTTTGATTGAACAATGAAGAGGTAACTATTAATATTTTTAGATCTTTGAAGAATGGATGTGATTTCCAGTCTGTTCGCTAGTGAATCATATTGGTGAGAATGAACCAAAAAGGTTGGTATTGAAACAGTAGTTGCTGTACTCATGAATATTAATGGAGATGTTATTGATGAATATGATGACATAGTTTTAGTACTTGATGGGGGTATATTTTTAGCATTGTGAACTAAAAAAGCTTGATCTGTACCTAATGAATAGAGACACTCCTCCTACAAAACAATATGCTGATAAGTCTCCAAAGTTGTAGCTTAAGGATCTTCCATCTTACTAGCGGTAGGTGTTATTGGGTCAAAATTGTATTTTGCCTATTTTTATTGTTTCTAACATGAATAATAGGCAATAAGATTATTAATATCGGTATTTAAGAGCTTCAAGAGGGCTATTGAATGGACAATTATTGATAGCATTCATATTCTACCAAGTATTTGTTTTCGTAAAATTCAACTTTTTCCAGATAGCAAGCAAAGTATTGAGAACCAACGATGATTGAATCAATCGATAAAAGAGGTTGTAAAGAAGGAAATCATTAAGTGGTTAGATGTTGGAGTTGTATAGTATATATGTGATAGTGGTTGAGTGTATCCAATGAAATGTGTTCCAAATAATTGAGGGATTAGTATTCTATAGAATGCAAATAATAATCATGTCCCAGTGAGGCTGGTGACATGTTAGAGATTTTTCAAGGACTATTATAAGTTTAATGCGTTGACTGAAAAAGATCACGTCTAAATGTTGTTCATGGACTAATTTTTAGATCGTCTTTCTTGAAAGGGTTGGTACAATTCTCTAGATGGGTATTCAGGGTATAACTATACCTCTATAAATTTTTAAGACCAAGAGAAATCCACTTTCACTTATCCTTATGTGATTTTCGCTTTCAGGAGGATCTCATTCTGGTTGTGCAATGTGTCCGTGACTTTTCAGTGTTGCATGATATTAATATTTTGATGTTTTGGGGGACACAATTAAAGACAAGATGAGGAAGTACCATGATGAAAAGATTGACAAGCGCGCATTTATGCTAGATAAGTTTGTAGTATGTTTTAACTCAAGGTTGCACTTGTTTTTTGGGAAGCTCAAGTCCAAGTGGACTAGGACATTCAAAGTAACACAATGATTTCCACATGGAGCAGTTGCAATCGAGAATAGGGAAGTAACGAGCTTCAAGGTGAATGGTCAATGGATCTACTTTGGGTAATATTAGAATGTGAATGAAGAGATAGAGAAGCGGGGTGTTTATGACGTGTAAACAACCAAGGTGTCTATGTTATGACACGAAGTTAAATCGAGCTCTACTTTGGAGGCGACCCAAGATGTAAAATCTAGCCAACTATAGGATTTTTATTTTCTATGTAGTTATGTTTTTATAATCTTTTAGTATTTTATATAAAAAATATCATTTTTGTTTCTTAGTGTATACTACATAAGGGTAGAATAAGGTTTGTGTATTAAAAGAGTCCACAAATATAAAAAAGGAATTGCTAATATTTGCTATGAATGCAGGAAATAACAGAAAAAATCTCCATAATATAGGCTAATGAAGTGGTCTACGGTGCCCTAAGATGGTCCATCATTCAATCCATGAACCATAGATGGCATCCGTAAATCCCGAGTATGTTTTATAAATTTCATAAAATGTTAGGAAGAACCATGGAATACATCGAGGGACCATCCGACTGACAAAGCATCGACGGGGTTTCGTGGGTCTAAGTAAGGATTTGCACTCGAATTTACCGAGACAACAATATTTATAAAACCTTTTAATTTTAAACACATCCCCTATTTTTTCCTTTTCCCCAACAATTCCTTATAGTTACCTCCCCCATAAAACACCTTTTCCTTCCCATTCTCACCCATTAATCTTCCCTCACAACACATATATATTCCCTACTTCTATTTCTCTTTCTCCATTCTCCAAAATTCCTTGTTCTCCATATTTCACATCTTTGAAAAGCAACAAGGCCCGTGTTTGGTGTGAATATTTTATTTGGTTCTTAAGAAACAATCACGAATAACATACTCACCAACTTGTGATACTTGTAAGGCAAACAATTTCATAAGAACCTTGAACTTTTCATTGTTTAAATTGAAATCACAAAGTTGTACTTGACCTTATATATAAATTGAATGTTTAAATTAGTACAAATTAGTTCACCTCTACCCTAGGTATGATGGTGTTATGAGTTTGTTGATTAATTTGACCAAATATTGTTTGTCATATGTCTAGTTTAATTTATTGAGCTAGGGTTTTCAAGTTATGTTCGTTGGAAGGTAAAATTTGTACGATTGAAAATGTCGGAATGATAGAATATAATTTTAATGTGTTCAAATTTAATTCTTATGCATAGTGTTGTTGTTAAATTTTTTAAAATGTTGGATTAAAAGATGAAAAATTATAGTGGCGTACAAAGTTTGTCGACGACCACAATCCACGAAATATAAGGAAACCTACCGACCATAGGTCATGGTCCCGTTAGTCCAGTTAACACAAAATAGCATGACTAGTTAACAACAACATGTACTATGGTTTTTCTTTCAATGGATTGATCATTTTGCATAAGTGTGATTCCAACTTCGTTGATTCAAAAATTGATTTTCTAACCTACCGTGGGGACTGAAAGTTCGTTGTCCAATTGACAATCCATAGGTTCTCACCATAGGTCCCCAAAATAGCTACTATCTTTGTTTTAATTCAATTTTTTATGTTTACATTTTGTCTTGGTTCTTCCTGAGTTCTTTTTTTACTAACTAGTCTCTTAAATGTTAAATGGCACAAAAATAAGCACCGGTTTACTCGAGGAAAGGAAAGATTAAGTTGATAGCACCCTCACTATAATTCAATGGCGATTCTAGTCGAGAAGAGTATGCACAAGAGCATACTACAGTGTCCCCTATGTAACCCCTTATCTATGAAGCATTATAATAGGTAGGTGGTGGTGTAAAATGACCAAATCTCATCCAGTCCCACACTTGCAAACCAGTCTGAGGATGGGGATGACATTCTAGAGAGTTGCAATTAATCAAGCTCATAGTTGCATTCCGGTTCAAGTTCTGGTGGTATACTAGTCTCAGCAATTCCGTTAGCTTCAATGAGTCTCATGAATCGACAGGTATACCAATGCATCTCATTTTATTTAGTACACAGACGAATATCTGTTGTGTTCAGGGTGTAATACCTCTAAAATGATTTAGGTGAATCTACATCCTAATATGTTTGTCATGAGGGTCAAAGGTCCTTAAATGTTATATAATGTTTTAATGAGGCAATGCCTAATGCAGTAGGTGAATTGGAAGTCAAATATCAAGGGACGATCAAGACGTTCTACGACTAGTCACCTATGTGCTTCATGTGTAGTTTATGTGTTTATGTTTAACTTATGATCTTATGAGGTCCTCATATGAGTTATTATAGTGTTTAAAGGCAATGTGGAAGTTTCATGTAGTTTTGCGGTCAAATGTCCATGATGTTCGAAAGGTTTTCATTCAAATTACCTTGTGTGTCTTGTCATGCTTCATCGAGTTTTACATATTCTTTTTGGATTAAATTGATATGTGTTGTCCTAAACTTGTAGACGATCATATTCGGTTTGGAAACGTCCTGGAAAACATACCCAAGTACCAACCAAGGGCCCTTGAGAAATGACCCTTCATTTGAGGACAAAGTCGTCTAGGCCAGCCCCAGTAAACTGAGGCAATCGATTGCAAGTAGGCTGGTTGATGCCCCGTATTTGGTGGCCGATGTTCCTTAGATGGGCAGGCGTCGATGGTGTCTGCTACTCGCCTGCTTCATTATTAACTATAGGGGTGAATTGGTAAATTCACCCCACGTCAAAATATTAGTCTGGGCGGTTACTTAGGGGTATTTTATGTAATTTCAATTGGTTTATCAGTCCTATATACCTAGATGAATTCATTTTTCTAAATAAAAATACCAAAATCTCTAAGAAATTCTCTACAACTCCATTGAAGTAAAAACTCTAGGAAGTTCTTCGATTGAAGATTTGATTAGTTATTCTTCTTAATTTTCGTTGTTTAGCTTCATTGAGGTATGGTTTTTGATACTTGAAACTCTATTCATGAAGGAGCCCAAAATTCAAACAGATTTTTGAAGTTTTCTAAAGATGAACTTGTCCAATTTTATGATATATCCATGGGTGCTTACATTAAAGGTTTTGAATTAATATATATATATATATATATATATATATATATATATATATATATGTATGTATATATAAATATTATATTGTTGTTAATTATATGATTTTTACATCAATAACCTATGAATCCATGTAATTCATTAACCCTACTTCTTTACTACTTTATGGGTGAATTGATATTGTCTTAATGCTTATGAATTCTAGTGTAGTTTTCAATAGGTTATTGAATAATGTAAGAATTGTATTTAATTGATGTCTAGGTTGTCTAAGATTGATAAATATATATTGAATTGACCTAAATTCATTGAGCATTATGGTTTTGGTCTTGAATTGATGATCATGGCCATGGTCAAGGGCTTTTCGTATTGAATTAGATGATTTAGTTTTGTATTGAAGTGGTGAGAATGGATGGTGGTACACTTCCCTAATTATCTTTATTTTATGCAATGTATCTCTTGAATTATGATGTGGTTGGTAGGTCCAATTATGGTGGCATTGCTATTTTCTTTACTTTTAAAAGATGTGGCGATGTGGCCTCATTGGCGTTAATTTATGTATTAGGATAATCATGGACTTGTCTGCACTACTTGATGTACTATGATGAGTTGTGTCGTTTATTTATGTGAAGTATGGTCATATTCATCTACTTTTGAATAAGGTGAAAGAATGTTTTATTATATTGATATTAGGTGATCATATTAGACTGTGATTATGTCATTATGTGTGTAGTCTTACAGTTAATGCATGATTCTTCTTACTCGACTATATAAGCCTACGATTGTTATATTAATGGTTCTATAGTGGTGTATAGGGTGACTTAAGATGATAATGGTTATTGTTATGTGCTTCTAGAATGATATGCTAAATGTGATAAAGTGAAGTGTTGGTGTGTCTTGAGTTGTAGACTTGTGTCCTTACTTGATGCATGTATGAATCTGAATATGAGATGTCTTGACTTAGGATGATATATCCTCTTAGTTTGTGTTACGACCTACAAGTACATCCGTTTACTTGGGGCAACCCTTAGGTTTGAACAAGGCGTACTTGACCTTTCAAAGGTCTTGTACTAGCCTCTTAGCTACCATTCATTACACAATATATGAAAAGTAGTGCGGAATTAAAACTTTTCAAGATAACATAGTAATAAAGAAAACATCTTTTGTAAATACTAAAGATATTCTTATCTTCACAAGCCAACATAAATACATGACATAATTATCTTAGGGACACGTCCCTTTTACATTGTAAGGAAATACTTGATAAGTCTTTATAAGTCTTGAATAGGAAACTAAAGAAAACATAGATCATGCCCTCGAATATACGATGACATACTTAGTCTTGAGAGAGTGTATTCCCAAAATTGCCTTCCAAAAGTTACTCGCTTCCGACCTATACTTATAGAGTATAGAAAAGTATGGGGTTATTACAAACATTTACTTTATGTGGCATATGCAAAATCATGCAAAAAGGGACAATTTAGTTGAAACACACAAGTCATGCTATTTTGGTAATATCCTTCATCAATTAAGTTATAAAATATCATATAGTACCATCGTTGAACACGTAAGGTGAAACTTAAATTTTTCATGACATAGGCGCATGCTTACAGTAAACCCAACATTAGTGATGAACTATTCATATCCTAAGTTATCCAAAGGCTCCCCTAAGTAAGACATAAGGAAATTTCCTGTACAATCTCGTCAATACCTACTTAGGAGATCCTAAAGACTACCATGGACAAGCGTACTTATTTTCATTTAGACAAGTCACCACTCAATATTAAGACACTATAGGAACATACATATACTTAGGAACTTCACATAAGAACAATTCTCCAAGACAAGTCCCAATTTACAACTAGTGCAATGTGAAAGTAGCATCCCATACTACTACTCCCACCTTAGTTCTCTTGAGAATTCCCTTAGACTAGAAATATCACATTTGTCACATAGATAGCTTTCATCATGCAATACATATCATCTACATTACTCCTAAAAATTAGACATAAAGTAACATTAGTTTCATTTACCTTACGACATGACCCATTCAAACATTTCATATAAGGAAACACCAAGATTCCCTCCAAATGTTTACTTGTGAAATGGATAGGTAGTGTCCCATTCAAGCACCTACCCTAAGTAGTACACCCAGAAGAAGACTTAGTTCATTTATGTACATTTGTGGGGGATAGATTTCACTCTTTTAGACCATGAGAGCTTGACATAGAATCCCGGTTCAAACCCTTACCAGACGAGGGATGCCTACTTTCCTAAGGTGGGGTCATATTCTTTAGCCTTTACATGGATTCTCCAATGGCTACTCCTACACGGGCGCATTGTTAACGGAAAGGGAGATTTCTACTAAGTATATCATTCTCTACTAACAAGGAGTACTCATCTCAAGAGGCATATGAATACACCATCTCTCCTCACGAAGTGTACTGACCCCTTTTTCAAATCCTGTCGGTGCTAAGCATAACTCCCCCACTTAGTCTTAAACATTCATTGACTATAGGTTAAGAGATAACTATTGAACACCTTATATTAACTCAAGAAGGGTATCCAACCACCATCCTATCTTTGTAAAGCTCATCTGGAATAGTGAGGTTGCTACCAAACACATCATCTCAAGTTACAAAGAGTTTTCACCACAAAATCCCCCCTCTAAGTACTTATGAATAGTAGGGGTAGTCTAGACACTTCATCTCTAGTCACGAAAAGTGTCCACCCTACAATCCCTTATTTTAATTCATTGACATTATTCATGTATTCAAGTGTGTGTGTGTGTGTGACCATTATTCATAATACTGACTTCTAGACATGACAAAACTCACATTTATCACAGTTTATACTTTATCATACTTCACATATAAAATGCATACTTCATTTATACATGAACCCTTCAAGATACTCTTATAAACCTTATAACACATACAATGCATATACATAGAAAAATTATCACTTTATTTCACATATCATGCCTTGAAGTCCATTCGCACAATACACATATAACTTCTATATTTCATGTAAACACCGCCACCAAAGGTCGATCATACCACTCAAGAGTTACTTCTACATAACTTAATCAAGATAGAACAACTTACCATTCAACCAAGCCTCTACTACCTAATAGCAATTTATGCAATAATTGTAACGACCTGTTTAGTCATTTTGGAGCAGCAGATTTTATTCTGGAAAAACTGGGCCATACTACGGACACCTTGACGGACCGTCATAGGCACGACGGCCCGTCAAGGGTGTATCGTTGCAACATACTTAGAGATTCTGAATTTGGATATTAAAATCGACTCTCTGTAAATTGTGACGGACCTGCAGGACGTGCCGTCACATCCACGACGAACCGTCGTGAGTTTCCGTTGCAAAACACTTCAACTTTTGAGAATTTGGTGCAAGAAACGAGTTTCTGACCGTCATGACGGAGGAACAGGACGGACCGTCACGGCTGTGACGGGCCGTCACAGGCCACTGAGCTCGAGGGAGCTGCGACGACCACCGTGACGGACCGTCGCAGGCACGACGGCCCGTCACAGGTTGCGCAGTCCCAGGCAGTTTAGGATTTCTCCACACGGTTTAAGGGTCGTTTTTGACTATTCTTTCCTGAATTATAAAGATTGAGGGTTAACATTAATAAGTCTTATTACTTAGGGGTTAAAAGGGGTAACCTTAAGTGAATTAGTGGGGTTTATTGTCCTTTTTCACACTTAATTATATGATTAATTAGGGTAAAAGAAAGAGGGTTGGAACATAAGAAAACAAAAGAAAAAGAACAAGAAAGAGAGAGAGGGCAGTCGATCAAAGGGGAGAAAACAAGCTTGGGAATTTCTTGTCGATTTCCATTCTTCGGTGGAGGTAGGTTATGGTTATGTTACGATATTCATAGTGAACTCTTAATAGTGAATAATATGTGTTGATGATATTGTAAACCTGTCTATATGCTTATTGTATGCTTGTATGAATATTATTTGTGATTTCGATGAAACAAGCATGATGAAAACCATTGAATCCCAAATCTTGAAAGAAACTTTAATCTATGATATTAATGATGATGCCTTGGTATAAAAGAAGGCTTGATGAATTAAAGTAATGGGATTGATGATGCCTTGGTAAAGAGAAGGCTTGATGAACGGATAGAATGAGATTAGTGGATCGGAGTGTCACGTTCCGACACATAGTATTAGTGGATCGGAGTGTCACGTTCCGACACATAGTATTAGTGGATCGGAGTGTCACGTTCCGACACATAGTATTAGTGGGACGGGTGTCACGAACCGACACGTAGATACAGGGGATCGGAGTGTCACGTTCCGACACATCTAGGGGATCGGAGTGTCACGTACCGACACATATAGGGGATCGGAGTGTCACGTTCCGACACATATAGGGGATCGGAGTGTCACGTACCGACACATAGTGGTAGGGGATCGTAGTGTCACGTACCGACACAAGAGGAAGAAAGATAATGAATCTTGAAAGATGATAATATACTCAACATAATGAACTTAATTCCCAAATGAGTATGGTATTGAGGCTTGAGCCCTCATGGATGAATTTGATGGTATTTATTGACGATTATAATACTTGTTGTTGCTACATGTTGAGTTTATAGTTGATTTATAATATTACTTGATATATATTATCTGCTATTTTGAGTTGGCCGATGATATCTACTCAGTACGTGTGGTTGTACTGACCCCCTACTTTTATGTTTTCCCTTTGTTATTTGTGTTATGCAGCAAACGTTCCGTCAACTTCAACACAACAGTAATTCGGGCTAGATTTCGTCATACCGGATCTCAGGGTGAGCTAACGCTTCTAGCTTGGACTGGATCTTCTTCTATGAGTCTTGATGCCTTGACTTCCGGCATGGACTAGTTTCTTATGTATTTTTAGCTTCTTAGACATTCTTAGATAGTTTAGATTAGTAATTTGATCATAGATATTCTTGTGATGATGACTTCCAGATTTTGGGAATATTAATAATAGTTGAGTTGTTTTATTTATGAGTTTATGTCTTCCGCATTATTTTCTGTTGATATTATATTGAAATGTTAAGGTTTAGATGGGTTGGTTCGCTCACATAGGAGGGTAAATGTGGGTGCCAGTCGCGTCCCCGATTTGGGTCGTGACAAACTTGGTATCAGAGCATTAGGTTCGTTGGTCTCATCACACAAGAACAGGTCTAGTAGAGTCTTAAGGAACGGTAGGAGGACGCCTTTACTTTTCCTTGAGAGGCTATAAGACTTTAGGAAAATTCCATCCTTTCATTCTTTCTTTCGTGCTACTACTTGAGTCCAATTGGAATCTAGGTGATACAAATTGGTATCTGACCATCTTCACTCTATTTCGTAGATGGTTAGAACTAGAGCAACGACCGCACCAGCAGCGACAACGGAAATACATGAAACTACTGAGCCAGCCACTGGGGCTGTGGCTCGAGGAGGAACAGCGGCAAGAGGCCGTGGAAGAGGTCGTGGGAGGACGTCCTCTAGAGGAAGAGGACGAGCCCCTAGCCCATCTGATACTAGGGCGGTGACTCCTCCACCGACTGAGGATGTAGTAAGAGAGGGTGAGGAAGGGGAAACCGAATAAGGGCAGAATGAGGAAATGCCACCCCAACCTACCCCAGAGATGATCAACCAAGTACTTGCTTATCTTAGCGGGTTGTCTGATCAGGGTCAAGCACCTCCAGTGGTGTCTTCACCAACACCTCCGGTTTCAGAGATACGACATGCGGCTACTATGGCTCCCCGCATGGATGCAACATTGGGAATAGGCACATTTCCACGTCTGACTACTGGGCCTATTATGACAATCGATCAACACGAACTTTTTAGTAAGTTTTTGAAATTGAAACCTCCAGTCTTCAAGGGTGCAGAATCTGAGGATGCTTATGATTTTCTGGTTGATTGTCATGAGCTACTACACAAGATGGGGATAGTAGAGAGGTTTGGTGTCGAGTTTGTGAGCTATCAGTTCCAAGGTAACGCCAAAATGTGGTGGCGTTCACATGTTGAGTGTCAACCAACAGAGGCACCACCTATGACTTGGGAATCATTCTCTACCCTATTTATGGAGAAATATATCCTAAGGACTTTGAGAGATAGAAAGAGGGATGAGTTCTTGAGTCTGGAGCAAGGTAGAATGACGGTTAATGCATACGAGGCTAAATTTCGCGCACTATCCAGATACGCCACCCAACTCTGTTTCAGTCCACAAGAACGGATCCGCCGTTTTGTGAAGGGGTTGAGGTCAGAATTGCGGATTTCAGCCTTGCAGATAGCGGCAACAGCAACATCCTTCCAAGAGGTGGTAGACTTTGTGATAGAGGTGGAAGGAGTGAAGCCAGATGACTTCACCACGACATCGACATCAAAGAGGTTTCGAAGGGGAGGTGAGTTTAATGGTTCCTACTCTAGAGGACAGAACTCCGGAGGTCACTCAGTTCGACCAATACAGTCTTCACTACAGACTGTAGTTGGGGGTCCACCTCAGAACGGTCAAAACTACCCGAGAGACCTATGCCCGATTCCAGAGAGTGCTATGGATGTGGGGAGATTGGACATATTAGGAGGAATTGTCCAAAACAGAGTTACAGAGCCCCACTAGCTAGAGGTAGGGGTGGTCATGGTAGAGGCCGTTTTTCTGGAGGACGTGGTGGTCGAGGTAATGGCGGTCACCAAAACGGCAGAGGTGATGGGCAAAACGGAGCCACTACTACACAACATGGTAGGGGCAACGGACAGACGAATGATAGGGCCCATTGTTATGCTTTCCCTGGGAGGACTGAAGCGGAGGCGTCTGATGCTGTTATCACAGGTAATCTCTTGGTTTGTGATTGCATGGCATCTGTATTATTTGACCCTGGCTCCACGTTTTCATATGTATCTTCCTCATTTGCTAACGGTCTAAATTTACATTGTGAATTACTTGACATGCCTATTCGTGTTTCTACTCCGGTGGGTGAGTCTGTGATAGTCGAAAAAGTGTATAGGTCTTGTTTGGTGAATTTTGTGGGGAGCAACACTTATGTAGATTTGGTTATTTTAGAAATGGGTGACTTTGATGTAATTCTGGGTATGACTTGGCTCTATCCAAATTTTGCGATTTTGGATTGTAATGCTAAAACAGTGACGTTAGCCAAGCCTGGGGCAGATCCGTTAGTGTGGGAGGGTGACTACACTCCCAATCCGGTGCGTATCATCTCCTTTATTCGTGCTCAGAAGATGGTTAGTAAGGGTTGTCTAGCTTTCTTGGCACATCTCAAGGATGACACTACCCAAGTACCTTCGATCGAGTCGGTTTCAGTGGTCTGTGAGTTTTTGGATGTGTTCCCTGCAGATCTTCCTGGTATGCCACCAGATAGGGATATAGACTTCTGCATTGATCTGGAACCCGGTACTTGCCCCATTTCTATACCCCCGTATAGAATGGCTCCCGCCGAATTAAGAGAGTTAAAGGCACAACTTCAAGAGTTGTTGAGCAAAGGCTTCATTAGACCAAGTGCATCTCCTTGGGGTGCTCCGGTGCTATTTGTGAAGAAGAAGGATGGGAGTTTCCGAATGTGCATAGATTACCGACAGTTGAACAAAGTAACTATTAAGAACAAGTACCCCATTCCTCGCATTGATGACTTGTTCGATCAGTTACAAGGTGCTTGTGTCTTCTCAAAGATTGACTTGAGGTCCGGTTATCACCAATTGAAAATACGAGCAACGGATGTTCCAAAGACTGCTTTTCGAACTAGGTATGGGCATTATGAATTTGTGGTAATGTCATTTGGTCTTACGAATGCCCCTGCTGCCTTCATGAGCTTGATGAACGGGATTTTCAAGCCATATTTGGACCTCTTTGTGATTGTGTTTATTGATGATATACTGATATACTCGAAGAGTAAGAAAGAACATGAGGAGCATTTGAAAATGGTGTTAGAATTGTTGAGAAAGAAAAAGCTTTATGCGAAATTCTCCAAGTGTGAGTTTTGGCTAGATTCAGTGTCCTTCTTGGGGCACGTGGTTTCTAAGGAAGGAGTGATGGTAGATCCTTCTAAGATTGAAACAGTGAAGAATTGGGTAAGACCTACAAACGTGTCAGAAATAAGGAGTTTTGTGGGGTTAGCTAGCTACTACCGCCGATTCGTCAAGGGATTCTCTTCCATTGCTTCCCAATTGACGAACTTGACTAAGCAGAATGTTCCATTTGTATGGTCGGATGAATGTGAGGAAAGCTTTCAGAAGCTTAAAACCTTGTTGACTACCGCACCTATCGTTACCTTGCCGGTAGAGGTAAAAACTTCATTGTTTATTGTGATGCATCCTATTCTGGGTTGGGTGCAGTGCTAATGCAAGAGAAGAATGTGATTGCTTATGCTTCAAGACAATTAAAAGTGCATGAACGTAACTATCCAACTCATGATTTGGAATTGGCCGCGGTAGTATTTGCACTAAAGCAATGGAGACACTACTTGTATGGGGTTAAGTGTGAAGTCTACACGGACCATCGTAGCCTACAGTATGTATTCACTCAGAAAGACTTGAACTTGAGACAGAGGAGATGGATGGAACTACTGAAGGACTACGATATCACTATCTTGTATCATCCGGGAAAAGCAAATGTTGTGGCAGATGCTTTGAGTAGGAAGGCCGGAAGCATGGGAAGTCTAGCTCATTTGCAAGCTTCTAGACGCCCATTGGCTAGAGAAGTGCAGATTTTGGCTAATGACCTTATGAGGTTAGAAATAAACAAGAAGGGAGGATTGTTAGCTTGTGTAGAGGCAAAGTCCTCTTTTCTTGATCAGATTAAGGGGAAACAGTTTGATGATGAGAAACTAAGGCGAATTCGAGATAAAGTGTTGCAAGGAGAGGCTAAGGAAGAAATAATCGATGGGGAAGGTGTTTTGAGGATTAAGGGAAGGGTATGTGTACCCCGCATCGATGATTTGATCACCACTATTCTTACAGAAGCTCATAGTTCCGGATATTCTATACATCCTGGTGCAACCAAGATGTATCGCGACCTAAAGCAACACTTCTGGTGGAGTAGAATGAAGCGAGATATTGTTGAGTTTGTTGCCAAATGTCCAAACTGTCAACAAGTGAAGTATGAACACCAGAGGCCCGGAGGAACACTTCAGAGAATGTCCATTCCTGAATGGAAGTGGGAGAGAATCGCGATGGACTTCGTGGTTGGTCTTCCCAAGACATTGAGTAAGTATGACTCTATTTGGGTGATTGTTGATAGGTTAACTAAGTCTGCTCACTTTATTCCTGTCAAGGTGACCTACAATGCAGAGAAGTTAGCCAAAATCTATATCTCAGAGATCGTTCGGTTGCATGGAGTTCCACTCTCCATCATATCAGATAGAGGTACGCAGTTTACTTCTAAGTTTTGGAGAACATTGCACGCTGAATTAGGTACTAGACTGGACCTTAGTACTGCATTTCACCCTCAGACCGATGGTCAGTCTGAGCGAACGATTCAAGTGTTGGAGGACATGCTTCGTGCATGTGTGATAGAGTTTGGTGGCCATTGGGATAGCTTTTTACCTTTGGCGGAGTTTTCATACAATAATATCTATCACTCCAGTATTGATATGGCTCCATTTGAAGCATTGTATGGGAGGAGGTGTAGATCTCCCATAGGTTGGTTTGATGCCTTTGAAGTTAGACCTTGGGGGACTGATCTGTTGAGAGATTCTATGGAGAAGGTGAAAGCTATTCAAGAAAAGCTTTTGGCGGCTCAAAGTAGACAAAAGGAGTATGCAGACCGAAAGGTTAGAGACTTGGAGTTCATGGAAGGTGAACAAGTCTTGTTGAAGGTTATACCCATGAAAGGGGTGATGCGGTTCGGAAAAAGGGGTAAGTTAAGTCCAAGGTACATTGGACCATTTGAAGTGCTTAAGAGAATAGGGGAGGTGACTTATGAGCTAGCCTTGCCCCCAGGGCTGTCCGGAGTGCATCCGGTGTTTCATGTATCCATGTTGAAGAGATACCACGGAGATGGAAACTACATTATCCGTTGGGATTCAGTTTTGTTAGATGAGAACTTGACTTATGAAGAGGAACCGGTTGCTATATTAGATAGAGAAGTTTGCAAGCTGAGGTCGAGAGAGATTGCATCCATCAAAGTGCAATGGAAGAATCGACCGGTTGAAGAGGCTACTTGGGAGAAGGAGGCAGATATGCAAGAAAAATACCCACATCTGTTTACAGATTCAGGTACTCCTTTTCGCCAGTGTTTTTCTTCTTTTGATCGTTCGGGGACGAACGATGGGTAAATTGGTATCTATTGTAACGACCTGTTTAGTCGTTTTGGAGCAGCATATTTTATTCTGGAAAAACTGGGCCATACTACGGACACCTTGACGGACCGTCATAGGCACGACGGCCCGTCAAGGGTGTATCGTTGCAACATACTTAGAGATTCTGAATTTGGATATTAAAATCGACTCTCTGTAAATTGTGACGGACCTGCAGGACGTGCCGTCACATCCACGACTAACCGTCGTGAGTTTCCGTTGCAAAACACTTCAACTTTTGAGAATTTGGTGCAAGAAACGAGTTTCTGACCGTCATGACGGAGGAACAGGACGGACCGTCACGGCTGTGACGGGCCGTCACAGGCCACTGAGCTCGAGGGAGCTGCGACGACCACCGTGACGGACCGTCGCAGGCACGACGGCCCGTCACAGGTTGCGCAGTCCCAGGCAGCTTAGGATTTCTCCACACGTTTTAAGGGTCGTTTTTGACTATTCTTTCCTGAATTATAAAGATTGAGGGTTAACATTAATAAGTCTTATTACTTAGGGGTTAAAAGGGGTAACCTTAAGTGAATTAGTGGGGTTTATTGTCCTTTTTCACACTTAATTATATGATTAATTAGGGTAAAAGAAAGAGGGTTGGAACATAAGAAAACAAAAGAAAAAGAACAAGAAAGAGAGAGAGGGCAGTCGATCAAAGGGGAGAAAACAAGCTTGGGAATTTCTTGTCGATTTCCATTCTTCGGTGGAGGTAGGTTATGGTTATGTTACGATATTCGTAGTGAACTCTTAATAGTGAATAATATGTGTTGATGATATTGTAAACCTGTCTATATGCTTATTGTATGCTTGTATGAATATTATTTTGTGATTTCGATGAAACAAGCATGATGAAAACCATTGAATCCCAAATCTTGAAAGAAACTTTAATCTATGATATTAATGATGATGCCTTGGTATAAAAGAAGGCTTGATGAATTAAAGTAATGGGATTGATGATGCCTTGGTAAAGAGAAGGCTTGATGAACGGATAGAATGAGATTAGTGGATCGGAGTGTCACGTTCCGACACATAGTATTAGTGGATCGGAGTGTCACGTTCCGACACATAGTATTAGTGGATCGGAGTGTCACGTTCCGACACATAGTATTAGTGGGACGGGTGTCACGAACCGACACGTAGATACAGGGGATCGGAGTGTCACGTTCCGACACATATAGGGGATCGGAGTGTCACGTACCGACACATATAGGGGATCGGAGTGTCACGTTCCGACACATATAGGGGATCGGAGTGTCACGTACCGACAAATAGTGGTAGGGGATCAGAGTGTCACGTACCGACACAAGAGGAAGAAAGATAATGAATCTTGAAAGATGATAATATACTCAACATAATGAACTTAATTCCCAAATGAGTATGGTATTGAGGCTTGAGCCCTCATGGATGAATTTGATGGTATTTATTGACGATTATAATACTTGTTGTTGCTACATGTTGAGTTTATAGTTGATTTATAATATTACTTGATATATATTATCTGCTATTTTGAGTTGGCCGATGATATCTACTCAGTACGTGTGGTTGTACTGACCCCCTACTTTTATGTTTTCCCTTTGTTATTTGTGTTATGCAGCAAACGTTCCGTCAACTTCAACACAACAGTAATTCGGGCCAGATTTTGTCATACCGGATCTCAGGGTGAGCTAACGCTTCTAGCTTGGACTGGATCTTCTTCTATGAGTCTTGATGCCTTGACTTCCGGCATGGACTAGTTTCTTATGTATTTTTAGCTTCTTAGACATTCTTAGATAGTTTAGATTAGTAATTTGATCATAGATGTTCTTGTGATGATGACTTCCAGATTTTGGGAATATTAATAATAGTTGAGTTGTTTTATTTATGAGTTTAAGTCTTCTGCATTATTTTCTGTTGATATTATATTGAAATGTTAAGGTTTAGATGGGTTGGTTCGCTCACATAGGAGGGTAAATGTGGGTGCCAGTCGCGTCCCCGATTTGGGTCGTGACAATAATCCACCATAAAATAGCGTTTAGGGAAGTAGCTAAAACTCAATAAAACTACCAAGAAACATTAACGTTAACATTATCTAATCATGCCCATTATACCCATTTTATAAGCTAAAGTTGATAAAACAAATAGACATGATTATAGGTTTTTGACATTAAAATCATCATTTATAACTTAGACAACTCATTTTAATCAATAAAACAATTTCATGCAAAGACCCATACTTAGAATCAAGGAATAGAGAAGTTTGAAGTCGAAATCCTTTTAAAATAACATTGAAGTTGATCCTTGAATGAAAGAAGGTTAAAGGATGACTACCATACCATAATATGAAGAAACCCATGAATTTGTATTGAAGGAAACGTGAAGAACATGGTCCTTTTCCTTGGAGCTTGAACTTTATTCGATCGAGGATTTTGAAGAAAGAGTTTTGGAGAGGTTTTTGATTTGATCTTTAGGTTTTGAAATGATGGGTGAAAAGAAGTTCAAAATGACCTAAATAAGTCCACAAATGATCCCCGAAGTTCCCAAAATAACCCTACACTATTTGGACCCTTTTCCAAATTCAATTTTGTGTAGGAACTACGCGGCCAAATCTAGGAACTGACTGCGTTACGAGGTAATTTCCTGATATTAGTTATTGAAATTAATTGTTGGACAGTAGGGCGTGTGTTGGCCCCGCGATGCTTGGATAAAATTGTACACCAAGTACTGGCTGCGCATCGCGCAGCAGCTTCCAATTCTAGGCTGCCTGGCAGCTTCGATAGTCCATGTTTGGGTCGTCCTCGGGGACTCTTAAGTTGTTCCCTGGTGTGTCGTTCTTGGATGTTTAAACCCTTTACATGTAGTTATATGCATAGGAATCATTTATACTCAAATTTACCCTCAAACCACCCCCCAAAATTTCACTACAAAACACTACGACACACTAGTTCAACTTCGACTAGTTTTCGGACGTCTTGGGCATTTGATTTTCAAACACTCCCAAACATTACAAATAGACTTATAATGCTAAAATATTATATTCAAGTACATTATTTAATCATGAAACACATGCTAATATCTTGTTTGACCTTTTTCCTTTTGAGGGTGTAACAATACTCCCTCACTAGGGAACACTAATCCCTGAATGACACACAAATACTTATAAAGACATCAATGAATACAATTGCAACATATTACACATCACATAAACTTAATTACATTCATACTCAATGAACCAACTCACAAGGAACACCACCTTCACATCATTAGGCAATTTAGTAACATAAACAAGTTAGAACAAGTTCAACAATTCATACCTCATACTCATTTCATTAGTTATGGAGGAACTACCTTATCAAACATTAGTCATACTCTTTCACATAATTTATACAAAATTTGAGACAATCATTCATGAAAAAGCGGTTAAATAAAATTTTGAAATTCTTTACAGTGAACACTACTCCTTTACTATGAAACATGCTCAAAATTAAAGAATTTAGTTTCAAACAATTCTCACATGAAGGAATGTTAACATAAGTGAGAATACCATATAAAATCATCTCATAACATAAACATAATAACCATAAGGATCTATGACTTACTGTGGCCTTCACTCCGTAAAAGTTGCGTCTTTAGCTCCTAGCGTAAAGAAACGATTCCTCTTAGGAGCATTGGGACCCAGACCACCATGAGGAGCTTGGTTGACCTTTTTACCTTTTCTCTTGAGGGTAGGGAAATATCTCATCTTATGGACCACATTAAAACATCCTAAGAAACCATTCGTGCCAGCAAGACACATACCTAAGTATTATTTCCCACAACTAGTACACCTAGGTCTCTCAAAAGCATACAACCTCCTTGACAATATTAGTTGAAAACCATATCCTAGTTTCCTATGGAAGAGTCTCGATTATAGATCCTCTTCTTAGCGTTAGGTTTACTTGACTCATCATACCTAGGCTTCTTTCCATCTATAGGCATCTCCGTAATCTTGCACACCTCAATTTGTTGAGCATACTCCATGAGCCTAGAGATATCCATATCATTAAGGAGGATAGTCGTATGACATTCTTTCTCAACCATACTAGACACCCCCATCACAAACTTATTCATTCTATCCCTAGAATTTGCTACCAAGGTTGGGGCATATTTAGAGAGTTAGGTGAACGTGAGAGAATACCCCTTCACACTCATTCGCCCTAATGTAGGTTCATGAATTCCACTAACTTCCTATCCATCAACTCTATGGGAAGACTCTATCAAGAAAGTCCATGATGAAAACTTCCCAATCTACCGGACCTTCCCTTAAGGGTATCTCATCCCTCCATTTCTCAAAACACACTTGTGCCACATCTTTTACTTGATAAGTGGTGATTCCTCTTTTTGTTTAGGAGTCACAGCTATATCCTCCACAACCGTGAAACCTCATCTATGAAGCTTTATGGATCTTCGTCCAACTTAGTGCCATTCATCCTCATGAAATATAATATTCTAGAAGCGGGAGTACTTGCATTGGGTTGAGGTCCAACTCATAGGTTAGCTTGGGCAACCACATGATTAGTGACGACATGAGATTAAGTCGTCATGACTTGAGTCAAAGTCCTAAGGCAAGACCTTATGTTCGAATTAGGCATATCCCATTCAACATAGGGACCTTGAGGACCTTGGGGCATAGGAGGAATTTAGGGCACTTAAGGTCCTTGAGGTTCTGTAGGGGGAATCGCCTCATTCACATCCTCTTCACAAACAATAGGAACTTACTCATAATGTAGAGGAATTCTCTTATTACCTACTTCCCTCTCCTCCCTTCTAGAGGGTGTACTTCTCGTATTCATGTCCTATAAACACAAGAGAAGAGCTTGACAAAAGAAACTTATAGAACTCACCTCTATTGAATGACACTAGAGTAGTGAAGACAGTGAAACATCTATCGTCCTATAGACGCTCACTCATGGATGTGTCGCGACTCACACAAATGAACAAGAATCTAGGAGACGTGGCTTGTGAGACTTTAGAGGTTAAACTATTTCCCAAAACCTCATTCTATGATACCAAGTTTGTTATGACCCTCAAGTACATCCTAGAAGTTAGGGAAACCCTAAGTTCGGAACAAGGAGTATATGAACTCTTTAAGGTTTTGTACTAGCATTTTAGCTTTCATTCATTGTATACGACATGAAAAGTAGAACGGAATTTATACTTTTCAAGATTACATAATAATAAAGAGAACTTCTTTTATAAATTCTAAAGGTAGTATCATATTCCCAAGACAACTCAAAGACACGACATAATTATTTCAACGACACTTCTCTTTTATATTGTAAGAAAATAGTTCATAACTCTATATAAGTCTGAAGAAGAAAGTAAAGAAAAAATATTGACCATGACCTCAAATATACGAGGACATACTTAGTCTTGAGAGAGTCGATTCCCAAGATTGTCTTCCAAAAACTTCCACTCGCTTCCAACCTATACTTATAGAGTGTAGAAAAGTATGGGTTAGTACAAACATGTACTATGGCATATGCAAAATCATTCAAAAATTGACAATTTAGTTAAAACATATAAGTCATGCTATGTTTGTAAATTCATTCATAAATTAAGTTATAAAACATTATACAGTACCATCATTGAACACATATGGTTAAACTTCAATTTTTCTTAAAATAGGAGCATGCTTACCGTAAACACGACATTACACATGAACTACTCCCTTACTATGTTATCCTAAGTCTCTCCTAAGTAACACATAAGGAAATTTCCCATACAATCTCCTCAATGCCTACTTTGGATATCCAAAGACTACTATGGATAAACGTACCACTTTTCATTTACATAAGTCACCACTCAATATCAAGACACTATATAAACATATATATACTTAGGAACTTCACATAAGAACAATTCTCCAAGACAAGTCCTAATTTACACCTTGTTCAATGTGAAAGTAGCATCCCATACTACTACTCCTAACTTAGTGCTCCTTGAGAAATCCCTTAGACTGGACATATCACATTTATCATATACGTAGCTTTTATAATGCAAGACATATCACAAACATTCTTATTTAACATTAGACATAAAGTCATATTACTTTCTTTTACATAACATTATGATGCATTCATTCATTTCATATAAGGATATACCAAAACTACCTCCAACTGTATACTTGTGCAATGAATAGGTAGTGTCCCATTAAACCACCTACCCTAAGTAGTACACCCATAAGAATACTTAGTTCATTTACATTCATTTCTGGGGCTAGCTTCTACCGATATAGACCATGAGAGCACGACATGGAATCCCGGTCATTACCAGATTTGGGATCCCTACTTTCCTAAGGTAGGGTCATATTCATTGGTCTTTACATGGATTCTCTAATAGCTACTCCTACGTGGATGCATAGTTAAGGGATAAGGAGATTGCAACTAAGTAACTTATTCTCTACTAATGTGGAGTACCCATCTCAAGAGGTACATGGGATACAACATCTTTACTCATTAAGTGTACCCACCCCTTCTCAAAATCCTCTCGGTGCTAAGCATATATCCCCCATGTATTCTTAAACATTCACATACTATAGGTTAAGAGTTAACTATTGAACGCCTCATATTAACACACGAAAGGTATCCAACCTCCAACCTATCTTTGTAAAGCTCATCGGGAACAGTGAGGTTACTACTCAACACTTTATCTATACTCACGAAGAATTTTCACCCCAAATTTCCCCTTTTTAATACTTATGCATAGTAGGGGTGGTCTACACACTTCATCTCTACTTACGAAGATTGTCCACCCTACAATCCCCTATTTTCATTTATAGACTTAATTCATACAGTCAAATGTGTGTTTGTGTGTGAGTACATGTGAACTCACCTTTCACACAATGACCATTATTCATAATATTAACTTCTAAAGATGCTGAAACTCACATTTATCACAATTCACACTTTGTCATACTTCACGTATCAAATGCATACTTTATTTATACAAAAACCCTTGAAGATACTCATATCAACGTTATAACACATATAATGCATATACAGATCAAAATTATCACTTCACTTCACATGTTATGCCTTAAAAACAATTCTCATAATACACATTTAACTTCGTTCATTTCAAGTAAACATCGCCAAAGAAGGTGGACAATTCTACTCAAGAGTTACTTCAACATAACTAAATCAAGATAGAACATTTTACCAACACTAACATTTACATTATCTAATCATGCCCACTAAACCCATTTCACAATCTAAAAGTTGATTAAAAGAATAAACATGATTCCATTAGGGTTTTAACATCAAGATCATCATATATAATAAGACAACTAATTTTGATCAATAAAACATTTTCATGCAAAGACCCATACTTATAGTCAAGGAATAGAGAAGTTTGAAGTTGAAATTCTTTTAATCATTCCTTAATATTAAGAAACCCACGATCTATTTGGTGAAGGAAATGTTAATAACTTGGTCCTCTTCTTTAAAACTTGAAGCTTCTTCAATGAAGTATTTTAAAGGAAGAGTTTTGTAGAGATTTTTGATTTGATCGTTAGAATTTGAAATGGTTGGTGAAATGAGGATCAAAATGTCCTAAATTAGTCTACAAATAATCCCCAAAGTCCCAAAATACCCCTACACTATTTGGACCCTTTTCCAAATTCAAATTTGACTTAAAATGACGTGGCCAAACTTGAGACTTCATTGCGCGTCGCAAAGTCATTTCCTGATCTTGGTTCTGCTAATTCATTTAGGAGAGTAAGGTGTGTGTTAGCCTTGTGTCGCAGGGCAAAAGTTGCACGCCAAGTGCTGGCTGCGCGTCACGCAACAACTTCCAATTCTAGGTTACCCTGCAACTTTGATGGTCCATTTTAGGTGCTTCTCGAGGACCATTAAGCTAGTATCTGGAGCGTCGTTCTCAAAAATTTCGAACCTTTACATTTTATTCTATGCATACAAACCATTGACACTAAAATTCTCCCTCAAACCAACCACAAAAACTTCACTACAATACACTACGACACACTATTTCAATTTCGACAAGTTTTTGGACGTCTTTGGCGTTTGACATCCAAATATTCCCAAACATTAAAAACTAACTTTAACGTTAAATACTCTATTTTAATGCATTATTAACTCATGAAACACATGTAAAGCTTTAGTTAGACCTATTTCATTTTGAGGGCGTGACACTCTTGTATGTATGAATCACATGAAACCTTGAATGTTTCTAAGAAGGTCTTTAATGTGTAACCTTCAACCTAGTGGTAAGGTTATGATCCTTGAAGTCAAAATCCGAAATGGTATCCTTTTTGGATTAATGATTGACATATGGTTGGTTGGATTGAACCACATGAAATCATTCTTACGAATATAATTAAGATATCCTCTTCACCATTTAAAGGATTCCTTTGGGGACCTCTTTTGTAGAGTTGATGTGATTGGGTTATGAACTACATATGGAACCTCTTCATATGATCTTTAATGGGAAATACTTTATGGGAACAAAGGATAGCACCGAGTGAGTATCGTTAGGGAAGTAACTCTAGATAAGAATAAGGTTAGAGTTCAAAGAAACCCTTCATATTCCTTAACAATATCCCTGCATAGGATGTGTCTAAGTCCAACCATTGGCAAGTAGAACACGCTCCATCGGACAAGGTTTGAACTCCGGATCCCATGCTTTGCTACAACGGTCTATGTTGGTTATTGCCTATTTCTCATCATATGGGATACCTACTAGTATTGGAGAAGTTATATGAAGTTTAGATTGTGGTATAGGACGCTAAGTAAACATTGCACAATAGGCTTCGAAGATGTGACTGAGTGAGTCCCTAGGAATTCTCCCAAACCATTAATTGAATGTTCTTATGTGATGAATGTCTCTTAAACAAAGTAATGACTTAAGTTAGAAAGTATATTAAATGCATAAGTACTTATGTAGAGTAGTTAAGGATTTTCTAGTTAAGGTGTGAATGGGGCATAGGAATTGTTACTTCGTATCTTACCTAGTTAAGTCTTAATAATAATCTAGTTTGGAAAATTCGTTGGTTAAGTAGACATGATCCAAAATTAGGTATTCTTAAATATTATTTACGTAATCTTGAAGAGATCGAGTATGAACATTATCTTTTTGATTTACTTGAATAAGTCTTTAGATAACCCTGGAAAGGAGATTGTCATATTATATGTATGTTATTATATTAATTGAGAATGATCTTATCCTAGATAATCTAAAGAATCTCTTATGTGTGTGTGAAGGGATTGTATGAGTTTTCGCTTCACAACTCATTCAAGTGAACCTTAGAATCACCATTGGTAGGAGAATCCCATGGTAATGTGTTTGATGTATTATAAGTGTGTATGTCTTATTATCGGTGGTCTTAAGTATCATTTAGGTGTGCCTAGAGAGGGTGTATTTTTAGTGAGAAGATTGCATTCTAGAAAGAGGTATTTGTGAAGTTTAGGAACTTAATTGTAACAGTGACCTAAATTAATTCCAACAGTGACCTAGTTCACTGTGAGGTTCTTTAAAATGTGATAAAATGCTTATGTGATATATTACTTGTTTATAACGTGTTAAATGTTGTTTATGCTTATACCATGATATTTACTGACTTCAAATTATAGTCAATTAAATGAATGCATGTATCATTAAAATGTTCATCTTCATGATTTTAATGCATTATGCCATACTTAGTACATGTATTTTGTACTAATTCCATGTTTTGATCTATCTCTAAAGTAATTTATAGGTGAAGGTGTTTTTGGGAGCGAAGCTTGGATTATAGGATCTTTCATGCAAGTTTGAAGTATGTCCTTATTTGACTCGAGGGCATAGATGTCTTTGATTTCTTATTTCGAAGTATTTTAATAGACTTAGTAGTACTATATTTCAATTGTATGGGCCATGTCCCTAAGTGTATTCCGAGAATAATATTTGATGACATGATACATACTATTTCCAATGTTTAT
Organism: Solanum peruvianum; assembly: GCA_027705065.1. Classification (NCBI taxonomy): domain Eukaryota; kingdom Viridiplantae; phylum Streptophyta; class Magnoliopsida; order Solanales; family Solanaceae; genus Solanum; species Solanum peruvianum. The sequence continues at coordinate 30,178,341 of JAKWJD010001765.1, read as the reverse complement.
TATATGAAAGAGATTTTGAAAGACTATTCGAATGTTATGAAAAGTTTTAATTGTGCAGTACTTTTCTTAGATGTATACGCAATGAGTGATACAAAAGGGATTGTAAAAGACCTCCGAGAGTTCAACTACACCGCGCTGTAATCCGAGATCAACCCTAGCTTTTAGGGTATCCTGTCGGGTCATGAAAAAGATGGTATTCGAGCATAGTTTGTGAAAGTGGTCTTAGGAATCCAAAATCCTCATCAAGTCACGTCTAGTAGAATCTTGACTATCGGTGTGAGTCGCGACACATCTAAGGGCGAGAGTGTATAGGATGATATAGTTTCCCTTATTTTATTCTCATATGTCATGGCGTATAGATTATTAAGTTTTGAGTAATTTTTGTATGGTTTTCCTTGTATTTATAGGATATGAATACTAGAAGGATGGACGCTAGAAGGTTGGAAGAGGGAAGGTAGAAGGAGGAGATTCCTCCTCAAGTTGAGAAAGTTGTTCAATGTACTCAAGGCGCTCAAGGTGCTCAAGTTGATGAAGTACCAAATGCAGGTAGAGGTAATGATTTTCCGTGGTCCCCTGGAAATGACTAATGTGGAGATTATAGAGGCTTTACTTACTTTAGCCCGAGCTTTGACTACCAATAAGAATAGGGGTATTGAGCCTAGAGTGAATGTTTTGGAGAGCACTATGAAATCTGGATTGAGAGATTCTGTGAGGATTCATCCTCCTATCTTTCTTGGCTTTATAGTGGGAGAGGATCCCCAAAAGTTTATAGATTGTGTGCATATGGTGTTGAGTGAATGCTAGGGAGAAGTCAGAGTTAGATTCATACCAATTATGGGAGGTTTCTCAAGTGTGGTAAACAAATATAAAGTTAATAGGCCGATTGAGTCGGGCCCTATTGAGTTGGAAGAATTTAAAGAAACTTTTTTAGGAATGTAGTTTCCCTTTGAGAGGAGGGAGGTCAAGGTTGAAGAGTTTATCAATATAAATGAAGGAAATGGAAGTGTTGAGGAATACTTATTGAGGTTCTATAGGTTTTCTAGATATGCCGCAAACTTAGTGTATAACCCTAGTGCTGAGATGATTAGGTTTATGACTGCTATCGCTGACCTAGTTGAAGAAGAATGTCATACGGACACACTCCATGATGATATTACCCAATCAAGACTCATGGTTTATGCTCAATCAATTGAGAAGTCTAAACTTGGTAAAATTTATATAAACTTGAAAAGGAGTAGTTCAAGTGATCAAAGTCCACATAGGTTCAAGAAGAAGGTTTCAACTCAAGAAGAACCTAGGGAGGTGAAATTAGAGAAAATTAGTGCTTCTAAAGTTGGCAAGCCCACATGTGCTACTTGTGGAAAGAGGCACAACGGGGAATCCGTATTGGGTACCGGGAGTTCTTTCAGATGAGGTAAAGATGGATTAAAAGTGAGGTATTGTTCTACTAGATATGGTAATCAAGTTCCTCCTAATATTCTGAAAGATAATTCTTCAAATAAAAGGTGTTTGTATGCACTCCGGAGTAGAAGAGCAAACTCAGATGAGGGTAATGATGATGTATGTTCTTGTATTTCTCTCTTTAGTGTTATGAGTTCCTTGTAAGTTGGGAAGGATGGTTAGTAGATGGGCTAGAAAGTCATAAAAGCATGTTGTATGTGTCACACCTTTAAAATCCAAGACTCGTGGTAAAGGCTAACATAGGTGTCATAAAGTCTAAACACTGTTTCTATGTCCATTTTAATAAATATAGGTCATTTCGATGGTTTAAGAACCAAAACGTCCAAAAATGTCTGGGAAGTTGGTAAAAAGGAGTGTTAGTGTGCCTTAGCCTTTTTAATAACTTTTAGTATCACAAAATGTACGAAAATGGGTGGAGATGTAAATGATGGGTGTTACAGTTGTTTCATGATTGAAACCTCTGGGTATGACTCATCAAGGACCAACCAACGGCCATTGAGGAGGAACCCAGCAATTTGATGTAGCACTGCCTAGCAGTGTGCATCGACGGGACAGATGACGGTCCATGCATTAATTGACGGGGCATCGATGCCACAGTCATACCATACTTAGAAAGATTCGTGAAGGCCCTTGTTTACCTAGCTACTAATACACACAACGGAAGGGGTTAGCGAGGTGTCAGTGGCTCGACGTGGCATCGAGGCCACCGTCATTTGTCGATCAGGGTCTCTCAGTAAGGGTCGATTTTCAATGATTTATTTTAAATGATTTCATTTAATTAATTAAGTGGTTATGGGTTTTTAGGGATTAAAAGAAGAATATATAAGTTATTTAGACCCCTCTATAAGTACCCTTAACCTTCATTAACATAAAGACAACTCTCAAAATAAACTCTCTCCCTTCTCTCTTATTTCTCTCTCTACATGAACTCACCACGGAAGGCTTGAAAGAACAAGGGTTTGGGGGCTGGAAAAAAGTGTGGATTCTTCATCAAATTGTTGAGAAACATTAAGGTATGGGTTCTATTAACCTTTGAGATTATTTCGTCAAAGGGTTCCTTCAAAATAGATTTCAAAAAGTTGAGTTTTCTTAGGGATTTCATTCTATTACGAAATTGAAGTCATTCATTGAGTTGTTAATGAATTCATAGGGTTATATTGAGTAGAGTAACTGTAATTCAACTTTTTTATGATAATTGTTGATGGTTTGTTCTAATTGAAGAATATGATCCTATATCCCTAACCCTAGAGAGTGATCTTGACCTATGCTTTATGGTGATGATACAATTGAGTTGGTTTTTATTAGATTACTATCATATGGTGCTATTATGGTTAAATTAATATTAATTATAGGCCTATCATGCTAGTTCTTCATATGTAATTTAGGTTATGAATTAGAATATGAGCTTTTCCTATGTACCTTGTCTCAAGTTGTGATCTAATGATTGATTGTGTTATAGAGATTCAATAGTCCTTGTTATTATAGGTGTTATCATTGTTACTCCCCAAGTTGGGTTGAGTTATGGGTCGATGGTAATACCTTGATGATAGACTATGAGAAAGGCTTGTTAAGTCTTAGAATCTCTATCTTTACTTCTAGTTGTGATTAATTGTTGTTAAGCCATGATATTATATTGGAGTATGCCTTATATTAGTATTATAGGTTGGTATTATGTTGAATTGAAATATCTTGCCTATTTTGTGAAGTTGATTAAGGTGTATGTGTTATAATGATGGTGAAAACTATCAATGAGGCTTAATATGTTACGTAATTCTAAAGTGTAAGCCTCACTTATATGAATTGTGATTAAAGGAATTATAGTCATACAATTCTCATCGAGATATTGATGATGATGATTATACAAGTGGTAGACCCCTATGTCCTAAATGATATTATGATTGATAATTAAAGGCTTAAATACATTTTAAAAAGGGACTCTAGCTTAGCACCGAGTGAACTAGATGGAGAAGTGTCCTTTCCCACATAGGGAAGGTAGGAACAGTACATTACTCTTGAGATTGGAGACTATAATTTATGGCAAATTAAGAGAGTCCCAACTAAATCTCCTAGTTCTGGAACTATGTTGCCCCCATAGGAATAGTAGCTAGTGGATCCACGTAGTAGATTTGTTTGATGTTTTGGTACTACCTTGGAAAGTAGTCCGCCTTCTTTCGGTGTAGGGTTTTATGACACTGGATTCCACAGTAGATCATGTGGTCTATGTCGGTTAGGGAAAGATGTTCCTAAAAGGTAAAATGAATTAAAGGACTTGAGCTCTAACTGAGATAACCTAAGGGGTCTAGATTAGATAATATGCGATGAGATGCAAGCCTGAATGCCATAATATGTAAAGAAGGACATTGGTCGTGTTTTCTTGTTTAGGATACTTGAGTGGTTAAGGTTATGAGGTTTTTCTTTGTCATTGCACTTGTTGACTTGATAAGGATTTGTGAGTAGTTGTGTTACTTATTATGATTATGTTCAACTCTTATTCATTCTTGTGATATTATTTCTTGATGATAGCGTTGTACTAAATCATTATTCCAAGTATGTTGGGATAGGTATTACTTGTTGAGATAGTAAGCATGTTTTGTTGATTAATATGACTTACTTGACTTTGAATTAAGCCCTAAAAAGGGTAGAATGACATGCTTTGATAAAAAGTCCGTTTTAGCATTTGCTTGTGTATGTACATAAGATCTAATACTTAGTAAATGTGGAGTACTAACCCCATTTTTTGATCTTGTCCCAAACATTTCAGGTTTCGGTCGTTCAAGAATTTGGAAGGCGGTATTGTTTAACGCTTTGATTCTTCCTTTCATCCAAGTGTGGTAGGTCCTCAATTTTCGAGGGCAATGCCATCTTGTAGATTTGTATTTTGTTATGAGATTATTGACTAAAACATTTATTTCTTTGTAATTTCGATATTGTACTTTAGTATGCTCTATACATAGTCTTGTTGAATTAATGTAAGGGCTATGTCAATATTGTGATATCCGTTTAGATGGTATGAGATGAGACAATCGTTAAGACTATATATATATATATATATATATATATATGTGTGTGTGTGTGTGTGTGTGTGTGTTTGTGAAATAAAAGTAGAAGGCTATGTAACCTTCCTATGTGAAAGGTCTATGTATACTAGATATGAATATATACTATATGTATGTAGAGGTCTATGTAAACCTCCATGTAGAGAAAATGAATGTTTTAAATTTTTTTGCATTTTTTAACCTATGAATGTGATGACATGAAACTTAGAGGCTAGTCTTAATCTATAAAAAAAATGGCGATGTCAGTTATATCTAGGGGGTAAACTGGATGTGATAGTATGAGTATGGTGTTTAAGAGTCTTGGTGGTTTGAATTTCGTTGATTCCTTGCATTATCAATTTCATGAAGTTATGATTTTGTTACAATATGTTCATATGCTTTTATTGTGCATATGGGAATGTTTCATTATCATTTTCCTAAAAGTTGCATTTCTAGAATTTCGAAGTATGGTCACTGTAGCATTGGCAGCTTACTATAATGTTTTTTAAAAATTGGCTAAATAATTCTTCGGTTTAAAATTGTTGTAATATGCATAGAACTGATTTATATGAGCATGATAGTGAATATAAAAGGACTTTTTGCTATTTAGACTGAACGATGTGAGTTTTTATGGCATGATGAGTTGTAGAATTTCTTCTAGTTTCTTGTTGTGTTTTGAATCGCTTGATTATGTGAAATTGATGTTCCTTCTAGATGTTTGTATTGTATAATGTGTTATGTTGTATGGTTATGAGATGATAGCTGAATCTCTTTTCTTGGAAGTGTTCGGAGAATGGCAAATGTCATTCGAGAACTAATGTTGTCCAATTGTGGGAGATTGTAATACCTTTAAAACGATTTAGGTGGAAATTGAGCCTAAAATGTTTGTCATAAGTTTTTATAATGTTGTAATGAGGCACATTCTAAGGTATTAAGTGAATTGGAAGTCAAACGTCAAGGGACGACCAAGACGTTCGAGGACTAGTCACCTATATGCTTCATGTATGTTTTATGTGTTTATCTGTGTGTTATGAGCTTATGAGGCCCATATATGAGTTATTTCAGCGTTTATAGGAAGTGTGTCAAGTTTCATGAAGTTTAGAGGTCAAACGTCCAAGAACGTTTGAAAGGTTTGCCTTGAAACGACGTTGTGTATCTTGGCATGTTTCGTGTTCGTTTTGGATGAAATTGATATGGGAGGTACTAAAATTTTATACGCTCATATTCAGGTTGGAAACATACGGTCAAATATCCCCAAGGACCTTGGTCCTTGAGGAAAGACCCTTCACTTGAGGACAAAGTTTATTAGGCCATCCCAAATTAACGGAGGCAATCGACAACTAGTAGGCTGGTCGAGGCCCCGTCGTTGGTGGCCGTTGTTCAAGACATAGACTAGGGAGCTTAAAAGTCCAGAATACACATTGTGAACCAAACGACGACCAGCTAGGACACTCCATTTATGGACAACCGGTCCGTCGATGGGCAGTCGTCGATGGTGTCTACAACTTGACTGCTTCACTATTAAGTGAAGGGGTGAATTGGTAAATTTACCCCACGTACAAATAATAATTTGGGAGGTTACTTAGGAATATTTTAGGTATTTTACGTGGGTTTATAAGTTCTAAACACCTATATGAATTCGTTCTTCCAAATTAAAACCTCATAATCTGTAAGAAATTCTCTAGATCTCCATTGAAGCCAAAACTCAAGGAACATCTTGGATTGAAGATTTGGTTGGTGATTCTTCATCCGTTTGGTTTAGTTTCATTGAGGTATAATTTTTTATCTTTAAAACTTTTTTCATGAAGGAACCCAAAATTCAAAGAGATCTCTAAAGTTTTGTAAAGATGATCATATCGAATTCTATGATCTATCTGTGGGTTCTTGCAGTAAAGGTTTTTAATCATTATATGTTGATGTTTTTTTTAATTGAATGATTTTTTCATAAATAACCTTGGAACCCACGTAATTTATGAACACAAGTTTTTGACTACTTTAGGGGTGAATTGATATTGTCTTAATGCTTATGAATTGTAGTGTAGTTTTCTATGGGCCATTAAATAATGTAAGAAATGTATAGAATTGATGTCTAGGTTGTCTTAGATTTATAAATATATATTGAATTGACTTAGACTCATTGCTGATTTTGGTTTTTCTATTGAATTGAAGATCATGTCCATGATTAAGGGCTTTTGGTTTTGAATTGGATGATTTAGATATGGATTGAAGTGGTGAGAATGGATTGGTGGTACACTTACCTAGTTATTTTGTTTTATGTAATGTAGCACGTGAATTATAGTGTGAATTATATGATCCACTTATGATGGCGGTGCTATGTGCTTTACTTGTAAATAATATGGCCTCGTCGGCCTTAATTTATGTATTATGACAATCATGGCCTTGTCGGCACTACTTGATATACTATGATAAGTTATGACGTTGATTAATGTGAAGTATGACATATTCATATACTTGTGATTAAGGTGAAAGAATGTGTTCTTTTATTGATATTAGGTGATCATGATAGACTATGACTATGTCCTTATGTTTGTAGTCTTAGAATTGATGCATGTTTCTCCCTACTTGACTATATGAGTCTATGATGGTCATATTGATGATGATATAATTGTGTATAGGGTGATTTATAGATGAGAATAGTTATTCCTATGTGATTATTGAATGATATGCGAAATGTGATAATGTGAAGTCTGGGTGTGTCTTGTGTGGTAGACTTGTGTACCTTACTTGATACATTATGAATGTGAATATGATATGTATTGACTTAGGATGCTAAATACTATTAGTATTGTATGTATGAATGACATGAGACCTTGAATGTTTCTAAGAAGGTGTTTTATGTGGATCCTTCTACCTAGTGGTAAGGCTATGATCCTTGAAGTCGAAAGCCGAAATGGTATCCTTCTGGAATGAATGGTGGACTTAAGGTTGGTTGACTTGAAATGCATGAAACATTACTTAGGAATATCATTAAGCTAACCTCTTTTCCATTTGAAAGGCGGCATCCATAACGAACCTCTTTGGCAGGGTGAATGTGTTTGGGTTATGAACTAGATATGGAACCTCTTCATGTGATTCTTAGTGTGAATTACTCTATGACAATAAAGGCTATCACCGAGTGAGTATGGTAAGGGAAGTAACTCTAGATAAGAATGAGGCTAGAGTGCGAAGGAATCCTTTTTATTCCTTGATGATGTGCCTACATGGAATTTGTCCAAGTTCTATAATTGGCAAGTAGAACACCCTCAATCGGAGTAGGTTACAATTCAGGTTCCATGCTTTTCTACCATGGTCTATCTCGGTTATTGTTTATTCTCATCATATGGGAAATCTACCTATATTGGAGAAGTTATATGAAGTTTAGGTGGTGGTATGGGACAATATCTAGATATTGCACAATAGGATTGCAATATGTTAGTTAGTGAGTCCCTTGGTATTCTCCAAGACCATTACTTGAACGTCCTTATGTTATGAATATCTCTTAAATGAACTAATAACTCAAGGTAGAAAGTATTTTAAACGACCAAGTACTTATCTAGTGTAGTTAAGGGTTGTCTAGTTAAGGTATAAAGGGGTCATAGTAATTGTGTCACTTCCAGGGAGCACCCCCAAGAAGAAACATGGCGTACTTCACCCCTCGGAGGTGTTATACAAGCCCATAGTTATAATTCATCACATACACATAGTTTATTTAGCGGAAAATTTAAGACTTTTCATTGCACATCATATGCTAGAAACATCACTTTACATATGCATAAAATATAAGTCATAATACATATTTAGACCCTATGTCTCTTTGCCATCTTAGACTCAACAATATTAGAATACATTAGGGACACGACCCTTAAAACATAAACATAAGTACAATATTAAAAGACTTTACCGTAAACAATAACATACGAAATCCTTGGAGTTAAAGATATCTTTTCTTCAGCTTGGAACTCACATATCAAGCTCCTCTATAATATAGGCATACCTTTAAGCATCCATAATCTATACTTTGTGTAAAAAGTCGAGAAGAATGGGATTACTACAAGAATGCATGTGACTATGGCAACCATGCAAAAACATGCATTTAAAAGGGACATTTTCTTGAAATCATACTTCATTGCTTTTTGAGTAATTCTTTATAAAACCTTTAAATAATAGCATTTATATCATTCATATACATTATGTAAACGTATTCAAAGGCCAAAAATTTGATAATATCACTTATAATATTTGTTACATAATTGAGTCATTTTATAGTGAGCTCAATTCCTTTAACAGTGAACTATTTTCTTTTTATTCATTAAATTCCAAAGGAAGTTCTAATGATACTTTGTGCAATGCAAAACCTTACGACCACAAGGGAAACCATACATACTACTTACACAAACCAACACATATCATCATAGAAGTATAGTATAACATAGACATAGTAAGTCAAGACCTTCATCATATACTCAACAAGATCAATATCATGCATAGACTCATATCATGCACATCTTCATAAGAAGTAGACAATTGCTACAATTTCGTGCATAAGGAACACATACATAGTGACATGCATTAGAACACCTTCTCAGAACATACTAAGGAGCTACTTGCGCAATGTCTTGATGGGTTCATTGCTTCCACCTATCCTAAATAACCTCTCTTAAGTCCTTGTTGTTAGGGTCGTAGTAATTTACTTCCATTGTCCAATTTACTCAGTGACACTATAGCCTTAACTGACATAGACCATGTGATTCTAAATATGGAAACTAATGTCATATAACCCCACACTGAAAGGAGGGTGGTCTACAGGACAAAGTAGAACCAAATGTGACATAGCTTTCTTTGTGGATCCACTAGCTAGTATCCTATTGTGGCAACATAGTTATGGAACTGGGAGGTACATATTAAAACCCTCTTTATTCTAATATTAGCAATTATAGGTATTCGTTTATGGAAGCCCTATTTATTCCCATTGAAACATTGTGGTTATCCACCTCATGATATTTATGGTGACCTTCTTTCGTACCATAGGTAGTGACACACACTTATATTCAAGTTCACTCGGTAATTAGCTAAGTTTCCTTAATTTAAAACCTTTATTATATTTTTACTTTATAAAACATAGGTTTTGGAGAGTCATCCCCTCATATGCTTAAGTCATAGGTCATAGATGGATGTTCAAATCAACCTAAATCATGTAAAGAATCCCTTCACAGGAACATAACATATGTAAAACATCATCTTGTTTAGGGAACACATGAATACACCATTCAAGGACCTACTAGGTCTTCATACATGTGGGTGTGTATACATATATGTGAGCAAAACTTTTACATAACACATTAAGACACACATGTTCATACATACATATTCATACATATAGAAAAAAAACTAGAACTATCTTATAAAGGTACACATGTGCAATGCATAGGCAAAGTTCCATACCCTTGCCCATAATATTACACCAATCAAGTCATCCTAGCTAAGGAAACACATATCATGCTTTCATAAACATAATATTAACATGCATAGTAGTATACACTAGTGAATATGAGAACTACCTTTCATTTAGACACCATGACCTATACTACATGTAACCTGCATGTAAAGTGAGTGTGTGTGTACCTTTGTCAGCATGATCACATAATGGATATCAACAACATATTGAGGCATCCATCCTCTTAGACCATAATAGTCTTTCAAGCATAAACCACACAACACACAATAACTTAGGAGACAAGCCAACATCATATTACACTTAAGACTCGTAACTTGTGCTATTCATGCATTAAGATAGGGGTACATAGATAAGGGATTATTAACCATTTTTAACTCATCAATGTGAACCAATACCTTAACCTAACATGAATATACACATTCTTACACAATAGCCATACACCGGAAATCATAACTAGAATAGGAAAGTAGGCATAAGTTTCACATAATATCATCATAGGAACATGTTCATATATTCATCAATTTGCCTTCATGGACATGGTCAAGACATATGTAGATTGAAGGCTTCATGGACACCGTGCGATATAAGGCTTCATAAACTAGAAAACTATAAGGAAAGTAGAAGACATAAGAATTCTTTACCAATTTCTCACCCTTGATTGATCAATACACCTTGTTCATCAAAAATAAAAATGTTGTGCGGTAGCTAAATTTACACTCATCATAAAAGGAACCATGTACAAATTTTGACAAGATCATACTATAACATAATACAAGGCATCTCACATGTACTAGGAAGTAGAGAGTCCTAGGTCATCAACTAGCCTCCCTAGCTTAAATCATCAGTCATAATGTATCAATAGTATACATTTAGGTCAGTAGAAAAATATATATAAATCAAATCTAAATCATGCTTAATCTACCCTAGAATTAAGATCATATAATGTTTATTACAACATTCAAATTGTAGGCTAGAAGAATCTAGATCAATTCATGCCAAAATCCTTTTCTTTGATCAACAAGAATTCATACCCACAGTCAATTAATATCATCAATATAAGTCAGTAGATAAGGACAATATAATCTACATAAAATCCTACTACCATTGCTATAACCTTAACATTACACTGAACATGTTATTTAAGACATCCACGGAGAGTAGAAGAATCATAGGATAACCAACATTGAGCATTTAATGACTTCACTCATTTACAATTAATCAATAATATCCAATTAATACTGTAGATACAACCATCCCTACACAATCGAATTCCGCATTAAGTCATCAAAAGACCAACTTACAGTGAACACATAAAAATTAGTCTAGTTTTTACCAAATCTTCGTACATGGATTCACATGGATAATTCATCAAATATTAAGCATCCATATAAATACTAAACAATATATATAATCATATTAACATAATTGAATCACAAATCGACATGCATAAGATCAAGATCATAAATTCATACATAGACTAAAATCGAGTTTGTGAAAGATTAATGGGTTCATCATGAAATAGGATTGAAAATCACGTTAAAATAAGTATATGATCATCCATATATTCATATTATTCTTTTGAAATCAATTTAAGAAAAAACCCACGGCTAGAATGAAGAAGAAGCATTTGATCATATTTTATTCTCTAAAAACATTAAGATTAACTCTCTAAATGGAAGGATAACTAGAGATAAAGGATTAAGATACTTTTATCAACATTAAAATATCTCAAAATTTGTGATTCATCCATCGAAATCAATGTTCCGAGCTGTTCTTGAGCTTCACCAACAATGTAGGTGTATTAGCAGTGGGGTTGATCACGTTTTTACTCCCATATATAGACATAAAAGTAACTAAGTAATCCTATTAGAATCAGGTTAGAATGTGGGGTGGATTTTCCATTCACCCCTTAATTAAAACAGACGCAAACATTAACTTACAGGCCACCATCGGTGGAGACATCTACTGGCCGTTAGCCTGTCGACGTTCCGTGCATTGGCTTCCGTCATTTGGTCCTTGGCCACATTTTTTCTTGATTCCTTCCCAATATAAGTACCAATCGACGAGACCACACCTACGGGCTGTTGGTTAACCAACTGACCGTCGTTTGGTCCGTCTATTAAAACTGCCAAGGCAATATCTCGACTAGCCTTGCGTCATTCTTGTGGTGCCTTTTGAAGGGACCTTTAGAAGTCTTAACAGGATTTTTCCATGTAAGTGCAACCATTAATTAGTTTTAGACCTTCCACGTATGTTTCACAAAAATTAAACACCTGCAACTCGTCCAAACAGGCTAGGCCCCATCAAGACACAGGTTGAACATCTTGAGGGATATTTTTCGAACGCCTTGGACGTTATTTGATGTTTGACCTCAAAACTACTCGAAACTTCATATACAATCTTTAAAAATATTTTAACTGATTTCTAAAACTTAATTATCTCATTAAACACAATATATAAACACACATGGACACATGAGACACATAGGCGACTAGTCGTCAAACGTTTTGGTCGTCCTTTGACGTTCGACTTCAAATTCACTTCAAAATTTACACACTGCATCTAAACCAAATTATAAGTTATTTTAGGAACTTATAACCTTAACACAAAAATGATAAGAACAAGGTCCTACAATATCCCCACTTGGGAACATTTGTCCTCCAATGACACTTAGGTTTTTAATCACAACAAGGATTTCAATGCATCATAGAGAAGTTCATAACATTTTTAACAACATCAAATTTTTTTAGCAATCAATGCACACAAGCAATCAAATGTTCCGTTATTCGCTCACTCTTTAATGCATGAAACAAAAAGTCTCTTATCATGTTCATAGGAAAATCCTCCTCCTAATCATAACATGGTTAGTACACCTTAATCTATTAAGTTTCAATCTTGCAAGGCCTCACATAGAGAGATTTAAAGAGTACTCAAAACAAGTAGGAAATCATACACCAATACACATTGACTTCTTTTAATTTAATCAACAAAGATCTTCATTAATTATACCTAGTGCCATGAAGGTCATACTCAACCATACCATATTTAGTGGTGTCCATGGAGTACTTCCCCTAAACACACTTACATGTATCATGATTTCACACCTAAGAAAGGTACAAGATCAATCCTTTTAAGAATGAGAAATTCATATTTTTTAACCAAGACAAGTTCATGTTTCCTTCCTAGTGAAGTCTAAATGGTAGGTCACACCAAGCACATCACAACAAATAGGAAGAAATTTCACAAAATGTAAATTTCTAACATAGTACTCACCTTCACAGTAAGCATATTTTGAGAAGAATCACACAAATTATAGGCACACACATGAGCACTTAGATAAACATGCTTTCACTTTTGAAGAATGAGCCTACAATTATGCATTAAAAATCATAAAAGTCACATATTTTTTAAGAGAGTCAATACATTTCATTGGAAAAAGAGTAAACTTTCCATTATAAGGCTAAACATTACACCTCACTAGTAACTTCCTCCATGTTTCATATCTTACCTCATGAAGTCAAATGCAAAACTAGCATATCAAGATGCAATTTAACATGAGAAAACATGGATTTTATCAAAAAAATTCTTTCAATCACTTTGGAACGTTTATAATATCTTAAAGGTAATGTCAATTAATACATACAAAACATATAAGGTCATGCAATTCATACTTTATGCAAGACTCTTATTCATGAACAAACATAGTAAAAATTCAATAGATTCAAGTTCAAGCAAAAATAAAAAGTCAATGGTAGAAAATAGCTACTACCTTACTATTCTATCACTATCCCCCACTTAGGGCAGACCTAATTTAGGAGCAACTTAATCCAACCTTAAGATTATCTTAACTAAAAACCCATCATTTTAATCCCTTAAAATGATCACAACTTTAGAGAGGATTTATAGTAAGTCAACATGGGAACACAAAGGTATTCTAAACTTCATCTCCTAGGTAATTTATCCCTAATTATAAAGTTAGGTTAATCTTATTCAACCACATAAGGTTTTCATACAATAAAATAGACACCAAGGTCATACATCATTAATGGAAACAATATAGGAGACTTAGTCTTAAGGACTCTTTCTTTTATTTAACATTAAAGTAAGGTAACTTCTAGGTCAACCAAACCCACATCATCAACCTACATAGATAAGAGTACTACCCTAAATTCTAGGGACATATAAATTCCATAATCATTAACGGACTCACAACATTATAAGAAGTTAGAAAAAATTCAAGAACTCATCATGCCATAAGACTCTCATTCTTAATTCCAAATAGAAATTCTCCTATTTACATTCATTATAATGTTCATATTTATCAATTCTATACATATTTAAACAATATCAAGTCAATCGAACAATTTAGTTGGTTTCCCAAAAATCTCACAGTAATATGCGTATCATTACACTGAACATGCTTTCGAATTCCAAAAATGCAACATTTGGGCAATTGATGGGAAAAACATGAAAATATGAGATACAAATCTTTACCAAGGTAAGCATACTACCATAATACCTAGGACCAAGTCAATAGAAAGGACTCCAATCAATACTAGGAATCTTATCAAGACCACATAGATACAAAGTGAAACATTGAACACTTTTAAATATATATTGTTAGGGTAGCATGCTTCCATAGGTAGTCACTAAGTATTTCAAGTTTAAATCATAGTATTGGCTACCATCATGTAAAACCATATAGGAACACATCATTTCTAAAAGAATTAATTTTATCCTTAATAACTTCTAACATACTTTATCTATATCAAGACATACATTTTTCAACATAACATGCTATTTCACATAGTTTTCATATATAGACATAAATGGCATAAGATCATCAATACATACCAAAATACAACATCACAACACTCATTCAAACCATAAAACCAAGATAAGAATTTAAACTCACCTTTTGTCCCTCAAGCATAGAGGACAATCTCATCCAAGCAATTACACCTAAAAAACTACGGGACAAGAAAACATAAGAGAGAGATCTTATAGAGTTAATTTCTATGGCACGATATCAGAATGATAAAGAAGCGAAAATCTATCGTCCTATAGCCTCTTGTACAATTTGATGTGTTGCGACTCACCACCAATGATACAAGAATCTACTAGATGTGGAATTATGAGACTTCTTGGACCCTAAACCACTTTTAAAAACCTCGTTATCTAATAACACGTTTGTCACATTCAGGGAGCACCCCTAGAAATAACACGACGTACTTTACCATTGGTAGGTCTTATACAAACCCATAGTTATCATTCATAGCATGGACATAGTAAATTTAGCGAAAAATTTAAAACATTTCATAGAAAATTATATGCTAGAAACATCACTTTGTATATATATAAAATATAAGTCATAATACATATTTAATACCCAAGGCTTTTTTCCATTTTAGAATAAACAACATTAGAATACATTAGGGACACGACCCTTAAAACATAAACATAAGTACAATATTTAAGACTTCACATTAAACATAATTTAAGAAATCCTTTGACTTAAGGATTCCTTTCCTTGATCTTGGGATATAACATATGAAGTTCCTCAATCATATTGACATCCATTAAAGCATTCAAAACCTACACCTTGTGTAAAAAAAAGAGAAGAATGTGAATAGTACAAGAATGCACTAAGTATGGCAACCATGAAAAAACATGGATCTATAAGGGACATTTTCTTGAAATCATACTTCATTTCTTTTATGAGTAAATATTACATAATTGAGTCACTTTATAGTGAGTTCAATTCCTTTAAGTGTGAACTATTTTATTTTTATTCATTAACTTCCCACGTAAACGTCTAGTGATACTTGGTACAATGCATTCATTAGGAAACGTAGTACTACAATGCATCATATCACATAGAAGTATCATCATAGTTAGTTAAGACCTTCATCATATAGTAAACTAGATCAACATCATGTATAAAGACTCATGCAAATCTTTATAACAAGTAGAAAATTACTACAAAGTCATTCATAAGTAACACATACATAGTGTCATGCATTAGAACACCTTCCACGAAATAACTAAGGACTTACTTGTGCAATTTCTAGATGGTTTCATTACTTCCACCTATCCTAAGTAACATCCCTTAAGTCCTTCTAGTCAGGGTCCTTTTCATTTAATTGAATGGTCCATATTACTTTAGGAGGACTATAGCCTTAACAAACATAGACCATTTGATGCTAACATGGAATACGGTGTCATAGAACCCTCACCAAAAGAGGTGGTCTACCGGCCAAAGTTGAACCAAATATGACAGCTTTCTAGCTGATCCACTAGCTAGTATCCTATGGTGGCAACATAGTTATGGAACTTGGAGGCACACGTGAATATCATCTTTATTCAAAGATTAGTCATTGTAGTTCATCGCTTATGGAAACCCTATTTATATTAAGGCAATGTGGTTATCCACCTCATGAGATTTATGGTGACCAATCTTCCTACCATAAGAAGGGACACACAATCATATTCATGTTCAATGGTGCTAAGCTAAGTTCCCTGCGTTGAAAACCTCTACTATATGCTTAACTCATCGTTAATAGATGGAAGTTCATCAACCTAAATTCTGTAAGGAATCCCTTCACATAAACATAGCATATGTAAAGCAACATCTAGTTTAGGGTACACTTTAATACACAATTCGAGGCCCCTCTCATTAATAGGTCTTCAACATGTGGGTTTGTATACATATATGTGAGAAAACTATTCACAAAACACATTAAGACACCCATGTTCATACACACATATTCATACATATAAAAGCAAAACCTAGAACTATCATATCAAGGTACACGTGTGCAATGCATAGGCAGAGTCCCATACCCTTGACATACTAGTACACCTATCAAGTCTACCTAGCTAAGGAAACACATATTATTCTTTCATAAACAACAACTTAACATGCATAGAAGTAGATACTAGTGAATATGAAAACTACCTTTCATTTAGACACCATGACCTATACTACTTGTAACTTCCATGTAATTTGAGTGTGTGTGTATATTTGTCAACATGATCACATAATGGATATCAACAACATATTGAGTAAGACACACTCTTAGACCATTATACAATTTCAAGCATAAACCACACAACACACAATAGCATAGGAGACAATCCAATTTTATATTTCACTTAAGACTCCTATTGTGCTATTCATGTATTCACATAGGGGTACATAGGTAAGGGATAATCAACCATTTTTTACTAATAAATGGAAGCACGTATATGTTCTCCTAAAATGGATATACACATGCTTGAACAATATCTATACAACCAAAATTACAACTAGAATAGGAAAGTAGGAATAAGCTTCACATAGTATCAGCATAGGCACATGTTCATATATTAATTAATTTACCTTCATGGCAATGGTAAACACATATATAGATTGAAAATAAAGTAAACAAATCCCCAGTAAGTGGAACATACCACACAATGCCATACAAGTCTTCATCAACTACAATACTAAAAGGAAAGTAAAAGAGACAAGCATTCATACCAATTTCTCACCCTTAGATCATCATTGATCAATATACCTTGTTCATATACAATTCATTTATAGGGAAGTAGCTAAATGTACTTTTGTCATAAAAGTAACCATGTACAAGTTTCTACTAGATCATACTATAACATAATACAGGGAATCTCACATGTACTAGGAAGTAGAGAGTCCCAGATCATCAACTAACCTCCCTAACTTAGTTCATCAATCATCATGTACCAATAATGTACATTTAGGTCAGTAGAAAAATATATATAAATCAAATCTAAATCAAGCTTCATCTACCATAGAATTAAGATCACATAATGTTCATTATAACATTCAAATTGTAGGCTAGAAGAACCTAGATCAATTCATGTAAACATTCCTTTTCTTTGATCATCAAGAATTCATACCTACATACCATTAATATCATCAATATAAGTCAGTATATAAGGAAAATATAATCTACACGAAGTCATACTACCATTGGTATAACCTTTAGATTACAATGAACATGTTATTTAAGACATCCATGGAGAGTAGAAGAATCATAGGCTAACCAACAATGATCAATAATCAAATCACTTATTTACAATTCATCCATAATATAAAATTAAGAAAGTAGATGGAACCAGCCCTACACAATAAAATTCCCCATTAAATCATCAAAAGACCAATGTTACGGTGTACACATAAAACATAGGATAGTTTTGTTCAAATCTTCATGCATGAATCCACATGCATTTCGTCAACGATTCACCATAGATATACATAATAAACAGTAGATATATTAATAGCATAATTAAATCACAAATGGACATGCATAAGATCAAGTTCATAAAGCAATACATAGGCTAAAATCGAGTTTGTGAAAGATGCATGGGTTCTTCTTGCAATAGGATTGAAAATCACGTCCAAATCAGTTTATAATAATCAATATATTCATATTATGCTTTTGCAATCAATGTTAGAGTGACCCATGACTAGAATGAAGAAGAAGTACATGACCATATTTTTCTCTTTGAAAACTTTGAGATTAACTCTAAAGATGGAAGCATAACTAGAGATGAAGGATCACCATACCTTTATCTAAATTAAAATCACTAAAACCTGATGATCCATTAATGGGAATCAAATTTCCAAGCTATTCTTGTGGTTCACCAACAATGGGGGTTTTAGAGAGAATATTTTTGGAGGGAAAAGTCTAATATGTGAATAGTATTGGGAGTGGGGTTCATCACGTTTTAAGTCCCTTATATACATGCAAAAGTATCTAAATAATCCTATTAGAATCAGGTTGACGTGGTGTGAATTTCCCGTTCACCCCTTAATTAAAACAGACACAGACAATAACTTATAGGCCACCATTGACGGAGATAAATATTGGTCATTTGTCAGTCGTTCGGCCGTGCATTGGCTTCCGCTGTTTGGTCCTTGTCAAAATTATGGATTGAGAATTTACCAAGATAAGTAACAATTAATTATATATCATATACGTGCCATTTTTTGACCAACTGGCCATCCTTTTGCTCCATCGATTGACACTTCAAACGAAGTGTCTCGACTAGCCTTTGGTCCTTCTTGTGGGGTCTTTTGCGGGACCCTTAAGAAGTCGTACTCAGACATTTCAAAAGTAAATACAACCCTTAATAATATTTGACCTTGCGCATAAGTTTCACCCTAATAAAACACCTGCAACTCTTCCAAACAGGCTAGACCCAATTGAGACACACAATGAACGTCTTAAAGGCTATATCTCGAACGCATTAGACAATCTTAGTTGTTTGACCTCCAAACTTCTCAAAACTTCATTTATCATCTTTAGACATAATTATAAAATTCATTTTAAGACTTAATAATATAATTCAGAACAGAATGTAAACACACATTGTCAAATGAGGCACATAGCGGACTAGTCGTTGAACATTTTGGTCGTCCCTTGACGTTCTACTTCCAATTCACTTCAAATTTTACACACTGACTGTAAAAAATACTATAACTCATTTTATGACCTTATAAAATTAATATAAAAATGTTAGCATCTAAAACCCTGACTCATTTTGGTTTCCTACAAATGGTCACTTCATATCTTATCTAGATAAGTCAAAAGTTGAGTTTTGGGGATTGGTATGAGGGTGTAGTTGAGTATCGATGGTTCATAAACATATAGTTTAGTGTAAAGGATCAAAAATATTGAGTATTACTTCCCGGGACCACCCTAAGGTTCCCTAAGGAGGACCCACATGTTGCCCAAGAAAGCTGTCAGGCAGCAAGTATTTGGCAATTCTCGTGCGTCGTGCAACCTTAACTTAATGGGAAAAAAGTTTTCCATACGAAGGGAGGAAAAGACAAACCATTTTGTCTCAAATAATATTCCAAAATAAATATTTGGAGGTGTCCCCATGATGTGCAACCATGTCACAAATTTGGTAGCATCAATTTAAAGTCAAATTAGACTTTGTTAAACGGTCCAATAAGTTTAGGGGTCTTTTAGGTACTTTAAGGATTATTTAAAAACGGTTAAATAGTAAATTTTACCCCAAATTAACCAATCAAAACAAAACCCTCAAGTCAAAACAAAAGCTCTAAAATTCCTTCTCTCCAAAACCTCCATTGTTGAATCTTTGAAGAGCCGAGGAGGAAGGTAAAATTGTCCAAGTTTTCAACCCCAACTTCATGGATAGGTTCCCAAAAAGGTATGGTGATTTCATCCTTTATTCTTCTCTCATTCAAGGAGCCAAATCCAAAGGCTTTTCAAAGATTGTTTAAAAACCTTGAAATCCTTTTTGAATTCTAATACGTATTCTTGCATGAAAAGGTTAAATAAATGTTTTATGAAGTAATTGACGTAAATTGGTGGTTTTAAGATCAAAACTTTTGTGAACCCATATATTCCTTAATTTCATTATATTGTCTCTAAAGTGACTGAATTGAACATGGCTTGATGTTACAGAATTCATGTGTACATTGTATTGGGCTATTTAAATATGTATAGATCATGATAGAATTTCTAAGGACCTCCCTTATAATGATGATAGCTATATTGTATGTTGTTGGATCGTTTATATGAATTTATTGTTGGCTTAATATTGTTTACATTGTTATTTGTAAGAGTTTTTGTAATGTAAATTTGTTCAAAAGGCTAAGCAATGGTAAAGATGATGATTTGAAGGTTGTGAGTTGACTTAATTCCTATATTTTGTATAGACTTAATATTGAATTGTATTGATTGGTATGGTCCACTTATAATGGCGGGGCTTAATTGCTACCCATGCTATGAACATAACTTTATCGGCATTATAATGTGAATTTTTCTATTTTCATGTTATAGCTTTTATTGATGATCAAGGTGAAAGATGACATGGTGTATGTGCATGTGTGAGGTAAAAGTATTATTTCCTCTAAATGGTTATATTTGAATATGATAGAGTATGATGAGTGTATATACGGTGATAGTGTGTCTTGTTAGGTAGACTTAGTTGTCCCTAAATGGTACTTGAATGTTATTGAATATGTGATATGATTATGTTGTGTATTTAGTGATAGAGTCAGGCCCTTTTTCTTGATGCATGATATCTTATAAAAAAAAAATTCTTGACTACGTCGGCTTAGGCACCTTAGTCATGTATGTGAATGAATGAAATGAAAGTCAAAAGAAATACACATAAGATAGTGCCCTCAAAAGATGACTAATATAGGACATAGAATATGATAAGAAGGTCAAGAATCTAGAATTTGAATATGAAATGAAGATTAAGGATGAGAAACTTGAATATGAAAATAAGGTAAAAATTGTGCAACCTTGAATAAGAAAAAGAAGGTTAAAAAAGCCTTGAAGTGCAATACTGTAATGGTGCCTTCTTAAGTGGAATGATGGAATTAGAGATAGGTTGGCTGGAACCGCATGAAACTATCTATAATAAAGTCATCAAGCTATCCTAATAGTCCTTCGTTGGAAGCCCTAGTGGACCCATCCTTGGAAGAAAATGTATTTTTATTTAGTAGGACATAGTATTGGTACCTTATCTAATACACCTAGGGAATGATTAGTCTATGGGAAACAAGACAAAGCACCGAGTTGATATGCTTGTGGTAGTAGCTCTACTTAAGATGAGACTAGAGTACAAAGAAACCCTTGATAACTCTTAACCATGTGCCAACATAGGATGTGTCCTTCTTCTACACTTGGCAAGTAGAACACATTCCACGGGGTAGGGTAGACTCGGGGTTCCATACCTAGATAGTATTGTGTACGTTGGTTAATCCTATTATATTCATAAATCATATATACTCTAGTTATTTTATAGGTTCAACAACGTGTGGATAGTTGAAGGGGACACTATCTACACATTGCACGATTAGGCTTTGAAGATTCTGGGTGAGTTCACTAGGCCCTCCAAGACCATTATGTGAAGTCCTTTATTTGATTACTTGTCTCTTAAATAGCTCTAAATGATTATTGTTAACTTGATGCAATATGTTGAAATGGAAGGTTAATATCTCACTTGGTTGAGAGTCTAACTAATGAAAAGGGGTTACTTGACGACTGTGGAACTACGTATTATTGTGATGAAAAAAATAATCTTACTTTGGGGTAGTCTTAAAGATTACTTAAGTGTAATTGAAGAGGGTGTATGGGCGGTCTGTTTTTGTCTTACTTCTAAATGATTATGGTCATGTATTTTTTTGAATTAGTTGAGTATGTCTTACATGTGAATAGTGACATGACGATGTTTCTGATACCTTCTTAATGATTTATATCAAAAGATAATGAAAAGAATATATTAATCTAGATATCCATCTTAGCATGGTTTTTTGGCATGTTCACCATAATTACTTCATGTAATGCGCTAATTGCATATGTTGTTCTATTTCTACGAGCATATGTTGCAAAGGAGGAGTCTTCTAGAAGTTGAAGCTTATAACATTCCCTCAAGAAGATTGGTATGTCCTCATATGATTTAAAGATATAGTTATATTTTATTTTCCATTTTTAAAAAGATATTTGTAATTGACTATAGGTTATTTCAAATTGATGTAAGAATTGTCACCCGGTGATATTATATATGTGTCTATGATGTCTTATGACGAGACTTAGTTCTTTCTTATATTTCAATATAAGTGTTTGGCTATTGTTATGAGAAGTTTCAATTCATCACTACTTTTCATATATATGCAATGAATGATGTCTAAGGTCTTGCAGAAGACCTCCGAGCGGTCGAATATGTCGTGTAACTTCAAGGGTATACCCTTGGTTTTTTTTAAATGTGATATCTGAGCATAAGCTTATGAAGTACCAAGGGAGTAATCCGGATGAAGGTACCAGTAAGTTATAGTGTTTTATCTTAAGTTATTATAGGTTCCGTCTATGTGGCGGTGTATGGTGAATAATTGGGTTGTGGATCTCTCCTATTCTATTCAATCTTGAGATTTAGAAGTTTATTGTAGCATGTTGTATGTTTTTAGGAGTCTTAGTGAAAATAAATTTCATTGATCTCCTTGCATGGTGAATTTTATCATGATATCATGTTTATATGGTAAAATGATATTATATGATTTTGTCTCTCATATTTTCAGGCATTTATAATAAATTTCTTAAATGTTGCTTAAGTGAACTTGTAAGTGTCACGACCCAAAATCGAGCCGCGAGTGGCATCCACACTTATCCTACTATGTGAGCGAACCAACCAATCTAAACCCCAACATTTCAAACATAATGAAAAAAATACAATGCGGAAGACTTAAAACTCATTAACGAAATCAATTAAATAACTTCTAAAATTTATCAATTATTATCCCCAAAATCTGGAAGTCATCACCACAAGAACATCTATCCTCAAATTACTAAAGCTAAGAGTATCTAAGAAACTAATAATAAATAATAGCTAGTCTATGCCAGAACATCAAGGCATCAAGACGTGAAGAGGAATATCCAGTCCAAGCTAGAAGCATTAGCTCACCCTGAAATCTAGTGTGATGAGGATTGGCTAGAGTTGCGGTTGAGTTGAGGACGACGGCATGTTTTCTGCACTCCACAATTAATAAAGAAAGCAAAGACAAGTAGGGGTCAGTACAAAACACAAGTACTGAGTAGGTATCATCGGCCAACTAAAAATAGAAAACAGTATATATCAGATAATAACATAAAACCAACCAAATACTTAACAGGTGATAGCAACACGCAAAAGAATCATTTGCAACAACACCAATCACATCTATGAGGACTCAAGCCTCTACACCATACTCATTTGGGAATTAGGTACATTAAGTTGAGTATATTAACATATTTCATGATTCATTCTCTTTGCTATCCTGGTGTCGGAACGTGACACTCTGATCCTCATCATACTATCCTGGTGTCGGAACGTGAAACCCGATCCACTACTACTATCCTGGTGTCGGAACGTGACACTCCGTTCCTCATCATACTATCCTGGTGTCAGAATGTGACACTCCGATCCTTATCATACTATCCTGGTGCCGGAACGTGACACTCCGATCCTCATCATACTATCCTTGTGTCGGAACGTGACACATGATCCTATATTACTATCCTGGTGCCGTACGTGACACCCGATCCACTAACCTCATTCTTTTAGTTCATCAAGCCTTCTTTTATACCAAGGCATCATCATTAACAAAGAGGTTTCAAGGTTTAGGATTCAATAGCCTCATCATGCTTATTTCATCACAATTATATAATCACATCATACAAGCACACAATTAAGCATATATAGGGGTTTACATTGCTACCCAACACATATCATTCACTATTAAGAGTTTACTATGGAATAGTGAAAACCGTAACCTACCTCCATCGAAGAATCGTGATCAAGCAAGCTAATCCTCAAAATCTTTGCTATCCTCTTCGTTCCTCTCTCTTTCGATCAATCTCCCTCTCTTTCTGTGTCTTTCCTTCTTTTGCTTATTCAAACTCTTTTTCTTTTACCCTAATTACCATATAATTACGTATAAAAGATGACAAAAATAACCCACTAATTAATTCAAGGTTATCTCCTTTAACCCCCAAGTAATTAAATTATTAACATTAACCACTAATTTTATAATTATAAGCAGGAATAGTCCAAAACGCCCCTTAAAACATTTAACAGAATTCCGACCCAGTCAGGGTTACGCAGCCTTTGACGGCCCGTCGTGCCTGCGACGGTCCGTCCTGCTGCTTCCGTTACAAAGTTCAGAGACTCAATTCTTTTAAAGAGTCTGTGACGGCCCGTCATGCCTGTGACGGTCCGTCCTGCCATTTTGTCGCGAAGTTCAGAGAGTCGATCTCACTAAACAAATTTTCAGAATCTAAGTGTTTTGGAACGAGACCCCTCGACGGTCCGTCGTGCCCATGACGGTCCTTCGTGGGATTCGTCGACTCAGACTGTTATTACCAGAAATTACTCTACTGCTTAAAACGACTAAACAGGTAGTTACAATAGATACCAATTTACCCATCGTTTGTCCTCGAACGATCACAAGAAGGAAAACAAGAGCGAAAAGGAGTACCTGAATCTGTAAACAGGTGTGGGTATCTTTCTTCCATATCACCCTCCTTCTCCCAAGTGGATTCTTCAACTGGTCGATTCTTCCATTGAAATTTAATGGATGCAATCTCCCTTGACCTCAACTTGCGGACTTCTCTATCTAAAATAGCAACAGGCTCCTCCTCATAAGACAAATTCTCATCAACCAGAACCGAATCCCAACGAATAATATAGTTTCCATCCCCATGGTATCTTTTCAACATAGACACATGAAATACCGGATGCACTCCTGACAGTCCTGGGGGAAAGGCCAATTCATAAGCTACCTCACCCACGCGCTTCAGAACTTCAAATGGACCAATATACCTTGGACTAAGCTTACCTCGCTTACCAAACCGCATCACCCCTTTCATGGGCGAAACCTTCAGCAAGACTTGCTCACCCTCCATAAACCCCAAATCTCTAACCTTTCGATCTGCATATTCTTTCTCCCTACTTTGAGCCGCTAAAAGCTTTTCTTGAATGCATTTCACTTTATCTAATGATTCCCTCAGAAGTTCAGTACCCCAAGGTCTAACCTCGAATGCATCAAACCACCCAATGGGAGACCTACATCTTCTCCCATACAATGCCTCAAATGGGGCCATATCAATACTTGAGTGATAGCTATTGTTGTAGGAGAACTCTGCTAAGGGTAAGAAGTTATCCCAAAGGCCACCAAATTCTATCACACACGCACGAAGCGTATCCTCCAACACTTGAATCGTTCGCTCAGACTGACCATCCGTCTGAGGGTGAAATGTGGTACTCAGATCCAACCTAGTACCCAATTCCGCATGCAATGTTTTCCAAAACTTAGAAGTAAACTGCCTACCCCTATCTGATATAATGGAAAGTGGAACTCAATGCAATCGCACAACTTCCGAGATGTAAAGTTTGGCTAACTTCTCTGCATTGTAAGTCACCTTGACCGGAATGAAGTGAGAAGACTTAGTTAACCTATCAACAATTACCCAAATGGAGTCACACTTACCCATTGCCTTTGGAAGACCAACCATGAAATCCATTGCAATTCTTTCCCACTTCCATTCAGGAATGGGCATTCTCTGAAGTGTTCCTCCGAGCCTTTGGTGTTCATATTTTACTTGTTGACAATTTGCACATTTGGCAATAAAATCAACAATGTCACGCTTCATTCTACTCCACCAAAAGTGTTGCTTTAGGTCACGATACATCTTGGTTGCACCAGGATGTATAGAATACCTTGAACTATGAGCCTCTATAAGAATATTGTGAATCAAATCATCGACGCGGGGTAAACATACCCTTCCCTTGATTCTCAAAACACCTTCCTCATCGATTGTTGCTTCTTTAGCCTCTCCTCGCAACACTTTATCTCGGATCCGAATCAATTTCTCATCAGTAAACTGCTTTCCCTTAATCTTGTGAAGAAAAGAAGATCTTGCCTCCACACTGGCCAAAAATCCTCCCTTCTCATTTACTTCTAGCCTCATAAAGTCATTAGGCAGAGTCTGAACTTTTATGGCAAATGGGCGTCTGGAAAACTGTAAGTGAGCTAGACTTCCCATGCTCCCTGCTTTTCTACTTAACGCATCTGCCACTACATTAGCTTTTCCCGGATGATACAAGATAGTGATGTCATAGTCTTTCAGTAGTTCCATCCACCTCCTCTGTCTTAAATTCAGATATTTCAGAGTAAAAACGTACTGTAGGCTACGATGATCCGTATAGACCTCACACTTAACCCCATACAAATAGTGTCTCGATTGCTTTAATGCAAACACTACCGCAGCCAACTCAAAATCATGGGTCGGGTAATTACGTTCATGCAACTTTAATTGCCTCGAAGCATAAACAATTACATTCTTCTCTTGCATAAGCACTGCACCCAAACCCGAATAGGATGCATCACAATAGACAATGAAATTCTTACCTTCCACTGGCAGGGTAAGAATGGGTGCAGTAGTCAACAAGGTCTTGAGTTTCTGAAAACTTTCTTCACACTCGTCCGACCATACAAATGGAACACTCTGCTTAGTCAAATTTGTCAATTGGGAAGCAACAGAGGAAAATCCCTTGACAAATCGACGGTAGTAGCTAGCTAAACCAACAAAGCTTCTTATCTGTAACATTAGTAGGTCTCTCCCAATTCTTCACTGCTTCAATCTTAGATGGATCCACCATCACTCCATCCTTAGAAACTACGTGTCCTAAGAAGGACACCGAATCTAGCAAAAACTCACACTTGGAGAATTTGGCGTAAAGCTTTTTCTCCCTCAACATTTCCAATACAATTCTCAAGTGCTCCTCATGTTCCTTCTTGCTCTTTGAGTATACCAGTATATCATCAATGAACACAATGACAAAGAGATCCAGATATGGCTTAAGAATCCCATTCATCAAGCTCATGAAAGCAGCAGGGGCATTCTTATGACCAAAAGAAATTACTAAGAACTCATAATGCCCATACTTGGTACGAAAAGCAGTCTTGGGCACATCCGTTGCCCGTATTTTCAATTGATGGTAACCGGATCTCAAAACGATGTTTGAGAAGGTACAAGCACCTTGTAAGTGATCGAACAAATCATCAATGCAAGGAAGAGGATACTTGTTCTTAACAGTTACATTATTCAGTTGTCTGTAGTCTATGCAAATTCGAAAACTCCCATCCTTCTTCTTCACAAACAAAACAGGAGCACCCCAAGGGGATGCAGTTGGTCTAATGAAGCCTTTTCCTAACAATTCTTGAAGTTGAGCCTTTAACTCCCTTAACTCCGCGGGAGCCATTCTATAAGGGGGTATGGAAATGGGGCGAGTACCCGGTTCAAGATCAATGCAGAAGTCAATATCTCTATCCGGTGGCATACCAGGAAGGTCTGCAGGAAACACATCCAGAAACTCACGGACTACCGAAACTGACTCAATTGAAAGTACTTGGGTAGTATCATCTCTGAGGTGTGCCAAGAAAGATGAACATCCTTTACTAACCATTCTCTTAGCACGAAGAAAGGAGATGATACGAACTGGAGTGGAAGTGTAGTCACCCTCCCACACTAACAGATCTGTCCCAGGCTTGGCCAACGTCACAGTTTTAGCATTACCATCTAATATTGCAAAATTTGGTGAAATCCAAGTCATACCCAGAATTACATCAAAATCAACCATTTATAAGATAACCAAGTTTACATAAGTATTGCTCCCCACAAAATTCACCAGACAAGACCTATATACCTTTGAACTATCACAGACTCACCCACCGGAGTAGACACACGAATAGGCATGTCAAGCAATTCACAAGGTAAACTAAGACCAGTAGCAAATGAGGAAGATACATATGAAAATGTGGAGCCAGGATCAAATAATACAGAAGCCATGCAATCACAAACCAAAAGATTACCTGTGATAACAACATCCGATGTCTCCGCTTCAGACCATCCAGGGAAAGCGTAACAATAGGCCCTATCGCCTGTCTGCCCGTTGCCCCTACTATGTTGTGCTGTAGTGGCTCCAGTTTGCCCGTCACCCCGGACGTTTTGGTGACCACCATTACCTCCACCACCACGTCCTCCAGAATGACGACCTTTCCATGACCACCTCTACCTTTGACTATTGAAGGTCTGTAACTCTATTTTGGACAATACCTCTTTACGTGTCCAGTCTCCCCACATCCATAACACTCTCTAGATTCAAGCATCGGTCTCTGTGAGAATGACAAAGTCTGGGGATAACCTCCAGACTCAGAGAAATGTTGACCGATCTGCGGTGGACCCCCAACTACAGTCTGCTGTGAAGACTGAATAGGTCGGGCTGGGTAACTTCCTGAACCCTGCCCTCTGGAGTAAGAACCATTAAACTCACCTCCCTTACGAAACCTTTTAGATGTCGATGCCATGGTTAAGTCATCTGGCTTCACCCCCTCCACCTCTATCACGAAGTCTACCACTTCCTGGAACGATTTTGCTGTAGCCGCTACCTGTAATGCTGTAACCCACAATTCTGACCTCAACCCCTTCACAAAACGGCGAATCCGCTCTTGCGGACTAAAACAAAGTTGGGTGGCGTACCTAGATAATGCACGAAACTTAGCCTCATATGCAGTAACCGACATCCTGCCTTGCTCTAGGCTCAAGAACTTATCTCTCCTCCTATCCCTCAAGGTCCGGGGGATATACTTCTCCATGAATAAGCTGGAGAATGACGCCCAATTCATAAGTGGTGCATGTGCGGGTTGACACTCAACATGTGACCGCCACCACATTTTGGCATTTCCCTGAAATTGATAGGTTACAAACTCAATGCGAAATCGTTCCACTATGCCCATTTTATGTAGTAACTCATGACAATCAACCAGAAAGTCGTAGGCATCCTCAGATTCAGCACCTTTGAAAACTGGAGGTTTCAATTTCAAGAACTTACTGAAAAGTTCATGCTGATCACTTGTCATTATAGGCCCTGTAGTCAAACGAGGAAATGTGCCTATTTCAAATGAGGCATCTATGCGGGGAGCCAGAGCAGCTGCCTGTTGTACTACTGGAACCTGAGGTTTTGGTGCAGAAAACACTGGAGGTGTCTGGCCTTGATCAGATAACCCGCTAAGATAAGCAAGAACCTGATTAATAATCTCTGGGGTAAGTTGGGGTGGTAATTCCTCATTCTGCACTTGTTCATTCTCCCCTTCCTCACCCTCTCTTACCACTTCTTTAGTCGGTGGAGGAGTCACCGCCCTAGTACTAGTTGGGCTAGGTGCTTGTCCTCTTCCTCTTGAGGACGTCCTCCCACGACCTCTACCACGGCCTCTTGCCACTGCTCCTCTCCGAGCTACAGCCCCAGTGGCTGGCTCAGACGCATCTTGTCTTGCCGGTGTTGGTGTTGGTGCAGTCGTTGCTCTAGTTCTAACCATCTACGAAATAGAGTGAAGATGGTTAGATACCAATTTTTATCACCTAGATACCAATTGGATCCAAGTAATAGCACGAAAGAAAGAAAGAATGGAATTTTCCTAAAGTCTTATAGTCTCTCAAAGAAAAGTAAAGGCATCCCCCTACTGTTCCTTAAGACTCTACTAGACTCGTTCTTGTGTGATGAGACCAACGAACCTAATGCTCTGATACCAAGTTTGTCACGACCCAAAATCGAGCCGCGAGTGGCACCCACACTTATCCTACTATGTGAGCGAACAAGCCAATCTAAACCCTAACATTTCAAACATAATGAACAAAATACAATGCGGAAGACTTAAAACTCATTAACAAAATTAATTAAAAAGCTTCTAAAATTTATCAATTATTATCCCCAAAATCTGGAAGTCATCACCACAAGAACATCTATCCTCGAATTACTAAAGCTAAGAGTATCTAAGAAACTAAAAATAAATAATAGCTAGTCTATGCCAGAACTTCAAGGCATCAAGACGTCAAGAGGAAGATCCAGTCCAAGGTAGAAGCATTAGCTCACCCTGAAATCTGGTGTGATGTGGACTGGCTGAGTTGCGGTTGAGTTGAGGACGACGGCACGTTTGCTGCACTCCACAATTAACAAAGAAAGCAAAGACAAGTAGGGGTCAGTACAAAACACAAGTACTTAGTAAGTATCATCGGCCAACTCAAAATACAAAGCAGTATATATCAGATAATAACATAAAACAAACCAAATACTTAATAGGTTATAGCAACACGCATAAGAATCATTTGCAACAACACCAATCACATCTATGAGGACTCAAGCCTCTACACCATACTCATTTGGGAATTAGGTTCATTAAGTTGAGTATATTAACATATTTCATGATTCATTCTCTTTTCTATCCTGGTGTCGGAACGTGACACTCCGATCCTCATCATACTATCCATGTGTCAGAACGTGACACCCGATCCACTACTACTATCCTGGTGTCGGAACGTGACACTCCGATCCTCATCATACTATCCTGGTGTCGGAACGTTTCACTCTGATCCTCATCATACTATCCTGGTGCTGCAACGTGACACTCCGATCCTCATCATACTATCCTGGTGTCGGAACGTGACACCCAATCCTCTATTACTATCTTGGTGCCGGAACGTGACACCCTATCCACTAACCTCATTCTTTTAGTTCATCAAGCCTTCTTTTATAACAAGGCATCATCATTAACAAAGAGGTTTCAAGGTTTAGGATTCAATAGCCTCATCATGCTTATTTCATCACAATTATATAATCACATCATTCAAGAACACAATTAAGCATATAGAGGTGTTTACATTACTACCCAACACATATCATTCGCTATTAAGAGTTTACTATGGAATAGTGAAAACCATAACCTACCTCCACCGAAGAATCGTGATCAAGCAAGCTAATCCTCAAAATCTTTGCTATCCTCTTCGTTCCCCTCTCTCTCGATCGATCTCCCTCTCTTTCTGTCTATTTCCTTCTTTTTCCTTATTCGAACTCTTTTTCTTTTACCCTAATTACCATATAATTACGTATAAAAGATGACAAAAATAACCCACTAATTAATTCAAGGTTATCTCCTTTAACCCCCAAGTAATTAAATTATTAACATTAACCACTAATTTTATAATTATAAGCAGGAATAGTCCAAAACGCCCCTTAAATATTTAACAGAATTCCGACCCAGTTAGGGTTACGCAGCCTGTGAAGGCCCGTCTTGCCTGCGACGGTCCGTCCTGCTGCTTCCGTTACAAAGTTCAGAGACCAATTCTTTTAAAGAGTCTGTGACGGCCCGTCATGCCTGTGACGGTCCGTCCTGCCATTTTGTCGCGAAGTTCAGAGACTCGATCTCAGTAAACAAATTTTCAGAATCTAAGTGTTTTGGAACGAGACTCCCTCGACGGTCCGTCGTGCCCATGACGGTCCGTCGTAGGATCCGTCGACTCAGACTGTTATTACCAGAAATTACTCTACTGCTCAAAACGACTAAACAGATCGTTACAGTAAGTATGGTTTATAGTAAAGTACTTGAAAATGTTGTGTAATTGTTCATTCATGAAAAGTTGGCATTTTGTGCATAAAAATGTTGTATATAAGCCTGATAACATGCGGAGAAGGAAGTTCCTCCAAAATTAAATTAAAAATGTCGAGTCTTATTGCATGATAAGTTGTGGATGATGTTCCAACTTTCTTGTTTTATTTTCAATCTCTTGTTTATGTTGAGTGTTGTTATTCCTATTTATGTGTATTGTATATGATGTGTTATAGTTATGATATGCTAGTGTTGATTCCTAATCACTTGAAAGTTTTGTAAGTGTTTGAAGTGTCGTTCGGGATGAATGTTGTCCAAGTGGGGGACATTTCTGAAAATGAACACCGTTAAATTAGAGACTATCATGTGTTTTACGAGTTAATAAGGTGATACAAACAACACTAACAGCTATAGATGTCCGTTTGAATATTTTTGAAGTCAAAACGTCCAAGGACGACGAAGAAGTCCGCGACCTAGTCTAGTTGAACTACTGTGTAGTAGGGTTTTGTATTGGAGTTTTGCGGAATGGTATGAGAGTGAAATTGAATATAGATTGTTCCGAAAAATATACTGATAAGTAATGGTTTATAAGTTTGAGTACGAGTCCCTGGAGACCACCCTAAGGGTCTCCAATGAGGACCCAAATGCTGGCCAAGAAAGCTTCCCGGCAGCATGTATTTGGCAGAACATGCGTGTTGTGCATCCAGCACTTAAAGGAAAACAAATTTCCAATGCGACGCGGACCAACACAAACAATTTTTCTAAAATTAAATTCCTGAACCAAGATTTGGATGTTCCCCACGACGCGCAACCATGTTCCGAATTCGGTCGCATCATTTTTATGTCAAATTACACTTGGTTAAATGATCCAATAAGTGTAGGGATCTTTTGGTTTCTTTGGGGATTATTTCAAAACGGTTTTAGAGTAAATATTACCACAAATTCAAAAATTATAAACAAAACCCACTAGCCAAAATAGAAGCTCTAAAATTCATTCTCTCCAAAACCTCAATTGTTGAAGCTTTGAAACTCCAAAGGAAATGATCAAATTTGCAATTTTTTCAAACACAATTTAGTATATATATTCCCAATAAGTTATGGTGATTTAGTCATTGATTCTTCTCTCATTCGAATAGACAATTCTAAAGGCTCTTTAAAGATTGTCCAAAAACCTTGAAATCCTATTTTACACTCTAAACATATGTTCTTTACTGTAAAGGTTTAAATAAATTTTTTATGAAGTAATTGATGTTAATTGGTCCTTTTTAGATCAATACTTCCATGAACCCATGTATTCCTTGAATTCCTCCTTTTGGTTCTAAAGTGGGTGAATTGATCATGGCTTGATATTATTGAGCTCATGTGTAGATTGCATTCGGATTGAAATATGTATATATTATGATAGAATTGCTAATGACCTCCCTTATAATGATGATATCGATATTGTATGTTGATGGATAATTTATATTGATTGATTATTGACTTAGAATTGTGTACATTGCTATTGGTAAGAGATTTTGTAATTTGAATTGGTTGAAAAGGCTAAAAAATGGTGATTGTGATGATTGGAAGGTGTTGAGATTACCTAATTCAACTATTTTGTGTAAAATTGATATTGAATTTTATTGATTGGTATGGTCCACGTATATTGGTGGTGCGCAATTATTATACTTGCGATCAACATGGCCTTCCGACATTATTCTGTGAATTGTTCAATTATAATATACAACTTGTATAGATGATCAAGGTGAAAGATGATATGTTGTATATGCATGTGTGACGTGAAAATATGATTTCAGATAAATGGTTATATGTGAATATGATAAACTATTATGAGTCATTATACATTGATAGAGTATATTGTCTGGTAGACAAAGTTGTCCCTACACGGTACTTGAATGTTATTGAATACGTGATATAATGATGTTATGTATTGATTGATAGAGCTAGGTTCCTCTTCTTGATACCTGAAGCTTATGAATAATGAACTCTTGACTTAGTAGGCTTAGGCACCTTTGTCATGTATGTGTATGAATGAATGATGAATGAAAGTCTAGGATCGGTACACCTAAGATGGTGCCCTTCTCAAGATGAAAAATATAGGATCTTGAATATGAAAAAAAGGTCAAGAATATCGAACATGTTATATGAAAAGAAAGTTTAACAATGAGGACCTTGAATATGAAAAGAATGTCAATAATATATAACTTTTTATAAGGAAAAGAAGTCTAATAGAAGCCTTGAAGTCCAATACCGTAATTTTGCCTTCTTGAGTGGAATGATGAACTTAGAGATAGATTAGCTGGAACGGCATGAAACAATCTCTAAGGAAGTCAAAACAGCTATCCTAATAGTCCATGCTTGGTTGCACTAGTGGTTCCATCCTTGGAAGGAAAGTAGTATGAGTTGATAGGAAATAAAAATGGTGCCTTATCTTACACAACTAGGGAATGATCATTCTATGAGAATAAACAAAAAGTACTGAGTGTATATTTTTGTGGTAGTAGCTCTACATAAGGTGGGACTACATTACAAATAAACCCTTTATATACCTTAACAATGTGCCAACATGGGATGTGTCCTAGTTCTACTCTTGGCAAGTAGAACACCTTTCACGGGGTAGGATCGATTACGGATTACATACCTAGCTAGTATGGTGTGTGACGGTTGAGTCCTATTCTTATCATATTGGATGTACACTATAGTTGTTGAATATGTTCTACAATGTGTGGTAGTGAACGAGATGCTATTAACACATTGCACGAGTAGGATTTCAAGATGCTAAGTGAGTTCCTTAGCTCCTCCAAGACCATTTTGTGAAGTCATTTATTTCATTACTTGTCTCTTAAATGTCTCTGAATGAATATTGTTGACTAAATGGCATATGTTTAAATGGAAAATTAATGTCTCACTTATGTGTAAAGTCTAAATGATGAAAAAGGGTTACTTGATGAATATGGAACTAGGTATTATTGTTAATAAAGGAATAATCCTACTTTAGTTAGTCTTAAGGATTACTTAGGTTTGCTTGAAGAGGGTGTATGGGCAGTCTCTTCTTGTCTTACTCAAGTGATTGTTAGGATAACCTTTGGTAGGGGGTCTAAATACTTATATGGTTTCTAAAAAATTATGGTCATGTAATGTGAATTATTTGAGAATGTTATATATGTGAATATGACTAGAATATATACTTGTTTTATAAGATTTATATCAAAAGAGCATGCATAACTTAAACTAAATGCCTGTTCACACATTGTTTTCTTGCATATTCACCATACTTAGTGCATTCAATGTGTGATTTCCATATTTTTTTTCTATTTCTTCAAGTGTTGTGGAGAGTGAGGGGTCTTCCAAAACTTGAAGCTTTTGATTAGCATTCTCTCAAGAAGATTGTTATGTCCTCATATGACTAGAGGGATATAGTTATGTTTTAGTTTCCTTTTTCAAAATAGATTTGTAATATACAATAGTTTCTTTCTTATCGAAGTAAGGGTTATGACCATATGATATTATATGTGTCTAAGATAGGTTATTATGTGACTTAGTCCTTTGTCATATTCTATAAAAGAGTTTGACTAGTCTGATGAAAAGTTTAAATTCCACACTACCTTTACATATATGGAGAGGAATGATGTATAAGGTTTTGTATAAGACCTGCAAGAGGCGGAATATACAGTGTAACATCTAGGGTACATATTACATTGGTTCATTACAAAATCTCTATTAAATTAATTTTTTAATTGGTCTACCAGTTAGACATACAGACTGTATAACTTCCTATGGTACGTACTGGTCAACGAAAAACTAAGCATTGGGACCTTAAAACCTACCCAATTTTTGTGGAATTTTTCTAAGGTTTGTAGGAGTTCCTATGGCATGTATACCTTAACCGTAGAACTCAACTTGGACTTCAAAATTTCACTAAGTTTGGATTCTTTCTATGGACCCTATCTACGAATAATAGATTAATAACATCCCATCTTAGTAACCGTAAAAAGGATACTAGTACTTGATTTCACAAAAAATTGTTTCCCCTCCCTACGATATATTGCCATATACGGCCTGTAGAACCTTTTATGGTCTGTAGAAGCTTCTAAGGCCGGTAGAAGTTTCTGCGATATGTAGATAGGAAGCATAGCATACAACCGTAAACAGACATTTTCCTTCTTCTATAAATTTGAGGTATTATAATTTTTAGTTTGAAATTGAGTGCTCATACGTTTTTAGGGGTGTCTAATTTGGGCGTATATATTTTTTGCGCCGCTAATGGGTAATAAGGCTTTATAGATTAGACTGATTTTTTTGTTGCACTTTATTCAATTATTTCCTAATTTATGTTTTTTTATTTTAATTTTACAACAAGTTTTATTTAATTTGTATGTCAAGTACACTAAATCAAAACAATCTCCTTATCTCCTGCGATCTTTAATTAAGAAGAACTTTGTGAAAATGAACAGAACATATCACATATAGTTACTGAATGAGGATCCAATTGGAAAGGGTGATGAGGAGGTTAAAAGAGTTCAACTTCCAGGAGGAGTGAAGGTATGATGACTAGAATAACCCTGCGAGAGTGCAAAATTAACAAGCACTTGATGTGCATGATAATTTAAGGTTTGATTATGATGTTGTTGGATCAAGGGGTGCCATAGTTATTTCTCTACTACCACCCTCTAATATGTGTGAGGTTACGAACCATCTAATTGAGATTCTTATATATAGAGGATAATTTCATGGCTTTCCATCTGAAGACCCATTGTTCATCTATGTAAAGAAATCAGTGTTCGTAAGAGTAGTATGGGAAGGACTACCTTAGACGTAGATGTGATTGATCTACGTGTGTTCTATTATCATTGACATGTGATATTGTGACTATCTGAGCTTCCATATAACTCAATTTCCACATAGGCATGTCTACATGTTGTGGTCATTGAGAAATACTTCCCCTTTTTAATAAATTTAAAGCTTAAAGATAAACTTAACAACTATGTGGCTCTACATGGGACCGTGTTAATGATTTTTGGGACATATTTATATGTTCCATGAGAAGTGTACCCAACCACCACATAGATGATGAATTACTTAAGGAAAATTTCTAAAGAGGATTGGATGACAACAGGAAAGTTATGTTAGACAATATTGATAGAGGATCTTACAGGGAAAACTCATTTACTAGATTTTAGACAAACTAGAAAATATCCACAAGGATAGTAAGGCAATACAACACTAGAATGTCAGCTTCTACAAATAGCACTTTATCAATATACGCCATACAAAATAAGTCCAATGATGATATTCATGGGGAGATGGATAAGTTTAAAATAGAGGTTTTCTTAATGTTGAAATCGATTAGTGAAAGTGTTGAGAAATTCAATGTAGTAAACTATCATATTAGAGCACTTTGATAAGTATGTCTTTGAAAAAAAATCAACTTTTTTCAGATCAATGCCCACACTTTTTTTAGGATAATTATCACCAAGGAGATGATGATTAGAACTATAATAATTACAAAGGTGAAGGGAGTTGTAATTTTGATGGAAAGCATAATTGTGATAACAACTACAACATGAATGGGTATAGTAATAAAAATGATAAGAGTGGCCCTTATGTACCACTAGGGAATTGAGACGGAGGATCAAGTTTTAATTGCATAAAGGATATGAAAAGTAAGATTATGAAAATCTTTGACTAGACCAATGACTATGTGAAAGGGATGTGAACTAATTTATCGAACATAAGGCAAAGGCTAGATTCACATGCATATCTATTGGCCATATTGAGAAGTAACTGAGCCAACTACTTTCAAGAGAGCATATGTGACAACAAGGAACACTTCCCATTAATACTATTCAGAATCTGGAGAATTATGGACTTGGCATTTAATACTAAGGATGGAAAACAGATTATAGACCTTGCTATACCGATTGAGGTGGAAATTGTGAATGAGTAAAAAAGGGTGATGTTTGAGTAGTAGAACGAGCGAAGGATCATACGAGAAAGAAGTTGAAGTTACATAAAAGGTCATTCTAATGCATATATCTTTTCCTCCCTTCCTATAAAGATTGGTCAAGAAAATTGAAAAAGGAAAGTATCACAAGTTTATATACATGATGGACCAGTTATCGATAAATATTACTTTTTATTAAAACGGTAGAACAAATGCTTAGTTATAAAAAAATTGATCAGTTATACAAAGTTAATGAAAGATGTTGTAACCAAAAAGAGAGCTATAAGTTTTGAAGGTTTTCACCTTACTAGTTTATATGGTTAATTGTATGAGTCGGGCTACACATCTTGTCATCTACCCCTGTTATATACCTATATATATTGTTGAACGGGGACAAGTAAGATAATTGGCAAGAATTTTAATTTAATCCTATTTCATAACAAAGAAAGGTGTTCGTCTGGTTGTCACTCCAAAACACAAATCACCTCAATTTAATGGGTCGATCACGCTCTCTATATTCTCTAGTCTTTCTAACCTCTCCAGTATCAATTTTAAGATTAGACAATAGATTTATAATATGGTGATCCAGCATAAAATATTAAAAAGAAGAATATACAAGTAACTTGTGTTGACAACAAAAAATTAATTCAAAACCAATAATATTCAACATTTGATTCGTAGTTGTAGCCCCAAAACTAGGGAGAATAGAAACAAATATTTTTCAAAAACCACAAAAGATGATTGTTCATGTGATTTCCTAAAACCAAAAGATTTAGAAGATCAAAACATATTACAAACTTGGATTCTTCCTCTTGATAAAAATTAAAAAGTCAAACCCTAACAATGATGCGCTATAGGTCTATTTATAGTATTTAGGAAAATAAAGTCCAATTCATATTCAACTAGGAGTCCTTTTAGCTTCAACTTTCCTCATAAACTCTTCAAAGGGATGGGGCGCCACGCCATAATCACGCCTGAAAAGTTGGTCCACCGCTCTTCCAGTGACACTTAAACCACCCTCAGACAAAGTGGTTGGCGCGTTGCGCCCTTGCTGCACAAGAGTTGTTGGGGCGTCGCACGAATGTCACATTTTGCTGCAGTTTGTCGTCTTCAACTCCGTTTCTTTCTAAAACTTAATCATCTCCCTTAGGAAACTGAAAAATCACTAATAATATATATTAGTGTGCAATCATCGCAATCTTGAGACAGATCATGCTAGTTAGATTAGATAATGTACAAGCTAGAGTTAAAGGTGGGTAATTGTAGTAATTGGGCATATAAATATGCCCAAGATCACCACCCGCACTTAAACATTTGTTAGTCCTCGAAAAACTCTATCTTATCTAATTATGCTCTTAACCCTTTAGACTCTCCATCTTACTTTACAATTGACCAAACATATTTAATCATGAACTTGTGGCACACTTCATGCAATAATTTCAAATCTTATTTATGGGCTACCAATCAAACAATTCGCAACCTCAATGCATGCTTAAATATTAAGCGCTAATGCAAAATTATAGAGACAAACCACAAGATTAAGCACCAAACATGTTTCGTAATTGCCCTCACCCATATAAGTATTGTGTTTCTTTAAAGACCAACAACAATTTATTAAATGGATTATGGCAATTTTTCATAACATGGACTCTCACCCGCACAAATGAAGTTTCACGCCTTCTAGCATACATAACCTTGCCATTTGTGTACTTTAGTATTCACAAAATTATCACATAGAATCAAGAGTACTTTCATTCGGTTGTAATGTCGTCTTTAGGTAAGGGAGGATACCTTTAGGTAGATTTTACTGACTCATTCTCTTTAATGCACATATTTTGCTTTCCTTATTAACATTCACAAAGTTTTCTTACACTATTACATTTTTTATCAATTGATATTAATTTATTGCCTTCACTTTCACTTGAGCCCCTTCTTTTTGTACAGACCCCTTTTTGTATGTACATACTTTTATTATATATGTTTTACTTGTGTAGATTACGCGGTCTCATTTTTATACATTTTCTTTTAATTTCTTCTCTTTTTGATAAAACCAGTACCACACTCTCATTTCAACCAAATTTGTCATTTTCATCAACGTAACATAATGCATTAAGGACTTTTGGATCTAAGTAATGATATCAATAAAAGGGATTTGGCTCAACTAAGTCCAAAAAAATTAAAGCTACACGACTTAATGGGGATAAACTAGATGTATTTTATTCCGAGCCATACAAGGGACATTCAAACTTGACTATTCAAAGAAATGCCTCAATCATATTTCACAATTCACACAAGTTACATTTTAAGCACAATTGGGGCATGTGCTCGATGTTATTCAATGCAAAATTAAACAAGTAGCATCACACATGGCATCACTTCACACATAAGGGCCCAAATTTGTAGCATGCTCACATACAATGCATTATGGTGGGCCAACTCAATTAATCCTAACCTCTTTACTTTTCAGATAAAGTTACAAACATAAAGAGATTATGATTTTTTTATGGTTACTCTCTTACTATTGCACAGAAAGTGTTGCCACTCACGTTTATCCAACTATTCAGACAAGGTTTTAAAGTGCCAAACAAATAGGTTTCATACTTCTACTCCAAATGACTAATTTTACCTTAAGGCAGTCGTCACTCCTAAAAAACACTAAGACTCAGTAAAGCAATAAAATAGATAGACACGGTTCAAAGGAACTATCATCAGGAAAAATCAAGAAATAAAGTGCGAGGAAACCTCCAAAAAATAAAAAAACTTGATAAAGCGATAATCTATGAAAAATGAAGTTTACTTCACCCCCACACTTAAAAACTACATTTTACTCGGTTTTCAAAGTTAAAACAAAGTGCAAAGGTAAAAGAGAACTCACTGACAACCTCTAGGTCGCGTCTGAACAAACAACTCTTGTGCTTGTGGCATCGAACTTACCCTCCGCCAAGCCATCCTCTTCATCGGTTGTTGCATCATGTTTATCAATCAGTTCCTAGAACGCTGGGATCGTCCTACAATCAGTTCCTAGAACGCTGGGATCGTCCTACACATATGTATAACACTCTCTGTCAAATGGTACTGATTCGCTAGTTCCTCCTTTTCCTCGTCCGTCACAGGCCGACCACCGATCCGCAATTGCATTTCAGCCATGCCAAACATATGGTCTACCAAGCTATCATCACGAGCTTTCCTATCAATACCAGTTAAAATGGGCTCGTGAGAAGGATCGTGTGCTTTAGTGCACATCACATGGACCAGGTGGCACACTAGATGGGGCCCAAGGGAGGGCACACATCATGAGATTCCTCCTCTATCATTAACACCCATAGGTACCTAGTGATGATGCTCCCATAAAAGAAACTCCAATTCTTTTTGGTCCTAAGAATAAGAATATTCTGCTTAAAAATACCCCCAACATTAACCAATAAGCCTTTATTAAGTGATATATGATTACTAACCTCTCTCTTTTAATATGAGTCAGGTGTTTCCCCGGCAGTTAAGTGCTACATATAATCTTAAGCCAAACTTGAGCCTCCAAATTAAGGTGTCCATAATGAAGTGTCAAGTGGTATACCATGTCTCTAACCCGATTAAACATAGAAAAAGAAGTCACCACACAGAAGTTATGCCAAATATCACGATAAGGGGGTCATTCATCCATAACAAGAAATTTAGCATGATCACAATTAGGAACACCCAATGAGTTATTAAAAGTTTCAGTAGAAAATCGCACCCCACCATTTCTAATGAAACCACTATTAATCTCAACACGACGAGTATTCCTATTTGTGTAAAATTCATTAAAAAAACTAAAATTACACTCAAATTGTTTCAGAAAAACATATTGAAGTCCAACCACAGGGGTTTTGGCATGAATGTTATTCTATTGGTTTTTGTACCAATCCATGACTTATTGTATAACCACCTTCTCTCAAAACTTTTAGGGTGGAAAAATAGTGGCTTTTCGACTGTAACTTTTGGCAGCCACCCCTTACTACTCCTCTTGTTCCTTAACCACTAGAAACCTTGTTTCCTTTAGACGCCATCACAATACCCAAATAATGGAGGAACTTGGAAAAGAAGAGAAAAGAAAAAAAACTTATTTGGGGAGGTATGGGGGTCAGTAAGAAATAGGGTGGGAGGTTTGGTAGAAATTTTGGGGTTTGGAGGAGTAGAGTAGAATGTTATGGTGGAATGTGGATTAAAACATATAGGGGATAAGCTTTTTGGGGAAAAAAAATGGAGGAACTTG
Source organism: Solanum peruvianum (assembly GCA_027705065.1). Classification (NCBI taxonomy): domain Eukaryota; kingdom Viridiplantae; phylum Streptophyta; class Magnoliopsida; order Solanales; family Solanaceae; genus Solanum; species Solanum peruvianum. The sequence goes on along the minus strand of JAKWJD010001765.1, from coordinate 30,136,212 downwards.
GGGAAAAAGGATGAACTGAAGAGGAAAAGGAGTTTGGGGAAGATGGAGGATTGTGGGGAACATGGAGTGAATATGGTAGGGGTGGAATGGTTATAGAGGGTAATTTTTTTTTGGAAATTCGGGAAAATATGTATAGGTGTGGACTAAAAGGGTTGTATATTTTGTGGGTCGCACATATTAAAAAAAAATCATAAATATTGGCATAAATGGGTAGGAAGCGCCGTACAAAAAAAAATACAGGAAAAGATGTTCTGCCACAATGCCAGTGGGCTAATAACATGTCTCAGTCAAAAGAGGTAGCGTGTCAAGCCTGCTGTGTGCCCATACCCTTGGTGCGGCGCGCCTGCACTTCACCCAAAATAGGCCTCATTTAAAATAAGCGTGGCGCGGCGCGCATGCAATGCGCCCACCTGTCTGGTGGGACGTGCATCATTTGCATATACTATTGGCGTTTTGCCTTTATTGTAGCGTGTTTCGGGTGTGTCGTGCTTCCAGTTCCTCAAAACATGTCTCTTAATTTTTCCTTGCTGTGGCGTGCCCTTAGTTCACCCCAAACTACATTTGTTAGTATGTTTCATCTATTTATTGACAACTTTTCTTCCCCTTTGGACTATATATTAACCAAACAATGTGGCTTATAATGGTGGGTTACCTCCTTCCCAGCAACCCAAGGCCTTAGTTTAGGTCGTGGAATGACTCATATTTTTCCATGTTTTTTTGTTTTACTATCTAATGTTCTATCTAACTAACAAGTAAACTAAAATATTTAGAAACTAAGCACGTAAGAATTTAAAACGACGCTAAAACTACTAATTTAGGTGAGACACTTTACATAGATATCACAGGTATCCTCCGATGTAGCACTTGATTTAACGTCGCGGCATGACACAACTTGGATCATTCATCATTTAGCTCTAGAGACTCATGATCTAAATCAACCCCAAAGTAGTGTTTCACTCTTTTCTTATTCACATAGAACGTAGTATTAGTCTCTCCTTTTAGTTCCTAGCCCCAAGTTGTGTCATTCTTACCACTTCGAAGGGACCACTTCTTTTAGACCTTAGTTTTATGGGGAATAACATAAGTCTAGAGTTAAAAAGTAGTGCTTACTCTCCCGGATTGAAGGAACAAGCTACAATGATATTATCGTGCCACCTCTTGGTATTTTCTTTATATAGTTTCGCATTCTCATATGTGTGATGTCGAAACTCTTCAAGGTCATGCAACAGATTCAGTATCTTTCTACTGGTTAGCTTATGGTCCAAGATCAACTTCTTAATTGCCTAATAAGTTTGGTTTTCTAATTCTGCTATAGAATGACAGGCTCCCCAAATACAATGTGAGATAGAGAAGTCCCTATGTGTGTCTTGTAAGACGTCCTATACACCCAAATTGTGTCATCTAAAATATCATAAAAATCTTTCCTGTGCGTTCACCATCTTCTGCAAGACTTCACTTTTGTATTCTACACCTCCACTTGTCCACTAGTTTGTGGGTGGTAAGTTGTGCCAAACTTATCGCGAAAATTGTATTTAGCAAGAATGTTGTTCACAAGATTGTTAATAAAATGCTTTCCTCCGTCACTTATAACTTCCCTAGGAGTGACAAAGTGAGTGAAGATGTGTTCATGAGGAACTTGATTGCCATCCTTGATTCATTCCATGGGAGAGCGATAGCCTCAACCGATTTACTCATATAATCCATAGACACAAGGTTGGATTTGTTTGCACTAGATTGTGGGAAGGGATCCTTTAAGTCAACAACCCACATATCAAAGATTTAAACCTCCAAAATATTATTCAGTGGCATCTTTTGTCATCTTGAGATAGTACCCATTTTTTTGCATTAATCACAACCCTTCACAAAATCAATAGAATATTTAAATAGCAAGGGCAAAAAGAAACCCGATTGTGGTACCTTATGAGAAGTTCTCTCTCCTTAGTGGTGACCTCCATACGGTCTTTCATGGAAATTCTCTAGTACTTTGTTAACCTAAGACTCCAGAATGCACCTTCTTAGTACTCGGTCGACAAGTTTTCTGAACAAGAGTCATTTATCCCAAATGTAAAACTTCGAGTTTGGGTTTGACTTTTGCGTTTGCTCAATAGTCACAGCTGGAGGGTACTCGCCACTCACTATCAAGTTCACAATATCCACATACCATGACGCTTGTGTGATGTTCAAGACCAACAATTGTTCATCCAAAAACTATTCCTGGATATGCTCACCCTCAGTCACATGTGAAAAGTCCTCTAGCATAGATAAGTGATAAGCCATTAGGTTGTCAGAATCCTTTCTATCTTTGATCTCAAGTAAAAGTCTTGGAGAAGAAATATCCTATGAATCAGTCTTGGTTTAGCATCCTTTGTTTGCATCATTTAATTTCCAGTAATCCATCAAAATTCTCCACCCGGTCACTGTTGTAGAAGGAATCAACTCATTCTTTTCATTCTTTATCACATTCATACCCTACTTTTTGGGAACACATTGCACCGAATTGCCCATTTACTATCATAAATTGGGTAAAAAGTTTCACGTTCTAACCACTTAATTACCTTTTTTTCTCACCACTTCTTTCATGAACAGATTTATCACTCATGTTGTAGACTAGGTTTATGATCCTCCTCTGGGTAGATTCTTTGCATACACAATGCCGGACTAATCCCATGAATATCAGTCATTTTCCATCCAATCGCCTTTTTTTTGCATTAGGATCCTCAATAATGCATAAAACTGTATTTCAGATATCTCTGCAGAAAGAATATTAGGCAAAGATTCAATAGTACCCAAATATGTGTACCTAATATTACCCGACAGTGTTGTTAATTCATGCTCTATGACTCCTCAATAAAGGGTTTGGGTGGTGGCACTAACTCACTATCTAATTGTTCCACTCTCGCTTTTGAGGCTCCCCACTTTTCAGATTTAGACATGTTTATATATGTTGTGCCTTAGTGTCTCCATCTCTCTTATATTCTACTAACACTCTTTCTAAAGGGTCATCAAGCACAACTAATTGTAACTCTACTAGCCGATCAATCATTGTAATAGTAAATAATTCTTCATTAATAGAGGGTAATCTAAGAGTGCGGTACACATGAAATACCTATACCTTATCATGTTCCCTCATGATCAATTGACAAGCTGCTACACCAATCAATGCCCTATCTGTGGCCAAGAAAGGACTTCACATAATGAATGAAACTACAGGATCGAGTTCATTTTCCAACACCACAAAATCTACATGAAAAATCAATAACTCTACTTTTTGGAGGATAACAATGGTTCGTTTTTGACTACCCAATCAAGGTTTAGAACAAAGATAAGGGCATCAAATTTATACTCGGCCCCAAATCACATTGTCCTCGGGCGTGTACACTTTTCCCACTTGTAATATGCACAGTAAAACTACCCCATTTTTTTTAATTTTGGGGCAGTCTTTTTTGGATTCTAGAGTTGCACTTTTCAATAAGTGCTCCAATTTCATACTCTGTGAGATTCCTTACTAGACACAATATCCTTCACATACTTAGAATAATTGAGAATACCCTACAAAATGTTATCCAAAGGTAGATTAATAATGTGAACATGTTTAAGGACAAAGAGAAACTTATTAATGCATTCATATTCATATTGCTTTTTTGACTATTTCGAATCGGAAGTGGTAACTTCTTTTGAGGAACGGGTGCCTCAACATTGGATCTCTATACTACCTCTTCTAGTTTCTTTTCCTTGGTATTTACCTAATTGAATACGTTTGTTAGAGTTAGTTCCTCTAACTGCAACCCGTCTCTCGTACTCACCACATACAACTGCTTTGGGTTAGGCTCAGTGTCATCACGTAACCACCTTTGGGACTAAAGTTCAAATAATTATCCACTTTCACAACTTGTTTTTCTAAACTCATAAGGGACATTTGGATATTTATTATGTTCTCATCTTGCTTATCTATTCTGGCACTTAACATGGTCCCTTTGTCAGAAATGAGCTTTTTGAATAGCTCTTCATTAGCCATCCCCCCTTTGGCTACAGTTGGGACTACACTTTGGCTGGACTGTTTGTTTTGTTCCACAACTCCTTGGGTACGATATTCATTTTAACCTTGTGCCTGATTTTGATTTTAGTTCCCATCCTAGGAGAAGCTAGGATAATTTCTCCAACAAGGGTGGTTACTATGACCATAATTTTTTGGCCTTGTCCCCTTCACACACTACTCACATAATTTACAGAATTAGGATTTGCCTATCATTGATTAGTGTCATGGGTGACACTACGTCATACCCCACACCAATTTGTTTCTTGTTGTAAAAAATTTACTAGTGCTTGATTTAGAGCCATATGCTTAAACTGTAAGGTCATGCAAAGCTGCATTGTATCTATTTTTGTATTTAAGGCAGTAACTTGGTCTACATCTAAGATCCATAAAGGTTTTTGAGTTGTGGTACTACAAATGTCCCCATCATACCCTTGGTTCCCTTCTAATATTTTATCAAGAAAATCGAAGAATGCTTCACTTGTTATAGATAAGGGTTGTGCACGTATTGTATTATTAAGAAGAGCACACACATTATATACTAAAACCTCTAAGAAAGTGTGAGATAGTACATCATTAGTATACATCTGGTGTGGGTAAGAATTCAACATTTGTCGGACACGTGCCCACGCTTGGTACTTGTCTTACCTCTGCTTTGGAGCAAAGTTTGTTATTTCATCTTTCAGTTTTGCGGTTTTCCTTGATTGGTAGTATCGACTGAAGAAGTTCTTCAATAGAAATTCCAAAGTAGCAATGGATTTTGATGATTCATAGCCTAACCATTGTCTTGCGGCTCCCATTAAAGAGCATAAAAACAAAGTCATTCTAACAAAGTGTGGTGAGACTCCAAGTTGGACGAAGGTATTAATGATCTTTATGCAGGTCCTAAGATGGAGTTGAGGATATTCATATGGGAGACCATTAAATTGGTCATTAGAATGGAGAATTTGTACCATATTCTGCTTTAATTCAAATTGCATTCCCTCAGTGGAAGTTTCTGAATATGAGATGCCAAATTGGCGGTAAGTGGGACTGCCACATCTCGCACTGGTCGTTATAGAATGATTGGGACGTGAGGGTGTATTCCTTGGTTATCACCTTCTCTATATTGCTCGGAATCCTTGGGTTATTAACATTTTCCAAATTGTCTTGATGATCATTACAACGATTACCTAAAGGTCCTAGCCTTAATTCTGCTCACCCTTGATTTCATTTTTCTACGCTGATGTAGAACTCTTTCCGGTTCGTTTTAAGGGTAAACTATATTTCCTTTCTGAGCTAGATCTGAAAGGCATATTCTTATAAAAAACAAGCTCGAATAAAGTAATTAAGACCAGAATATTGTAATTGTGGACTTTAAGAAATTAATGCTTAAATCAATCTTTAAAGAGCTCGACAGAAACGCCAAAAACCTATTGCTCCCCAATATACACACAAGTATACGTGGTCTCAAGTAATATAGATTCTTTTTAGAAATGAGTTATCGTTACAAAGGGACTTATGATCAATTTGTGTTCAAGACATAATACTACAATTGAAAGAAAAGTTAATGTTTCAAGAGTTAATGATTTGTCATTACTATGACTACGTAAACAAGGAATTAAGACTGAATGATTGAGAGATGTTGTTTAAAGCAAGAAAAATGCAATTCCAAGGATACAACATATGTTGAATCCCATGCATTATAATATTAACTTCAAACTGATTATTGTTATCACGTTACTAGTTTATAGGGTTAATTATATGAGTCGGGCTACACATCTCTCATCGCCTACCCAATTACATAACTAATTACATCATTGAATGGGGATAAGTCAGTTAATTGGCGAGAATTTATAATTCATCCTATTTTGTCACCAAGCATGTTGGTCATCTGGGCTTCACTGCTGAACACAAATCGCCTCAATCTAATTCGTCAATCTACCTCTTTATATTATTTGATCTATATAACCTCTCCTCTATACCTTTTAAGATTACACAATAGATTTATCTTATGGTGATCAAGCATAAAATAGTAAATCAAGAATATAGAAGTAACTTGTGTTGACAACCAACAATTAATAAAAAAATCAATAGTATTGAACATTTGATTCGTAGTTGTAACCCAGAACTAGGGCTATTATCCACTGATACTATTGAAAAAATAAAAACGACAATTCTTTATGTGATTTCTGATAAATAAATGAGTTAGAATATCAAAACCTAATCAAAACATGAATTCTTTCTCTTGCACACTAATTATAAATTTGAACCCTAGCAATGAGACCCTAAGGGTCTATATATAGTAATTAGGAAAATAGAGTCAAATTCTACTTCAACTAGGAGTTCTTTTAATTTTAACTTTCTTCAAAAACACCGCACAAGGATGGGTGCCGCGCAAGAATCGCTTCTGAAAAACTGGCGCGTCGCGCTGCCTGTGCGCCTTAAACTAGCCTAAGACAAACTGTCCTAGCATGTCGCACACCTGATTCGGCAGGGTTGCTGGGGCCTCTGCGCCAATGTTACCCCTTGCTACAGTTTGTCCTCTTCAAATCTGTTTCCTTCCAATACTTCATCATTTCCCTCAGTAACCTGAAGAATCACTAATCATGTATATTAGTGTGCAATAATCGCAATTGTGAGACAAAATATGCTTGGAAGATTATATAATGTCCTAAACTAACATTAAAGATGAGTAATTTGTAGTTATTGGGGATATAAATATGCCCTAGATCACCCGCAATCGACGGGGTATCAATGGAACCACTGAATCTGATTTTGTTGCCGTCGTTTTGAACTATTTTGGCAGCTAGCTTTCTAAGTTTTGAGTTCTTTTCAAGGACCCTTAGGGTGATCCTTGAGAATTATACCTGAAAATTTCAACCCTAAACATTTTCATTTAGGTATTATAACCCACCATCAATTTAGACACCAAACAACACGTAAAACATGCAAAGGAACATTAGAACACTCTATCACACAAGAGCTATATTTTGAACGTCTTGGTCGTTCTTGGACGTTTGACATCAAAACTCCACCAACTGACTTCTAATACCACTACTTATTAATTTAAGACCTTATTAACTCATAATATAGATGATAGGCTCTAATTCAACCTAGTTCGTTTTAGGGGTCGTAACAATCTCCCCCACTTTGAAAACAGTTATCCTCGAATGACAGTTTGAAAACTTTACAAACTTAAAATACTTTCAAGAGATAAGGAATCAACAATATCTAGTCATAACCATATAACTTCATATAAAATATACATATCTAGGAAAAAACATCATTTCACGTAAACAAGAAACTCAAACACAACAAAGTAGGAACATCATCTACAGTTATCATGGAATAAGACTCCACATTCATATTTCATAAAGGAGGAAATTCCTACTCCACATATTATCATGCATATCAAAAATATATTTATGCACAAAAGGTCAACTTTTCATGAAAGTACAATTATAAAACTATTCGAGTACTTTACTGTAAAGAATTCACTTAAGCAACATTTAAGCAATTCATTATAAAGACATAGAAATATGATAGTCAAAATCATTAAGCTCATTTTACTATATAGACATAAACTCATGAAAAGATGCTTAATTCAACGAGATCAATGAAATTCTTTTTCACTTACACTCCTAAACAAATGCAACATGCTACTATAAAGTTCTAACTCTTAAGCTTGAATAGTAGAGAAGACAAGAGAAAAAACAAAAATTCACAACCCAACTATTCACCATTCTCCCACACTTAGAACCAACCCATAAACACTCAAGGGAAAAAACTTTAACTTACAGGTACCTTCTACACGATTTACTCATCATATGCTAGAACATTACTTCCATTATATATAAATATATCATAATACATAGTTAAAGACTCTAATCTCTTTTTCCATCCTAGACTCAACATCATATACTTTTGGCACACGACCCTTATAGCATAAAACATAAGTACAATATTTAATAATTTTACAGTAAAGACATGACATTTGGAATCCTTAGACAAAAGGATTCCTTTCCTTGAGCTTAGGAATTTACATATCAACCTCCTCAATCATAGAGATATAATTTAAGCATCCCTAACCTACACTTTTGTGTAAAAAATAGAGAAGAATGGAATTAGTACAAGAATGTACTAAGTATGTCAACCATGCAAAAACATGCATTTAAAAGGAACATTTTCTTGAAATCATTATTCATGCCTTCTTTTCGTAAATCTTCATTAAACCTTTATACGATATCATTTATATCATTCACATACTTTTTTATAGACATTTTCAAAGGGAAAATGTCATATAAGATTACATATAGAATTTAAACCATATTTGGGGTCACTAGAGTGTGAGATACTTCTACTTTCCAGTGAGCATTTTCTTCTTTATAGTGAATCCATACATACATTCCTTACAAGTCATCAGATATCATAATAGAAGTATAATACATGATAGACACATTTAAGCCAAGACCTTAATGACTTTACAGTAAGCTACATTAAATAGCACTATACTAACTTCACACATACTTAGTAAATCTAGTATAAGACCACAAGCCTTAACATCCAATTCATACATAAACATAGTAAATGAAGTCACTCATTCATGTCAAGCAAGACCTTTATAATATATTCATTAAAGCCAACATTATGCATATAAGGACAAGACAAACTCGAATAGATCCATTAGCACTCATACCATGCAAATATATCAATAGACACATGCATTAGAATACCTTCCTAGGACTTACCTCAAGAGTCACTTGTGATGCATAGGTGATGCTTCATACCCCCACCTACACAAAGAAAGTACTCTTAGGTTATCCTAGGTAGACTCCTTACTTTACTTACATTGTCAATTTTACTTTAGGGAAACTATAGTCTTAATCGACACTAAGACCACGGGTGCTAAGCATCAAATTTTGTGTCATCACCTTACACCAAAATAGGGTATCATTCTTTCCAAGGTAATACATGAGTATTATGCTAGCATATTAGGTTATGTCATTTGTAAATTCAATTGGACTACATAGTTACGGAAACTTAGGTACATCATGGAAACATCACTCTTACATCCTTTTTAGGACAAGAGGATATAAACCCAATGAGTTCTATGGTGATTCACCTTCCTACTATGGGAAGGGACACCCCTCATCTTCAGGTTTACTCAGTGCTAAGCTAATTTCACTTTATTAAAAGCCTTTATTATATTACTTTATAAAACATAGGTTTTAGGATATTCAATTCCCATATGCTTACCTCATAGGTTATAGATAAGAAGTCTTTTCATCAACCTATATCATTTGACAAAACCTTTCACATGGACATAGCATAGTCAAGCACCTGTTTAGTCTAGGATACTCTTGAGAACACCTTTCAAGAGTCCCTCTATTGACTAGCTCATCATACATGTGTGCGTATATTTATATGTGAGCAAACATTTCACATAACACCTGTTCACCACACATGTTCATAGTTTACCTCATTCATGCATAAGTTTACAAGTGTAACTATATGAGCCACACTTTCATATAACCAAATTTAGACACTAGGTATAATCGTACTTCATCATACCACATACTTCATGTTACAACATATAAGACATTTTAATAACATACTCATTCATTCATATCCATGTTTATAAGAGACAAAACCTAGGAACTATCTTATCAAGGTACAAATGTGAAATGCATAGACAAGGTCTCATACCCTTTCTTATACTAGTAAACCTATAAAATCATCCTAGTTAAGGGAACACATATCATACTTTCATAGACATACCTTAACATACATAGTAGTAGACACTATTGAATATGAGAAAACCTTTCATTAGACACTATGATCCTATACTACTTGTAAGCATTCATGTAGAGTGAGGGTGTGTGTACATTGACAATATGATCATATAATGGATATCAATAACACATTGAGGCAGCCACCCTATTAGGACCACAATGCACAACCAAGCCTAAACCACACAACACACAATAACATAGGAAACAAGCCAACTTCATATTGCACTTAAGACTCCTATCTTTTTCTATTCATATATTCAATAAGAGTATGTAGGTACGGGTCATCATTCCTTAATGTATCATTAATTTCAGCACCTACACATAACCCTTAAATGATCTACCATGCTCTTAACAATACTACCATAACCAAGATTCACAACTAGAGTAGAATGTTATGCACAAGTTACACATAAGGTGATCATCATAACCACACGCTCATATATTCATCAATTTGACTTCAAGTCCGTGTTCAAAACATATATAATGACAATAGAGTAAACACTTTCACCATAAGTGCACCGTACCACACAATGCCATACAAAGCTTCATCAACTACCAATACTATAAGAAAGGAGAAGAGAAAAGTCATCCTTACCAATTCATCATCTTTTAATCACCACTTAAAATACACCTTTTTTTATCAACAATAAGATATAGGACAATAGCTAAACATAATTTAATCATAAAGGAATCCAAGAACAAGTCGCTACAAGATCATGCTACAACATTTACACTACATCACAATACACTATAAGGTAGAGAGACATAGATCACTTACTAATATTCCTTGCTTTGATCATCATGATTCACATTCATAATATACCAATATTACCGATATAGGGAATTAGCTAAAACTATAATGATTAAGTCTAAATTATGTTTCATCTAACCTATAACGTAGATCACATAATGTATCTAATATTATCAATCCATAGGCTAGAAGAACCAAGATGAATTCATGCAAATTCTTTTTTACTTTTATCATACACGATATATACTCAGATTTCAACCATGATATTAACCTAAAAGAATAGATACAATAATTATAACATAATCGAATTTTACATTCATACTTTATAAAGGCAATGTTATAGTTAACACATAAAGGCATAGGCTAGTCATGTTCAAATCTTAATAACTCATCCAATTAGATCATTCATCAACAAATCATCAAAAATATACTTAAATAACAGTAGACATAAATAATTCGACGTAATGCAACACAAATCTACCAATAACAAGTCACGATCACCATGCCCATGCAAGGGCTAAATTGAGTTTAGGAAGGGTTATTTGGTTCAAAATAAAATTCGATTGAAATTTATGTTAAAAACAACAAATCATAATCAATTAATAATGATTAAACCTTTGAAAACATTTTGAGAAAGAACCCATGTATAGATTGAAGAAGAAGAAGTTTGATCATGAAATCTCTTTGAAAACTTTGAAATTAACTGTCTAGGTGGATGGATAATTAGAGATGAAGGATAATCATACCTTAATTTGAAATAAAACCTCTAAAAATTGATTGATAATCCATACAAATGCAAGATCCAAGCTAATCTTGAGCTTCACCTTCAATGGAGATTCTAGAAATAATATTTTTTAAGGGAAAGTCTTATTTGTATAGAAGTGATTGGAAATGGGTTGATAAATTTTTTGATCATTTACATACACCCAAAAATAACCAAATAAACCATTAGGGTCAGTTTAGGAGGTGGCATTAATTTCCCATTCACCCCATTAATGAACAGTCGCTTGGCAGCAATTGTAGGCCACTATCAATGGACATCATCGACATGCCGTCTTTGGCTTCAGTCTATGGGGTCTTGGGCTGTTCTTTCGATGAGACATATCAAGGCTATGTGAAAATCAACAAATTCACCACCAACGGGACGTTTGTAAACAAACAGGGCATCGTTTAGTTTAGTCATTTGGCAGTGCCAAGGCAGTGTCTCGACAACCTTTGGGTCCTTCTTGTGGGCTCTTTTGAGGGGCCCTTGAGAAGTCGTACACGAATCTTTCCAACGAAAATATAAAAATTAATAAGTAAAGGAATTTACACATCATTTTCACCCAAAACTATTAAAAGCTACACGTCCAAATATGCTAGGCACCAACAAGACAAACATGAACGTCTCAAGCAATAAGTTTCGAACGTCTTAGACGTTCTTGAACGTTTGACCTCCAAATATCATGAAAATCCATACGGTGATTATAAACATCATTATAACTGGTATAATTGCATCATAATTTCATGACACACACATAAGAACATAAAAACACCTAAGGCCCCTGAGGAGACAAGTCGTCGAACGTCTAGGTCGTCCCTTGACGTTTGACTTCCAAATGACTTCAAATCACCCAAGCATGCTATATGTATTAAAATTTTAACAAGATTATAGGAACAAGTTACACTCTAGATACCCTAAATCATTTTGGGGTCTTACAATATCCCTCACTTGGGAACATTCATCCGAAAATGACACTTTGAAAACTTTTATCACAACAAGGACTTCAATGAACCATAGAGCAGCTCACAACAGTCATAAAATCATCATATCAAAGTTAATAAACTAAAATAACAAGGAATATACTTCAAACCATTTATCACTCAATGCATACAATCAAGTCAAACTTTTATTCACTCACTCTTTAATGTATCAAACACAGGCTCTTATCATTTTCATAAGAGGAACATCCTTATCCTAATCATAACAAGGTAATTACTCTTCATTTTATGAAGATCTAAACTTGCAACAATCTGTAAGTCACACTTAGAAAATTTCAACAACGCTCAACAAACAATTGGGCACTCATACTTCAAAGCACATAGACTTGAGTTAAATAGTTTTACAATTGATTCATATTAGTTAGACATTGTGACATAAGGGTCATACTCAATCATACCAATCTTAGTTGTGTCCATGAAGGAATGTCCTTACCCTCAAAAAACTTACATGTCTAATGAGTTAACACCCCAGCAAATGCACAAAGGTCATGTTTATTGTAACATGAGAATTTCTCAAGATTAAAACCAAGGCATGGTCATATTTTGTTCTTAGTGAAGTCCAAATGGTAGGTCACACCAAGAACATCACAATAAATAGGAAGTCATTTCAAAAAATGTCCATTTCTATCATAGAAACAACCTCAAAATAAGCATCATTTGTGAAAAATAACACAAATCATAGGTACTCTCAAGGACACTAGCTAATCATGTCTTCCCTTTCTGAGAGTTAGCCTACAATCATGCTTTCCAAATGCATAATCAATATGAAAAAATCATGAAGTTAAAATGTAACGACCTGTTTAGTCATTTTGAGCAGCAGATTTTATTTCTGGAAAATTGGCTGAGGCGACGGACCCCACGACGGACCGTCATGGGCACGACGGACCGTCATGGGCACGACGCACCGTCGCAGGGTCTCGTTTCAAAACACTTAGAAAATCTGAAATTGGGGACTGAAAATCGACTCTTTGAACTTCGTGACGAACTTGCAGGACGGACCGTCACAGGCGTGACGGACCGTCACAGACCCTTGGTGGAAATTTGGGTCTCTGAACTTTGCGACGACCTGCATGATGGACCGTCGCAGGTACGACGGCCCATCACAGGTTGCGTAATCCCAGTCTGGGTCGGATTTCTTTACACGTTTTAAGGGACGTTTTTTACTATTCCTGCCTTAATTATAAAGTTAGTGGGTTAATATTAATAAGTCTAATTACTTGGGGGTTAAAAGAGGTAACCTTAAGTTAATTAGTGGGCTATTATTGCCATCTTTCATTCTTAATTATATGCTAATTAGGGTAAAAGAAAGAGGGTTTGAATAAGAAAACTAGAAAGAACAAGAGAGAGGGAGAGAGGATCGATCGAACGAGAAGAAGAAGAAAGCTTTGGGGAAAATTCTTGCTTGATCACTAGTGTTCGGTGGAGGTAGGTTATGGTTATTTTACGATATTCGTAGTGAACTCTTAATAGTGAATGATATGTATTGGCGGTATTGTAAACCTGTCTATATGCTTAATTGTATGCTTGCATGAATATGATTATGTGACTTTGATAAAACAAGCATGATGAAAACCATTGAATCCCAAATCTTGAAAGAAACTTTAATCTACTTATTAATGATGATGCCTTGGTATAAAAGAAGGCTTGATGAATTAAAGTAATGTGACTGTTGATGCCTTGGTATAGAGAAGGCTTGATGAACAAATAGAATGAGATTAGTGGATCGGAGTGTCACGTTCCGACACATAGTATTAGTGGATCGGAGTGGCACGTTCCGACACATAGTATTAGTGGATCGGAGTGTCACGTTCCGACACATAGTATTAGTGGGACGGGTATCACGAACTGACACGTAGAATTAGGGGATCAGAGTGTCACGTACCGACACATATAGGGGATCGGTGTCACGTTCCGACACATATAGGGGATCGGAGTGTCACGTTCCGACACATATAGGGGATCGGAGTGTCACGTACCTACACATATAGGGGATCGGGTGTCACGAACCGACACGTAGAATTAGGGGATCGGAGTGTCACGTACCGACACATAGTGGTAGGGGATCGGAGTGTCACGTACCGACACAAGAGGAAGAAAGATAATGAATCTTGAAAGATGATAATATACTCAACATAATGAACTTAATTCCCAAATGAGTATGGTATTGAGGCTTGAGCCCTCATAGATGAACTTGATGGTACTTATTGATGATTATAGTACTTGTTGTTGTTACATGTTGAGTTTATAGTTGATTTATGATATTAACTGATATATACTGTTTTCTTTTTTGAGTTGGGCGATGATATCTACTCAGTACCCGTGTTTTGTACTGACCCCCTACTTTTATGTTTTCTTTCTTTGTTATATGTAGAGTGCAGCAAACATACCGTCGTCTTCAACTCAACCGCAACTCTAGCCAGTCTTCATTACACCGGATTTCAGGGTGAGCTAATGCTTCTAGCTTGGACTGGATCTTCCTCTTCATGTCTTGATGCCTTGAACTTCCGGCATGGACTAGCTTTTTACTTATTTAAGCTTCTTAGATACTCTTAGATTAGTAATTTGAGGATAGATGTTCTTGTGGTGATGACTTCCAGATTTTGGGGAATAATAGATGTTGAATTTTAATAGTTATTGAATTGGTTTTTATTAATGAGTTTAAGTCTTCTGCATTGTTTTCTGTTGATATACATTGAAATGTTAAGGGTTAGATTGGTTGGTTCGCTCACATAGGAGGGTACATGTGGGTGCCAGTCGCGGCTCGGTTTTGGGTCGTGACAAACTTGGTATCAGAGCATTAGGTTCATTGGTCTCATCACACAAGAACGAGTCTAGTAGACTCTTAAGGAACGGTAGGGGGACACCTTTACTTTTCCTTGAGAGGCTATAAGACTTTAGGAAAATTCCATTCTTTCATTCTTTCTTTCGTGCTACTACTTGAGTCCAATTGGTATCTAGGTGATATAAATTGGTATCTGACCATCTTCACTCTATTTCGCAGATGGTTAGAACTAGAGCAACGACCGCACCAGTAGCAACAACGGCAAGACAAGAAACATCTGAGCCAGCCACTGGGGCTGTGGCTCGAGGAAGAACAGTGGCAAGAGGCCGTGGTAGAGGTCGTGGGAGGACGTCCTCTAGAGGAAGAGGACGAGCACCTAGTCCATCTGATGCTAGGGCGGTGACTCCTCCACCGACCGAGGAGGTGATAAGAGAGGGTGAGGAAGGGGAGAATGAACAAGTGCAAAATGAGGAATTGCCACCCCAACCTACCCCGGAGATGATCAATCAGGTTCTTACTTATCTTAGCGGGTTATCTGATCAGGGTCAGGCACCTCCAGTGGTTTCTGCACCAACACCTCCGGTTTCAGAGGTACGACATGCGGCTACTATGGCTCCCCGCATGGATGCCTCATTGGAGATAGGCACATATCCACGTCTGACTACTGGACCGATAATGAGAAACGATCAAAAAGGTTTCGAAAGGGAGGTGAGTTCAACGGTTCGTATACTAGAGGACAGAGTTCTAGAGGCTACTCAGTTCGACTAATTCAGTCTTCACTACAGACTGTAGTTGGGGGTCCACCTCAGAACGGTCAACACTACTCCGAGAGACCTATGCCTGACTCCAGAGAGTGTTATGGATGTGGGGAGATTGGACATATTAGGAGGAATTGTCCAAAACAGAGTTACAGACCCCCAATAGCTAGAGGTAGAGGTGGTCATGGTAGAGGCCGCTTTTCTGGAGGACGTGGTGGTCGAGGTAATGGTGGTCACCAAAACGGCAGAGGTGATGGGCAAAACGGAGCCACTACAACACAACATGGTAGGGGCAACGGACAAACAAATGAAAGGGCCCATTGTTATGCTTTCCTTGGGAGATCTGAAGCGGAGGCGTCTGATGCTGTTATCACATGTAATCTTTTGGTTTGTGATTGCATGGCATCTGTATTATTTGACCCTGGCTCCACGTTTTCATATGTATCTTCATCATTTGCTAATGGTCTAAATTTACATTGTGAATTACTTGACACGCCTATTCGTGTTTCTACTCCGGTGGGTGAGTCCGTGGTAGTTGAAAAGGTATACAGGTCTTGTTTGGTGAACTTTGTGGGGAGCAACACTTATGTAGATTTGGTTATCTTAGAAATGGTTGATTTGATGTAATTCTGGTATGACTTGGCTTTCTCCGCAATTTGCGATCTTGGATTGTAATGCTAAAACGGTGACGTTAGCCAAGCCTGGGACAGACCCGTTAGTGTGGGAGGGCGACTACACCTCCAATCCGGTGCGTATCATATCCTTTCTTCGTGCTAAGAAAATGGTTAGTAAAGGGTGTTTAGCTTTCTTGGCACATCTCAAGGATGACACTACCCAAGTACCTTTGATTGAGTCGGTTTCGGTAGTCTGTGAGTTTTTTGATGTGTTCCCTGCAGATCTTCCTGGTATGCCACCGGATAGGGATATTGACTTCTGCATCGATCTTGAACCGGGTACTCGCCCCATTTCTATACCCCCTTATAGAATGGCTCCCGCGGAGTTAAGAGTGTTAAAGGCACAACTTCAAGATTTGTTGAGCAAAGGCTTCATTAGACCAAGTGCAAAGGCTCATTAGACCTGCATGGGGTTCTCCGGTTTTGTTTGTGAAAGAAGAAGGATGGGAGTTTTCGGATGTGCATAGACTATAGACAACTGAACAAGGTAACTATTAAGAACAAGTATCCTCTTCCTCGCATTGATGATTTGTTCGATCAGTTACAAGGTGCTTGTGTCTTCTCAAAAATTGACTTGAGATCCGGTTATCATCAATTGAAAATACGGGCAGCGGATGTGCCAAAGACTGCTTTTCGAACTAGGTATGGGCATTATGAATTTGTGGTAATGTCTTTTGGTCTTACGAATGCCCCTGCTGCGTTCATGAGTTTGATGAACGGGATTTTAAAGCCATATCTGGATCTCTTTGTGATCGTATTCATTGATGATATACTGATATACTCTAAAAGTAAGAAGGAACATGAGGAGCATTTGAGAATGGTGTTAGAGTTATTGAGGAAGAAAAAGCTTTATGCCAAATTCTCCAAGTGTGAGTTTTGGCTAGATTCAGTGTCCTTCTTGGGACACGTAGTCTCTAAGGATGGAGTGATGGTGGATCCATCTAAGATTGAGACAGTGAAGAATTGGGTGAGACCTACAAACGTGTCAGAAATAAGGATTTTTGTTGGTTTAGCTAGCTACTACCGCCGATTTGTCAAGGGATTCTCTTCTATTGCTTCCCAGCTAACGAACTTGACTAAGAAGAATGTCCCATTTGTATGGTCGGATGAGTGTGAGGAAAGCTTTCAATAACTCAAGACCTTGTTGACCACTGCACCAATTCTTACCTTGCCAGTAGAGGGTAAGAACTTCATCGTTTATTGTGATGCATCCTATTCGGGTTTGTGTGCAGTGCTAATGCAAGAGAAGATTGTGATTGCTTATACTTCGAGGCAACTAAAGGTGCATGAACGTAGCTATCCGACCCATGATTTGGAGTTGGCCGCGGTAGTATTTGCACTAAAGCAATGGAGACACTATTTGTATGGGGTTAAATGTGAAGTCTATACGGACCATCGTAGCCTACAGTACGTCTTTACTCAAAAAGATTTGAACTTGAGACAGAGGAGATGGATGGAACTACTGAAGGACTACGACATCACTATCTTGTATCATCCGGGAAAAGCGAATGTTGTGGCGGATGCTTTAAGTAGAAAGGCCGGAAGCATGGGAAGTCTAGCTCATTTGCAAGTTTCTAGACGCCCATTGGCTAGAGAGGTGCAGATATTGGCTAATGACCTTATGAGGTTAGAAATAAATGAGAAGGAGGATTGTTAGCTTGTGTGGAGGCAAGATCTTCCTTCCTTGACAAGATTAAGGGAAAGCAGTTTAATGATGAGAAATTGATCCGGATCCGAGATAAAGTGTTGCAAGGAGAGGCTAAAGAAGCAACAATCGATGAGGAAGGTGTTTTGAGGATTAAGGGAAGGCTATGTGTACCCCGCGTCGATGATTTGATACCCTAAATCATTTTGGGGACTTACAATATCCCTCACTTGGGAACATTCGTCCGCAAATGACACTTTGAAAACTTTAATCACAACAAGGACTTCAATGAACCATAGAGCAGCTCACAACAGTCATAAAATCATCATATCAAAGTTAATAAACTAAAATTACAAGGAATACACTTCAAACCATTTATCACTCAATGCATACAATCAAGTCAAACTTTTATTCACTCACTCTTTAATGTATCAAACAGAGGCTCTTATCATTTTCATAAGAGGAACATCCTTATCCTAATCATAACAAGGTAATTACACTTCATTTTATGAAGATCTAAACTTGCAACCATCTGTAAGTCACACTTAGAAAATTTCAACAACGCTCAACAAACAATTGGGCACTCATACTTCAAAGCACATAGACTTGAGTTAAATAGTTTTACAATTGATTCATATTAGTTAGACATTGTGACATAAGGGTCATACTCAATCATACCAATCTTAGTTGTGTCTATGAAGGAATGTCCTTAACCTCAAAAAACTGACATGTCTAATGAGTTAACACCCCAGCAAATGCACATAGGTCATGTTTATTGTAACATGAGAATTTCTCAAGATTTAAACCAAGGCATGGTCATATATTGTTCTTAGTGAAGTCCAAATGGTAGGTCACACCAAGAACATCACAATAAATAGGAAGTCATTTCAAAAAATGTCCATTTCTATCATAGAAACAACCTCAAAATAAGCATCATTTGTGAAAAATAACACAAATCATAGGTACTCTCAAGGACACTAGCTAATCATGTCTTCCCTTTCTGAGAGTTAGCCTGCAATCATGCTTTCCAAATGCATAATCAATATGAAAAAATCATGAAGTTAAAATGTAACGACCTGTTTAGTCGTTTTGAGCAGCAGATTTTATTTCTGGAAAATTCGCTGAGGCGACGGACCCCACGACGGACCGTCATGGGCACGACGGACCGTCGCAGGGTCTCGTTTCAAAACACTTAGAAAATCTGAAATTGGGGACTGAAAATCGACTCTCTGAACTTCGTGACGAACTTGCAGGATAGACCGTCACAGGCGTGACGGCCCGTCACAGACCCTTGGTGGAAATTTGGGTCTCTGAACTTTGCGACGACCTGCATGACGGACCGTCGCAGGCACGACGGCCCGTCACAGGTTGCGCAATCCCAGTCTGGGTCGGATTTCTTTACAAGTTTTAAGGGATGTTTTTGACTATTCCTTCCTTAATTATAAAGTTAGTGGGTTAATATTAATAAGTCTAATTACTTGGGGGTTAAAAGAGGTAACCTTAAGTTAATTAGTGGGCTATTATTGCCATCTTTCATTCTTAATTATATGCTAATTAGGGTAAAAGAAAGAGGGTTTGAATAAGAAAACTAGAAAGAACAAGAGAGAGGGAGAGAGGATCGATCGAACGAGAAGAAGAGAAAGCTTTGGGGAAAATTCTTGCTTGATCACTAGTCTTCGGTGGAGGTAGGTTATGGTTATTTTACGATATTCGTAGTGAGCTCTTAATAGTGAATGATATGTATTGGTGGTATTGTAAACCTGTCTATATGCTTAATTGTATGCTTGCATGAATATGATTATGTGATTTTGATAAAACAAGCATGATGAAAACCATTGAATCTCAAATCTTGAAAGAAACTTTAATCTACTTATTAATGATGATGCCTTGGTATAAAAGAAGGCTTGATGAATTAAAGTAATGGGATTGATGATGCCTTGGTATAGAGAAGGCTTGATGAATGGATAGAACGAGATTAGTGGATCGGTGTGTCACGTTCCGACACATAGTATTAGTGGATCGGAGTGTCACGTTCCGACACATAGTATTAGTGGATCGGAGTGTCACGTTCCGACACATAGTATTAGTGGGACGGGTGTCATGAACCGACACGTAGAATTAGGGGATCGGAGTGTCACGTTTCGACACATATAGGGGATCAGAGTGTCACGTTCCGACACATATAGGGGATCGGAGTGTCACGTTCCGACACATATAGGGGATCGGAGTGTCACGTACCGACACATATAGGGGATCGGGTGTCATGAACTGACACGTAGAATTAGGGGATCGGAGTGTCACGTACAGACACATAGTGGTAGGGGATCGGAGTGTCACGTACCGACACAAGAGGAAGAAAGATAATGAATCTTGAAAGATGATAATATACTCAACATAATGAACTTAATTCACAAATGAGTATTGTATTGAGGCTTGAGCCCTCATAGATGAACTTGATGGTACTTATTGATGATTATAGTACTTGTTGTTGTTACATGTTGAGTTTATAGTTTATTTATGATATTAACTGATATATACTGTTTTCTATTTTGAGTTGGCCGATGATATCTACTCAGTACCCGTGTTTTGTACTGACCCCCTACTTTTATGTTTTCTTTCTTTGTTATGTGTGGAGTGCAGCAAACATACCGTCATCTTCAACTCAACCGCAACTCTAGCCAGTCTTCATTACACCGGATTACAGGGTGAGCTAATGCTTCTAGCTTGGACTGGATCTTCCTCTTCATGTCTTGTTGCCTTGAACTTCCGGCATGGACTAGCTTTTTTACTTATTTTAGCTTCTTAGATACTCTTAGATTAGTAATTTGAGGATAGATGTTCTTGTGGTGATGACTTCCAGATTTTGGGGAATAATAGATGTTGAATTTTAATAGTTATTGAATTGTTTTTTATTAATGAGTTTAAGTCTTCCGCATTGTTTTCTGTTGATATACATTGAAATGTTAAGGGTTAGATTGGTTGGTTCGCTCACATAGGAGGGTAAATGTGGGTGCCAGTCGCGGCTCGGTTTTGGGTCGTGACATAAAATCACAACTAGCATGTTAAAATGCATAATCAATATGAAAAAATAATGAAGTTAATAAAAATTTATTTTCAAGTACTTTAAAATCTTCGAAATACTTTTAATATAGTGTCAATCAAGTCATAACAAACATGTGAATGTCATGAAATTAATCTTTTAGACAAGACTTCAATAATGAACAAGCTGGCTAAAACTTATTAGCTCATGTAGGAATAGAAGGACAACGTAAACATATCTACAATATTACTAATCACATCACTATTCCCCACTTAGGGTTAACCCAATTAAAATCAACTTAATCAACCTGAAGATGATCTTAACTTAATAACCTTCATTTTCATCACCTAAAAGTAATTACAACTTTAGAAAGAATAACAATTAGTTAACCAGGGCATTCTAAACCTTATCATATAGGCATATTATCACCAATCATGAAAACATGTTATAATACCCAACCACGTAAGGTTTTCATCAATACAATAGACACCAAGGTCATACATATATATAGAATCTAATCCAAGCAATTAGATTTAAAAGACCACCCTAAAAAAAGATAAGAGAGAGATCTTATAGAGTTAACTTTTATGAAACGACATGAGAATAGTAAAGAATGGAAACTCTATCGTACTATAGCCTCTCTCTCATAGATGTGTCGCGATTCAAACTGATCCTCAAGAATATACTAGACGTGGCAACATGATACTTTTTTTAACCTAAAACTACTTTAATAAACCTCATGCTCTTATACCACGATTGTCACATCTGGGAACACCCCCTAGAAGTAACATGGCGTACTTGACCTCTCAAAGATCTTATACAAGCCCATAGTTATCATACATCTCATTATCATAGGTAAATTTAGCGGAAAATTTAAAACATAGCACCTCATATGCTAGAACATTACTTCTATTATATATAAAATATAATAATACATAGCTAAAGACTCTAGTCACTTTTGTCATCCTAGACTCAACATCATAATAGTACTTTAGGGACACAACCCTCATAACATAATACAAAAGTACAATATTTGATAACTTTACTATGAAGACAAGACATTACGAATTCTTGGACTTAAGGACTCCTTACCTTTAGCTTGGTAATTCACATATAATGCTACTCAATCATCGAGACATCTTTTAAGCATCCATAACCTACATTTTGTATAAAAAATAGAGAAGAATGGATAAGTACAAGAATGCACTAAATATGGAAACCATGAAAAAACATGCATTTAAAAGGGATATTTTCTTTAAATCATACTTCATACCTTTTTGAGTAAAGCTTCATAAAACTTTTGATCAATAACATTTATATCATTCATATACTTCATATAGACATATTCAAAGGCCAAATATCATATAAGATCACACACAAAATTTTAGCCATATTTGGGGTCACTATGCGTTGATCTAGTTCAACGTTACAGTGAGCATTTTCTTCTTTACAGTTAACTCGTTTTTTTAACTCATTAACCTCCCAAGTAACTTGTAACACTCCCGAAATGTCAAGACTTATATTAGATCATAATCTATTTAATAATGTTTTAAATGATTTTTCCACACCTATATTCATGTAATAAGTTAATCTAGAAAAGGTTAGAGCCAAAACGACAAAGAAAGACCCTGACGTCTGGAAACTAGCTAATTTGAACTAGTTGACGTCCCTATGTTCGGTAAAGATTTTGAAGTACCAAATAACGTCTAAAACTTGTGAGGAGTTCTTGGATAGGTAGTATTTAGAAGAAAGGGTCTAAATGTCCGGTAATGACACCCCAAGGACCACATGAAGGGTCCTTGTGGAGGACCCAAATATGGGTGGGCAGGCTGTCGAGCAGCCTGCAAACAGGCATAATTGGAGAAACAAGTGAGTGCCGCGCGCTCACGAGGTCTTCTGCCTCATTTTATGAGGGGAAGACATGCGACACGAGGCTGACACACACCTGACACCTTCACCCATATACATCATAAAAATGACGGGATTTGGCCCCACGACTCACAACCACTTCCCTGAATCATTACAGTCATATTTTTGGTAATTTAACTTAATAAAAAGACCCATTTAAGTGGAGGGTGTTTTTGATAATTCATAAAACAACTATATATGGATATTATCTCAGTTTTAGACCACATTTTGCATGTCAAAATCAGATAAAAACTAAAATTCTCTCATCTGTCAAGAAACGATCTCTTTTTCACACTCCATTGAAGCACAAGAAAAACTTAAGGAAGAAGACGAAGACTTCAGTACTTACATTCAATTTTTGTGGAATATTCTTCAATAAGGTATGTGTTTTTCACTCTTTGGATTTCTTTCTTGAAGAGGTCCTTTCAAAGATAAGTTTTCAAGAAATTCAATTCTCGGGTTTTTACTCTACAAAATGGATTTTCTTTTTAACTATAGATTAATGATTTTCGCTGGAAAGTAATTGTTTTCTACGTTCGACTTCACACGAATTGATGATTATGTGGTTAGTAATTTTTTATTTTCCTGTGATGTTTAATCTCTTCTAAATAATGGTTTTGATTGGTTTGTACTTACCCTGACTTACAAATTGATATTGTATGTGACTCAAAGATTTGATGTTGGTTATACAATTGAGTATTTAACTATGTTGTTGTTATGATTATTTATATATTCTTGAATAAGGAACTGGGAAGCAATAGGTCAATCTTATAAAGACCTATTTACTCTATGATGGTTATGCTATCCTATTAATGATGATGCTATTCAATGGATGTATGTATGATGTTGCTATGTATACATATGTTGGGGTACAAATATTTTAGTTGTAAGATCATGATAAGAATACGATAATGCAAGTTTATGATATTCTTATGTATGCTTTAGACAAGGTGATTATGTTATGTTAATCTCATATTTGAATGATTATGATGAAAGGAAATTCTCATCTAATCCAAAAAAGCTCATAATCATGTTTATACAAGGAGTTAATATCCAATGACCTAGGATAAGTTTATGGCAAAAGACAACTTAGAGGTTATTCATGAAAGGGACCTAAGCTAAGCAACGATGAACTAGATATGAGGGGTGTCCCTTCCTTGTTGGAAGGTAGGTTCACAATGAATCTCAGGAGATACAAGCTTCAATGTAATTTGGAACTATGGGTCTCTAATGCATCTCCTAGTTCTTGAACTATGTTGCAACTACAGGATACTACCTAGTGGATCCACCTAGAACTATGTCATGTTTGGTTCTACTATGGCCGGTAGACCACCTTCTTTAAGTCTGGGGTTTTATTACACCGCATTCCATGTTTAGCTCCCATGGTCTATGTGGGTTAAGGCGTATGTTCCCTTATGTAAAAATGAAATAAAATTAAATGGACGTTGACTAGGGTTACTTGAAGAGTCTAATTATTTAAGGTAGGGGTATGGGACTCTACCTAGACATTGCAGAAGTTGACTCTAAAGGGTGTCCTAAGAGATTGTTCTTATGTAATATGATAACATGAATGTTATGATTAATATGATACATTTTGTTACTCTCATATGAAGTTGATTATTATGTTGAACATTTTGTTGGTCTATAATCATCATCCCTAATCATCATCATTCTAATATGTCTTTGATCCTCTTGATCGGAGTGCCTAAAAATGCCTATTAATTGGAACATCATAAATTGGAGAACTAGGAACAACTTGGTTAATATATCTTCCTCTCGCCATATAATTATCCTTACCACAACCATAGGAACCACTACTACTGGCTAGACACTTCCTATAGTGTCTCTTTCCACAAGCGACACATGTAGGATTTTCATTATGAAAACCACCTCCTTTCTCAAATTTCACCTTAGCACCCCTAGGTTATTCTTCAGTTTGTCCCCTCTTCTTTAACCTAGTTTGCTCTTGGTCACTAGAACCGCCCCTTTTCAAGTTTCTATCGATCTCCTTTAGTTTAGACCCTTCAATTGATTTTACATACACCATGAGTCTAGATACGGTCATATCATCATGTAACATCACCTTACGACATTATTTCAATACTAAGTTGGCGACCCCGATCACAAAGAGACTCATTTCATCCATTGAATTTGACACAAGAGAGGGAACATATTTGGACAACTTAGAAAAACGTATAAGAGTATACCTTAACATTCATATTTCCTTGCTTGAAATTGATAAACTACTCTACCTTAACTTTCCTCATCTCACGGGGAAAGTACTTACCAAGAAAAACTTCTTCAAAATTCTTCCCACTCAATTGGAACCGACTCCTCCAGCCTATTGCCTTTCCAATGTGTGTACCACACTTTAGCCACATCCTTCAATTGATACGAATCCAACTCCACTTTCTTCCTAGATGTTACTCCCATAGCACACACTATCTTGTACACCTCATCTATGAAATCTTGGGTATACTCTCCCACCTTAGGCCACGAAAAATAGGAGGATTCATTCTCACGAAATTACTCAACCTAGAGGTCATAGTGATCTCCACAACATTCTCCCTAAGAACCATACTCAAATTCACTTGAGTAGTCACGGGTCGGGATAATGCAAACAAAGCCTCCCTAATATCCCTATTACTCAATTCTGGGGAATCATCACCTCTTCCCAAATTAGGGACTAGATAACCTTGAGCACCTTGAGGAACTTTCTCAACTTCCTCAGCTTGAGGTGGAATCTCCTTTTTCAACAAGCCTGCTAGCAGGTGTCCTCCTCATATTCATAAACTTAGAAAACACAAGGAAAACCATATGAAAAGAGTACTCATAACTTTTACTCTACGGCACAACATAGGAGTAGAAAAGAAGGGAAACTCTATCGTCCTATACCCTCTTACTCATAGATGTGTCGCGACTCACACTGATGGTCTAGACTGTACTAGAAATTATTTGATGAGACTTTTCAATTCCTAATACTACTTCCATCAACCTATGCTCTATACCAAGATATTCACATCATGAAACAATACCCTAGAAGTTAGGGGCAATCTCCGATTACAACCGGCGTACTTGACCTCTCGCATGTCTTCTACATGCACTTATATATCATTCATTGCATAAACATAATGAGAAGTAGTGCGGAATTAAAACTTTTCACAAAACATATCATAGTATTTAAAAACTATTTCATATAAAGCATAGAAATACTTAATGTATTACAATACATATAAAAGAAAGCATAAAAGAAATCTATGCCCTAGAGTCAAATGAGTACATACTTCAACTTCTCTTTAATGATGATATAATACAACTCTTCACTTCCAAAAAACACCTCACTATGAACTATAGATATAGATAAAAGCATGGACTTAGTACAACCACATGTAGTATGTATGGCATTATGCATAAAAACCATGAAAAAGGACATTTATTGGAAATGTTCATCTTTTATTGAAAATGTCATAATATAATCATAAGAACAACATTTATCCTCTTAGAAACACATAATAAACATTTAAACACAAAATAATATTTTAAGAATTACTTTACAGTGAATCGATACACTTTTATAGTAAAGTGTCTTCATTGTACCGGGAAATAATCTTCGTTCAATTAAGACACATTATAGCATGTAATTATCCCACTCAAAGTTATCCTAAGATTCACTTAAGTCACACAAAGAGAGACTGCTCATACAACCTCCCTAAGCATACCTAAATGACCATCAAGATCATTTATAATGAGTCACATACACATTTCAAGACATCAAAGCATCAATGTAAGATTCTCCTACAAAAGGTGACTCTAAGTCTCACTTGAGTGAGTATTGAAGTGACCGCCCATACAATCCCTTACACAGACTCTCAAGAGATCCTTCAGACTACCTATGATAGAATCATTCTCACCAAATGTATCAACACTAGATATTATGACACTTTTTCATCAAAGTCTATCAAAAGACATACTTATGTAGATCAATAATACAACGTGCATGATTGACATCTTCAAGACTACCAAAGTAATCCGTAAGACATCCTAAGTTCGGATTATGTCCACATAATAAACATCGTCCCTAACAAGATTCATTCTTAAGACTCATCTAGGTAAGATAAAATGTAACCATTCATATGGCCCTTTCACATCTTAACTAGACAACCCATAACTACTCAAGATAAGTACTTATTCCATTTACATAATTCATAACATAAGTCATTAGTTCATTAGTTGATTAAGACTCATACATCACATAAAGGACATTGAAGTAATGGTCTTTGATAAGATTTAGGGACTCTAACTAACACTTTGAAAGATGATTGTGCAATGTCTAGATAGCATCACATACCACTACTCAAAATTCATAGAAGTTCTCTAATGCTAGTAAGTATCGACATGATGATAATAAGCGATAACCTACATAGACAATGATAAATAGACATAGAATCCAGAGTTCTAACCTACACCAATGAGGGTGTTCTACTTGCCAAGGGTATAACTAGGACACATCCTACGTAGGAACATGGTGAAGGAATATGAAGGGCTTTTATGCAATCTAGTCTCATTCTCAAGTAGAGGTACATTGTACTCTAGTATCATTCTCAAGTAGAGAAACTTCCCATAACATAATCACTCGGTTCTACCCTTGCTTCTCATAGAATAATTGACATTAAAGGATCACATGAAGAGGTCCACTAGGGCTACCTTCCAACGAATACTAAGATAGCTCATTATGACTTTCCTAAGGATTAATATGATTCCATTCCAGCCAATTAAACTGAAGTCCACAATTCATTTACATGAAGGATACCATTATGTCTCTCAACTTAAACATTCATAACCTAACCTTTGCCACGTACATTACCTTCTTAACATCGTATGTCTCACATATCTTTCGTTTATACATGGATAGGGTGTATTAGGCCTACCTAGTCTATACATATTATAATCTGATAACATTCCTTCATATATAAAGGGACACAAGTCTATAAAACAAGACACTACATTCATTCACATTATCACATATAACACACCATTCCTAAAGCACTTAGGAGGACCCTTAAAATCTTTATGTCATCCTACATGTTAATATGTCATCATTAGTATAACCATCACAACTCATATAGTCAAGTAGGAACAATCATGTATCAACATCTAAGACCACACATATAAGCACACAGTCATTATCTAACATGATATCCTAATATAAAGCTAAACTTTCATATTAGTTGCATGTAGGTAGATAAAATGATACTTTACATAATACACTACACAAATTGTAAGATTAATTCAAGTAGTGCCTACAAGGATATGATCATTATATTGCATAAGTTAACGCTGACAAGGCCACCTCAATTTCAAGTAAAATAAAGAACACCTCCTTTATAAGTGGACCATACCAATCAAATCATAATTGAAGTACAATATACATCAAAGTAAAAGTAATATGTTTCACGACGCAGGCCCTAAAATCCGAAGCGCTACCAGCGTCGTTGACCTTTAACGGTCGCAGACAAGCCTCTTCTTGCATTGATCATATTCATACGGTTAATTTTATCAAAAAATTTAAAACTTTTTGTTTATAGTTGAAGTATATATAGAATTAATATAAACACATATTTGTAAGGAATTTCATTTCTCATACATCAACTATCTAATTAGAAGATATTGCAACTTGAAAGAAATGGAATCTCATTTCATAAGTAATACTTGCCAAAACGGCATCATTACGAGAGTCTGAATAAAACAGGAAAAAAATACTAGTGGAACATAAACCATTAGGTCAACCCTACTACTAAAAATGAAATATAAAGGCAAATATCCTCGAATACATGAGGATCTACTATGTCCGGATGAAAACTTTTAGTCCAAACAACTACAATGGTACCCTCAATGTTAAGCTGAGCCTGTACCTAAAATAGTAATATTTTAAGGAATTAGTACACACTTATACTAAGTATGGGTACATGCAACAACACATAACGTTAATGCATTAACAATAATGGCTCATCCTAATTGACATTCTTTCTTAGAAGGTCAAGTCTCTTGACTTTAACTATTTTGTAATAAGAAGGTCATACCATGAATATGGCCGACATCATACACACATAGGTTCATATAAAATAAAGTTCATATTTCATATAGTATACATTTCATATCCATGAGACCTTGAAATCATAGACGTATCATGAAGACATCTCAAATGAGGGCCCAACATATGGGATCTCAACACTAGGGTCCCCTTTAGTAAACAAAGAGCCTTCTTCATTCGTTCATTTGAACTTTACATTTTTCATTTCATTCATTCATAGGCTGATGTGAACACCAGGTACACCGATGATGAAGTTTAAGACTCTCATTGGGATAATTAAGTGCAATGACCAAGAATGACCTAATGTCATTACTTTAATCCAGTTACTCCTCTTGATTGTCTTGCACAAACAACTTCGGTATCATTCATTTCATTGTCCTTAATACTTTAAGGAACTTCCAAACTTAACTGACATAGATTATGTGAGCATTATGAAATCCAATGTTGTCCCCACATCGAGAAGCAGTGGAGTCACTTGCCAAAGTGAAACCAAAACATTCTAGCTTTATCGGTACGAACAAGGCTAGTTCCCTATGTTCGCAACAATGCTCAAATAATAAGAGATTTAGGGAGACCCATTCCCACCTTGGTGGATAGTCTCATCTCATGAGATTTATGTGAACCTACACTGTTCCTGAAACATAACTACTCATAGATAGCCTATCGGTGCTTAGTTTAAAGTTCCTATTTACATTTAACACATACATCATCGAAGATTGTTTCATAGAATGAGGTATTCATAGCTCATTAGATGTTTTTTCATCTCTTCTTTACGTATTATGTGTGAATTATCCGTACACTTACATATAGAATGTGATTGATACTTGTCTCTTAATATTCAACACTCTCTTAGGTGAGTACATTTAGTGACCTTTACTTAGGCATGGTTGAGACTTGTCTAACCATTCATCTTAGCCTCTTATCATGTTGTAACCATTTTCATTAGCATCATATATTAACATAATTACTCACCTCATTACGTGAATGTTCATTTATTAATCTTAACATAAACTCATGGTATTAGCCATTTCAGGTTACTCATAAATGACTAAGTGTTTCAAGATAATCTAAGTATAAGACATGTAATGCTTATTAATTTTACACATTCAGCCAAGGGACCCAAGTTCGATCCCTAGTGGATGCATTTTATTTCATTATATGTGAGACTTAAGTGTGTCACAAATTTGGTAAAGGGGACCCAATTTTGAGTCACCTACGCAACACCTTATTTTTAATAATTTAGAGTGCTATGTGACTTCATTCATTCGGCTAAGATGATCTGGGATCAAATCCCAGTGACCTCAATTTTTATGATTTTGTGATGGTGTGATATTTTTGTATATTACACCCTTGGCCAAGGAGCCCAGTTCAAACCCCCCTATCTCACGCTATTTTCTTTTTCTGTTATTTGTGTATGACTTGTTTCAATAAGACGGGTTCGAATCCCCTCTCTCACCCTAGTTTTTTTTTAATTTTAATTTAAGGCTTCTTCTCTTAGTATTAGGACCTTAAGGTCTCAAGATCCACCTTAAATGGGAGCATTTATTTCTCTTCATTAATGCTAGTGATTAGCCGTAACAATGTTCAAATAACATATAATTTTAATGCACTTTCTTACATTTAGCCTATGGGTTTAACTCATAGTTTTACATATACCTTTAAACAATTCATTAAGCACTTTACTTTCACATTCTTGTTCATGAACATCACGATTTCTTTTGTATGTTAAACACATAACATTGCATTGCACATGATTCACCATTTTCATCGAGTAAACCGTAACAATACAATCACGGAAAAACAACATGTTTTGTGCACATATGACATTCAGCATTCGGACGTACGTAAAAAATTATAAACAATCCGAAACATATGAATCAAATATTGATAGGATCTAATGACAGAGGCATGAAACATGAGACAACCTTAATTTTTCAATTGTACTTGAAGTGAAACTTAGGGGACTCTCGGGAAACGGACCAAGAGAGTAGAAAAAACATAACTTTTAAGCCTTGAAAACAAGCCACAACCACACGTCCCCACCAACCCACAAACCTTTCTTCAGTGCTTTGATTCTTGTTCCCAAGTGAAGTTCTTTACTTAAAACACTTAGGCGTAGAAATTCTTCCTTTTTTTTATGGATGCAGCCAAGAATACTTTTAGAGCATTGAGTTTATCTTTTTTTTTTTCTGTTTTTTAAATGTTAGGTAAAGCTGAAATTATTTTTAGGAGTAATAAAAGTGGGCACGAAGAAAACTCCTAGTTGGAGTCATGCACCCCTTTCGCGGGAATTGTTATTGTCTTATTCTACATAATTCAAATGATAAAAATCATATTGTAAATATATTTTAAGTTATTATAATGCCCCTCTTAGTTTCTCTAATTTTTAATCATTTTATTCATGCCCCCTAAAGCCGCCAACTCGGCTAGAACACGAGTGTGGAGGTCCCGTTAAACTCAGGTTTGATCACCAATATTTGACCCATTTTGACTAATTAATTACGTTATTTAATAAATTAAATATCAGCCTAGGGTAATTACTATACTACCTCTTTATCCAAATTTATCTTTATAGCCTTAGAACCCTTACAACATACGACTAACCCTCTATGTCAAATTAAGACTCATTCAGGTGAACCCTAGTATTCAGGTACCCAACATGGCTGGAACCAACCCTGCCTAGCTCAACTAATTGACCAAGTTTGTTTGATTAGCTGGTGCATAGGTTCAGAGGTCTGGTACCACGCTCATCAATCCATGTGAACCCGATCTAACCTAGGCATTCGATGTACGTTTAGGCCTTACTTAGCATAGTCTTATCTGGTTCTCACATTATCCCCTGTAGGAACATTTGTCTCCGAATGACACTAGATAACATTTAATCAGAGAGGGTGATTTTCAAAATTTACTTCATCAAACTTAAATGTTTCTCTTTTGGGAATATTTGATCCGCATTTATTTGGGTGGTGCATAAAATGCAAGCTTATCTAAGGCTTTATTATTGAGATTGAGGAATTTCCTTCTCAATCACACTTAACTTAATGCACAACACAATTCATGCAATAAAGAAAACATGCCTATGCTACAAAAAAGATTGCAAACATAACTTTATTTTAACTCATATAATGTTATTTCAAAACATATAATTAGTGACCAATTCCACAAAGTTGACTACGTCACTTAGAACTTAGAGTTTCTTAAACATGAATTAGACTTGAGGAAAAGAATACCTAACCTTATGAACAGGACAAATGTGGATAGAAAGATCGCATGTCATCCTCTGCCTCCCATATTGCCCCCTCAACAAGGTGGTTCCGCCATAGATATTTGACGGTGGTAATATCCTTGTTACTCTGTGGCTTCATTTTATGATCTAAAATTTCGATTGAAATATCTTCATCAGAAAAACTCTCATCAACTCCTAACCCCTCAACAGGAAGGATGGATGTTAGACCATCTAGCCACTTCTTAAGCATTGAAACGTTAAACACTAGATGAACATAAGCCAAAATCTTGAGGTAACTTCAATCATAGGCATCATTCCCTACTCGCTACAAGATCTCATAAGGTCCTATATACCTCGGACTCAACTTACCTCTCTTAAAAACCTATCACCCCTTTCATGAGTGATACATTCAAGTACACCTGATCACCTACCTTTGACTCTAGAGCTTTCTCTCTTTCTACTGTCTGCATAGGATTTTTGACGACTTTAAGCAGTACAAAACCTATCTCTGATCATCTTCACCATCTCCATAGCCTCATGTACGATACCAAAACCAGGGATGGAAAATTTCTTACCTCAAACTACCCAATAATAGACCTACATCTTCGGCCATATAGTGTTTCAAAAGGTGCTATCCTAATACTTGAATTGTAGGTGTTATTGTAAGAGAAATCTATCAGCAGCAAATGATTATGCCAACTCCTCTTAAATTCAATAACACATGCTGTCAGCATGTCTTCAAGGGTATGGATGGTACACTCTTTTTGACAATCCATCTGCTGATGAAAAGCAGTACTAATATTCAGTTGTGTGCGCAAATACCTTTTAAAAGATCTCCAAAAAGGAGAAGTAAATTGGGATCCCCTATCTGAGATGATAGACAGCGGAATCCCGTTCATCACACTATTTCAATAATATAAAGCTTGGCATAATCTTCGGATTTGTACATATACTTCACTGTTATGAAGTGGGCGGACATGGTAATTTTTGAACAATAACCCAAACAGAATCGCATAGTTTTCTATTTTTTGGAAGACCAACAACAAAATCAATATTAATAGACTCCCTCTTACATATTGGAATCTCAATCGTCTGAGTTAGATCCCTAAGCTTAAGGTGTTCTGTCATAACCTATTACCAATTCGGATACTCCTACACAAATTTAGATATATCTTTTTTCATGCCTTCCCACCAATAGACCTGTTTAAGGTCATGTTAAATCTTGGTGTCACCTGGATGAATGGTATACCTGCAAGCATGAGCTTCGTCCAAAAAATTAGACCTCAAATTATCAACATTGGGCACACATAACCTGTTTTGGTACCTGAGTACATCATCCTCTCCTAGGGAAAATGAGTCATTCAACTTACTCAATACTGAGTCCTTCAACTCCATGGGTACTGGGTCTAGATGCTGATTGGGTTTAAAACTTACAAAATAGAGGATTCAGAATTTGAGTTAACTGAAAGACCCTCACTTGGTGTATATGTCAGCCGTACACCCAATCTTGCCAATTATTGTACCTCTTTAACAAGCTCCTTCTTCTCTTCATCAATATGAGACATGCTGCCCATGCTCAATCGACAAAACGCATCAGCCACTACATTGTCCATACCCGGGTGATAATAAACACTATATCATAATGTTTGAGTAGTTCTATTAATCTACAAAGATGAGGGTTCAACTCTCTTTGCGTAAAAACATACTAAATCGTTTATGGGGTCTATATATATATCCACATGTACACCATATAAATAGTATCTCCAATTTTTTAATGCAAACGCTACAGCAGCTAACTCAAGATCATGAGTATGATAGTTATTCTCATGGATTTTAAACTATCTCGATGCATATGCAATTACATTGCATCCCTGCATAGGAACACATCCCAAACCTACTTATGAAGCATCACAATACACCACGTATCCTGCATCACTTCTCCATAATATGAGAACCAAGGCTGAAGTGAGTTGGTGTTTGATATCTTGGAAGCTCTTCTCACATTTTTTAGACCCCTCAAACTTCACCTTCTTCTTCGTCAAGGTTGTCAATGGAGTAAAAATAGCGGAAAATCCTTCCACAAACCTATGGTAGTAATTGGACAAACCTACAAACTGCAATTATCAGCAGGAGTAAGGGGTCTTCGCCATTTATCCATTGCCTCAACCTTTTTAGAATCAATTTCTACATCTTTTTCAGTCACAACATGGCCCATGAAAGGTAATTGATCTCAACAAAAATTCCCATTTGCTAAATGTTGCATAAAACTAATGTTCTCTAAGTACCTGCAATGTCTTTCTCAAGTGTACCTCATGCTCTTCTCTAGACTTAGAATATATGACAATATCATCTATGAATACTACGACGAAGTAATCCAGGTACTCATGGAAAACTCTATTCATAAGGTCCATAAAAGCGGTTGGTGCGTTAGTGAGACCGAATGACATGACCAAAAATTCATAATGTCCATATGTAGTATGAAAAGTCGTCTTAGGAATGTCATCTCACCTAACTCTAAGCTGATCAATGTTTGACCGAAGGTCTATCTTTGAATAGAAACTTAAAACTTTGAGTTAGTCAAACAAATCGTCAATTTTGGGAAGATGGTACTTATTCTTTATAGTGACCTTGTTGAGTTAACAATAATCGATGCACATTGTAAGGGTTCCATTGTTTTTATTTAGGAACAACACTGGAGCACCCACTGGGGATATGCTAGGCTTGATGAATCCCTTATCAAGTATATATTTTAACTACAACTTCAACTCTTTGAGTTCAGCTGGTGTAATCCTATACGGGGAAATTGAAGTTGGATTGGTATTGTGATCTCAATCAACAAAAAAATAAATCTCACGTTCATGAGGGATTTTTTGTAAATCCTCCAGCCACACATCTGGAAACTCATTTAATATTGATACTGAGTCTATTAAAGGAACTTCTT
Source organism: Solanum peruvianum (assembly GCA_027705065.1). Classification (NCBI taxonomy): domain Eukaryota; kingdom Viridiplantae; phylum Streptophyta; class Magnoliopsida; order Solanales; family Solanaceae; genus Solanum; species Solanum peruvianum. The sequence continues at coordinate 30,100,828 of JAKWJD010001765.1, read as the reverse complement.
GATATAAGTCATTGACTCTTACTAAGGGGTACAAATACCCCTTAGTTATCATCTTATTGTCCTTTAAGTGTGAAAAAATTTGGTCGAATGGACTTCAACCATGCCTTTCCTATTCTTACTCTAACTCGTTTGGAAATTGAAACCTTACTACCCTCTTTTCACAATGTACTGTTGCTTAACAATTCTGGAGCCAATGCATACCCAAGATTATATCAAAATCGAGCATGACTAATTCCACAAGATTAGCATGAGTGACTCTATCTAAGATTTGAATTAGAAAACTTTTATATAGTGTTCTACTCTAATGTCGTCTCCTATGGGGGTACTTACTATAATCGGCTCATGCAGAATGTCACGAAGCACATCAAATCTACTAACTATCAAAGTAATAAAAAATTATATAGTGGATCCTAGATCTAACAATGCATACACTAGGAAAGTAAAGACATGCAACGTACTCATGAAAACATCAACTGACTTTTCTTTCTCTTCTCTACCTTTCAGTGAATCAAATCGGTTCCTCTTACGAGGTTCAGCTGCAGCATTAGCATTCGACGAAGGCTGAGCATATGCCTTGTCCTTATCTATCGTCTGAGGACAATCTTATACTATGTATCTTGTCTTACCACACCTGTAGCAGGTGTTAGTACCTATTAATGACTCACCTCCTTGGGTACGTCCACATTTACCACAAAGCGTGATTTTGCGCTAGACATTCCGATCATTGCCCTTTCATAGGATAAACTCCTTCACTTTGTCATTTGCATTTCCTGAAGAAGCAGAATTATCTGAATGTCTCTTGAACTAAGTATCTATTGTGGACTCCAAATGAGCCCTTGGCCGAGCTAGGATCAACCTGATCCGCAGTCCTTGGCTTCATGCACTCATGAACTCTCCTCTTATAGTGACTCTCCTTCACTTGGTGATCATGCGCCATCAACCAGCCCATATCCATACTATCAAGACACATGGCTTCCCAAAAATCATTCAATAGATCTTCCGCCACGCTAGTCACATATCTTCTCATTTCATCTGTGCTATTTTCCACATGATAAGAAGGATATTTTGAGATCTTAACGAATTTAAAGGAATACTCAATGACTTACATACCTCCTTGTCTCAGATTGATGAAATCTTCAACCTTAGCTTCTCATTGCTCTTTGGGGAACAATATCTCCAGAAAAGAAGTCTTGAGAACATCCCAAGTGATGGGAACATCTCCACATGCTCGGCTATCAGCCCACATCCGGTACTAAATATGTTCCACATTCTTGAGGTTATATGAAGTCAACTCAGACTTTGCCTCCCCATCTACTCCCATGGCACAAAGGATCTTGTCGACCTCATCCAAGAACTTCTGGGATCCTCATGGGTCTTGGATCTATAGTCTATTAGACGGTAAATTCTAGTGAAATCCCTCAGCCTGCTAGTCTAGGTGCCATCATGTGGATTCTATCTGTGAGAAGCCTCTCTCGCGGCTTGAGTGGCTTGAGCCTTTGTAGTGATGGCCAGTGCCGTCTCTAGCAAATGCTTCCTCACTTCTCCATCTGTCAACCCAACTAGATTGACAGGCACCTGATCAGCAACAACTAGGGCTTGAGATAGAACTTGATTTCCCCCAGCAGCTGCCTAACCTACACTTCTGCCTGCATTCCTACTCGAATTCATTATCTACATATAGATACAAGAAAAGAGTTAGATTCTTAATGACACAATCAGGTCACAATTCCACATAGCACGATAGAGAGTAGAAGAAGAGAAAATTTCCTACACATTATGCACTCTCTAATTCATGATAGTGTTCCACTTCACTACCATAACTTAGAAACTACTTAACATGGTTGATATGATCCATATATATTGGATATTTAACCTAATTCTTTGATAACAAGTTTGTTATGATCCGGATTCTGGAATTCAAATCTCAACTGGTGTCTTTGACTTCTCAGAGGTTGCAAACAAGCCTCTTCTTGCATTAATCATATTCATATGGTTAATTTTACCGGAACACTTAAAACTTTTTGTTTATAGTTGAAGTTTATATACATTTCATATAAACACATATTTGAAAGAAAGTTCATTGCTCATACATCAACAATTTAATTATAAGATCATTCAACTTGAACTAAATGGAATCTCATGTCATAAGTAATACTTGCCAAAATGGCATCATTACAAGCGTCTGAATATAATAGGAAAGAAATACTAGTGGAACATACCCAACTAGTTCCAACGTAATACTACGAAATAAATATAAAGGCAAGCATTCTCGAATACATGAGGACCTACCAAGTCTGGATGAAATGTCTGAGTCCAAACAACTGTAATTATACCCTCAACGTCCACCTGAGCCTGCACCTAAAATTATAACATTGTTTGGAATTAGTATACACTTGTACTAAGTATGGGTAGATTAAACATTAGATAAGGGTAATGCATGAACAAGAATTGCTTCCTAATTAACATGCTTTCTTAGAAGGTCAAGACTCTTGACTATGACTATTTCGTATTAGGAAGGTCATACCATGAATATGTCGCACATCATACACACATAGTTCACATAATATACATTTCATGTTTCATATAGCATACATTTCATATCCATGAGACCTTGAAATCATGGACGTAGAATTAAGACATCTCAAGTGAGGGCCCAACATATGGGATCTCAACCCGAGGGTTCCCATTTAGCACTGAGCCTGCTTCATTTGTCATTTCTACTTCACATTATTCATTTCATTCATTCATATTATTATGTGAACACCAGCTATACCTAGGATGTCGTTTAAGACTTCCATTGGGATCATGAAGTGCAATGATCAAGAATGACCTATTGTCATTACTTGAATCCGGTTTCACATCTTTATTGTCTTACCCAAATACCTTCGGTATCATTCATTTCATTGTACTTAATACTTTTGATGAACTTCCAACCTTAAAAAACATAGATTATGTGAGCATCATGAAATCCGGTATTTTCCACACTGAAAAGAGGTAGAGTTACTGGCCAATGTTTAACTAAAACATGCTAGTTTTATGGGTTTGAACGAAGCTAGTTCCGTAGGTTGGAAACATAGTTGAAAGACTAGAAGATTTAAGGAGACTCATACCCACCTTGGTGGACAGTCTCATCTCATGAGATTTATGTGAATCTCCCCCTTTCCCCAAAGAAAGCATCAACACTCATAGGTAGCCTATCGGTGTTTAGTTTAAAGTTCCTATTTACATTCAACTCATACATCATCGATGCTTGCTTATTAGCATGAGGTAGTCATAGATCATTTGATGATTTCTCATCTCTTCTTTACGTATTAAGTGGGAATTGTCCTTAAATTCACATATAGAATGTGATTGAGACTTGTCTCTTAATCTATTAGGTGAGTACTTTAAGTGACCTTTACTAAGTCTTGGTTGAGACTTGTCTCACCATTCATTTTAGACTCTTAAATGTTTTATCCATTTTTATTATAGTTACAGTTTAACATAATTACTCACCTTATTACGTGAATTTATTTATTAATATTACCATTAACTAATGGTATTACCCATTTCGGTATACTCATAATTTTCTAACTATTTCATGATATTCTAATAATATGTTTTGTAAGACTTATGCAGTTTACACGTTCAACCAAGGGACCCAACTGTGATCCTTAGTGGCTGAATTTGATATCATTATATGTGAGACTTATGTGTCTCACAATTTCGGTCAAAGGGACCCATTTTCGGTCCCTTGGGCAGCACTTTCTTTTTATTTTTTTAGAGTACTAGATGACTTCATTCATTCGGCGAAGAGGATCTGGGATAGAATCCCAGTGGCCTCAATTTTTATTATTTTATTTTTTGTGTGAGATTTATATATCTCACACCCTTGGCCAAGGAGCCGAGTTATAACCAACCCTGTCTCACACTATTTTTTAAAGTCTTCTTTTAATGAGCCGGGTTTGAATCCTCTCTCTCACCGTATTTTATTTTCTCTTAATTTAAGTCTTCTTCTCATAATGTTAGGACCTTAAGGTCACGATATCTAAATGGCAGAATCTATTTTTCTTTATTTATTCTAGTGACTAGCCGAAACCATGTTCAATTAACATATAATTTTAATTCACTTTCTTACATTTAGCCTAGGCGTTTAACACAAAGTTTTACCTATACTTTTATCCATTTCATTAAGGCCTTTCATTTCACTTTCTTGTTTATGAACATCACCATTTCTTTTGTATGTTAGGCACACAACATTACATAACACCTGATTCACCATTTTCTTCAAGTAAACCATAAAAATACAATTACGAAAAAACAACATGTTTTGTGCACATATGACATTCAACATTCGGACGTACATAACAAATCATAAAAAGACTGAAACACACATTGAACACAATGAAAATCATTCCTAAAATCATCTACTAGAAATCATGCAAACTCATGCATCAATTCATTCATAGGATCTATAACTTGTCATGCAACGGGGGACAACCTTATTTTTTGATGAGACTTAACATAACCTTAGAGGACTCTAGGGAAAGGGACCAAGGAGAAGAAAACCGATATCTTTTCAGCCATGACAACTAGCCACAACAACACATCCCCACCTACACACAAACCTTTCTTCCGACTTTTGATTCTTGTTCCCAAACGAAGTTCTTTACTCAAAAAACTTAGGCGTACAAATTCTTCCTTTTGTTTTTTGATGGATGCAGCCAAGAATACTTTTAGAAAAGTGATTTTACATTTATTTTATGTTTTTTAATTGTGAGGTACAGTTGATTATTTTTTAAGGAGTAACACAAACAATAAAGAGTGGGCATGAAGCACACTCCTAGTGGGACTCTATTGCCCCTTTTGTGAGAATTGATGTTGACTTATTCAACACAACTTAAATGGTAAAAATCTGATTATATATATATATATATATATATATATATATATATATATATATATATACATATATAAAGTTATTATCATGCCCCCTAATGCAACCAATTCAGCTCTAACCGAGTGTGGAGGTCCGGTCAAACACAAACCCGAAATTACCTTTATACCTGTCGAACCCTTAAAACCTAGGACTAACCCTCTAAGTCCGGTTAAGACTCATCCTGGTGAATCCTAGTATTCGGGTACCCAACATGGCTGGAACCAAGACTTCATAGCTCAACGAACTAAATAAGTTGGTCGGCATGGCTAGTGCATATGTTCAAAGGTCTAGTTCCACTTGCATCAATCTGTGTAAACCCGGTCTAACCTAGGCATTCTATGTATGTTTAGGACTTACTTAGTATAGTCATTTTTAAGTTGTCACCATAGGGCATCTAACCACCACAACATCCTGAACACCTAAATTTGATGTTAAATCAGCAAATTTAATGACATAAGGCCCTTACCAATTGCCATGAACAACAATTCAATGTCAAAACTATAACAATCACAGAAAACTAGGTCAATTGAATAGAGATTCATCAATCTTATATATCATAGATGTCAATTTAATACAATTATAACACCATTAGAAAGCCTATAGAAATCTACATCATAATTCATCAACATAGATCAATATCAAATAGCCCATAACTTAGTCAAAATTAGGGTTCATCCAATTCATCGGTTCATAGGTAATTTATGTTAAAATCATAAATAAAACATCAATTAAATCATTATTAAATGTTTAGAACTCATTAATGCAAGAACTCATGGTAGAACTATGAAATTGGACATTTCATCTTTGAAAACTTTTGAAAACATCTTGAGAATTGGGGCTCCTTGATGAAGAGAGTCTCAACAATAAATATCCATACATTGATGAAGATAATTGTTTGATTTGATGAATAATATCTACTAATGAGTCACATAAAAAGTTCAAGGCATCAAAGAATCAATGTAAGATTCTCCGACCAAGGGTGTCTCTCAGTATCTCTTGCGTGAGATGTGAAGCGACCGCCCATACAACACACTCAAGAGATTCTTTAGACTATGGATAGAATCATTCTCACAAGATGTATCAACTCATCAACCATGATAGCTAGACATGGAATCTACAATTTTAGCCTATTTTGAGGAGGGTGTTCTACTTGCCAAGGGTACAACTAGGACATATACCACATAAGCACATGATTAAGGAATATGAAGGTCTTTTAGGAACTCTAGTCTCATTCTCAAGTCGAGGTACAATGTACTCTAGTCTCATCCTCAAGTAGAGCTACTTCGTATGACATAATCATTCACTGTTATCCTTGGTTCTCATAGAGTAATTGATATCAAAGGATCACATGAAGAGGTTTCCTTATAAAGATCAAAACCCAATCGCATTCACCCACCCAAAAAGGTCAACTAGGCCTACCTTTCAATTGCGACAAAGATAGCTCATTATGAATTTCCTAAGGATTAATACGATGTTGTTCCAGCCAATTAACCTTATTTCCACCATTTCTTTTCATGAAGGATACAATTACGGCTCTGAGCTTCAACATTCATAACATAACATTTATGACGTACATGACCTTCTTAACATAGTCTAAGGTCTAACATTTATTTCAATTATACATGACAAGTGTGCATAACCCTACCTAGTCATGACATATTATAATCTCATAACATTCCTTCATGTATAAAGTAAAGGACACAAGTCTACCAAACAAGACACTACATTCTTTCACCTTATCAAATATAGCAAACCATTCCTAAAGCACTTAGGATAACCCTTATCATCATTATGTCATCCTATTTATTACTATGTTATCATTAATATAACCATCGCTACTCATATAGTCAAGTAGGAACAATCATGTATCAACATATAAGACTGCACATATAAGGACATAGTCATAGTCTAACATGATCTCCTTATATACATAAAACCTTTCACATTATTTGCATGTAGGTATATATGATCATACTTCACACAATACACTACACAAATAGTCACATTACATCAAGTAGTTCCGACAAGACCTTGATCATCATATTGCATAAGGTAACGCCGACAAGGCCACATCAATTTCAAGTAAAATACATAACACCGCCACCATAAGTGGACCATACAAATAAAAACATTATTCAAGTATAAAAAATATCAATGTAAAAGTGAATAGGTAACTTACAACCACAACATCCTCAACACCTCAATTCGATGCTAAATCATCCAATTCAATAACATAAGGCCCTTAGCAATGGCCTTCTGAACTTCAATTCAACGTAGAAACTACAATAATCAATGAAAACTAGGTAAATTCAATAGTGATTCATAAATCTAATATAACCTTGATATCAATTCAATACAATTATTGTATCATTAGAAAGCCCATAGAAATCTACACGATAATTCATCAATATTAGATCAAATATCAAATAACCCATAACTTAGTCAAAATCTAGGGTTCATCCGATTAATGGGTTCATTGGTAATTTAGGTTAAAATAATCAATAGAAAATCAATTAAGTCATTATTCAATGTTCAGAAATCATTAATCCATGAACCCATGGTAGAATTATTAAATTGGACAACTCAACTTCGAAAACTTTGAAAACAATATCAGAATTGAGGCTCTGTGGTGAAGAGAGTTTAATTGATCAATATACATACATTTGTGAATATAATAATTCAATTTTATGAATAATCTCCACTCAATTATTCACATTAAGAACTTTCTTTTATTTGGACGTCAATGGAGTCCTAGAGAGAATTATAAGGAAATTGGCAATTTTATTTAGAAGAACGAAGTCTTCAGTGTGTTTTAGGCTTATAAACACATTTAAAATACAAAAAACACCCCTAATTAACCTGAAATACTATTACTTGGATGTGTGGTGAAATTACAAGTTCACCCCTCACTTGACAGAGAAGTGCACGTAGGAGACAAAACCATCGACGGACACCAACCTAAGGGTCGTCCCTTAACCTACGGACCGTCCTGTTGGTCCGTGGTCTGGGATTGAGACTTGACCTTGTTCCCTCTCCTCTCGATGCTAATTACCTACCAAAGGAACCCCTCGACGGGGCGTTGGTAGGCCCATGAGCCGTTGGTGCCTCCGTGGTTTGTGACTTCCTAGGAAAGTCTTGACCCCACTATTAAGTCCTTCCTCAAGAACCTTTTGTTGGTCCTTGGGAATGTTTTCCCAGATGTTTCAAACCAAAAAATGACCGTATACGAGTTTAGAACCCATCACATGAATTTCATCCAAAACAAACACGTCGAAATCCACGAAACATGCTTAGATACACAAGGTCATTTTGAAGCACATCTTGCGAACATCATGGATGTTTTGGGACGTTTGACCTCCAAACTTCATAAAACTTAACACAGTGCCTATATATGCTATAATAACTTATTTTATGACCTTATAACCTCATTAATCACACATAAACACATTAAACCACACACAAGCCACATTAGGTGACCTACTTGTCGGACGTCCTGGTCGTTCTTTGACGTTTGACTTGAAATGCACCTAAACTCATAGAAATTGCCTCAATACCATATAATAGATCTATTGAGGACCTTATACCATCAATAAAAACATTTTAGTCTCTATTTCACCTAATTCATTTTGGGGGTCTTCCAGACGTCTCTTAGATTTCACCTCAACCACTAATGATTATGCAGAGTTATGATGGACCATAAAACCACCTATGGAGAATCTTATAACTGCACACCAAAATAAGATAACATATGAACATATTTCAGTAGTTTTATCTTTTCTTTTCCACATAAGACACACTACCTATAATTATAAGACTCAAAGCATACACAACCACGTTGTCCATGCCAGGATGGTAAAGGAAACTCATGTCATAACCCTTCAAAAGATCTAACCATATTCTCTTTTAGAAATTTAAACCTTTTGTGTATACACATATTGAAGACTTTTGTGGGAAGTAAACACATCAACATGCACACCATACAAGTAATGTATCCATATCTGCAAGGCAAAACTACTGCCGCTAACTCATGTTCATGAGTTGTATAATTCTTCTTATGAACTTTTAGTTACCTAGAAGCATAACGTAACATTTAGTCATGCTTCATAATGGCACATCCCAAGGACACTCTAAAAGTGTCACAATACACTACAAATCCTTCATTATCCTCTAGTAAAGTCAACACCAGAGGGGATGTAATTCTATCCTTAAACTCTTGAAAATATTTTTCACAAGCTTCCGACCAGTCAAACTTCACTTCTTTTGGGTCAAGGCTTTCAAAGCAGGAGTAATAGATGAAAATCCCATCAACAAGCCTTTTATAGTAACCATCTTGACACAAGAAACTTTTAATGCCGGTGGAAGTCAAATGTCTCGGCTAATTTCTAACCACATCCGTATTCTTTGGATAAGCCTCTAAACCCACAACAAAGATAAAATAGCCAAGAAATGAAACCGACTTCAAACAAAATTCACACTTATTGAATTTGGATTAGATTTGGCGTTCTTTGAGGACTTACAAGGCCTACCTTAAATGACTCTTATTCTCATTTTCATACTTTGAGTATATCAAAATATCATCAATGAATACAATCAAAAACGAGTTAAGATAATCCCGGAAAACCCCATTCATTAGGTTCATAAACGTTTCCAAGGCATTTATTAACCCAAAAGACATCAATAGAAATTGGTAGTGGCCATATCTAGTTCAGAATGTTTTTTGGGGATGTCCTCTCCCCTCACCCTAAGTTGGTGATATCCTTACCTTATGTAAATCTTGGAAAACAGCTAGTACCTTTGAGTTGATCAAATAGATATTCAATATGAGGAAGAGGATACTTGTTCTTTATTGTAATATTAATGAGTTGACAATAATCAATTCACCTCATAAAGGACCCATCCTTCTTCTTCACAAACAATACTAGAGAACCCTATGGAGAAATAGTAGGTTGAATGAAACCCTATTCTAGTAAATCCTTTACTTGGATCTTCAACTCATTAAATTCTGCCGGAGCCATCCAATATTGACGAATTGAAATGGGATGCATATTCGATAACAACTTATTGAAAATATCAATATCTGTTTAGGACGAACTCCCCGTTGGTTATTAGGAAAGACCTTTAGAAATTTCATCAAATATCGGGACCAACTCAATAGGAGGAGCTTGACATTCTAGATCTTTAACCCTCACCACATGGTATAGACAATCCTTGGATATTATATTATAATCCTTCAAGCAAGAAATGATTTGACCCCTTGGCATAGAATTTCCACCCTTCAACTATAAAACGGGTTCATTTGGAAATTGAAACTTCACTTTTCTTTTTTCTAGAATCTATTGAAGACACACAAGCATGAAGCTCATCCATTCCCAAAATAATATAAAAATCAAACATGTCAAGTTCTACCAATTTAAAAAGAGTAACTCTATTGTACAGTATTACAGGACAATTCCTATTGACTCTCTTAACAAATATGGAGTCACCCATTGGGGTACAAATTAAAAAGAGTACAATCAAAACACCAGGAAGTATATTAAAATTCCTAGCAACCAAATGTGTAAAAAAAGAAAGCGTAGCACTTTGATCAAGAAAATCATAAACATTAATAGAGAAGACTTGTAACATACTGGTCAATACATCAGGAGAGCTCTTTTGTTGACCCTTCGTCTAGTGCATTAAAAATTGTACTTTTTTGGAGCTCCATAGTTAGGACCGTTTGATTGAGTTTAGTTAATCCTCTTTCCATGACCCTTAACATTAGGACAATTTTTCACCATATGGCCACATTTTCAATAAAAAATAGCAACTATTAGTCCCAAAGAGCCACTCATCCACATGCTCCTTACCACACTTTCCACAAGTTGGTCTTTCTCTTGGTGAATCAATATTCTTCCCTTTTGAAATCTAGGGTTATACACCTTATCATTGATAGTCTTTCAGAAATTTTAATGAACTTAGTTTTAAAAACTCTTCTTGAACTTGGGCTTGTGTTTAATGTAAAACCTACTCTTAGAAAAACTACTTTCTTTGTTAACTTCATTGTTCCTCTTCCTTAGGCGACTTTTTTTTCTTCATGTGCATGAAATATCGACCTAGAAACAACCATGTAGAAACGAAAGCATAGCTGCATGACATTCTTATTCAACCTCTTCGGAAACGCCCATTACATAACAACTCAATCATCCCAATTATTTGAAACAAAAAAAGAAGAATATTTGGAAAGCTTAATGAACTCTAAGAAGTATTCCTTGACACTCATACCTCCTTGACGAAGGTTGATGAAATCCTCTACCTTAGCTTCCCTGGGAAGAACCTATCAAGGAAGGACTTTTTGAATATCTCACAAGTAACAGGACAACCACTTAAAGCCTTCCTATCCTTTCATTAATTGTAGGATGTCTAATTCACGTCCTTGAGTTGATAAGTAGGAAACTCAACCTTTTCAGTAGTAACCACCCCCATAGAAAACAAATTCTTATAGACCTCATCACATAAGTCTTGGGGGTCTTCATCAACCTTTTGATCCAAATAACACAGGAGGATTCATCCTCATTAAATCTGTCAAACGGGTATCCATAGTTCTAGGATGTTTGCTCTCTCGAGGTACAACCTATTGGTTAGCTTGTTCCATAATGGCATGAGCTTGAGTAGTGATGGGTTAGGCCATATAGAGAAGGGCTTCCCTCACCTCACCAATCATCATGGCTGGAGGATTGGCTAAAACTTGACAATTTACAACAACTTTCTCTTGAGCTTGAACTCGATTGCCTTGGGGAGTAGCTCCCGCATTTGCAATCTTTCTCCTACTCTCCTCACGGCTGTCCTTCTTATGTTCGTCGCCTATAACCACATGAAACGAATTAGATGCTAAAAGACACATAGTGTCAAAACTCTAGATGTTACATTTGGGGAGAACTCTTCAAGTAACTCATATCATTGTCCTTCAAAAGGACTAAGACTAACCTCATAGCATTCGTTATTACATTTCATAGGTTAAATTGTGGAAAAATTTAATATTTTTAATTAATTCTACATTGAGGCATATATAAACCTCTCACATACAAACAATATATTCATAACGAGTTTACATAGACTCTTCGCATAATAAGCACTACATAGGTGTCTTCTTTTATTTTCATACAGAAGAGAACAATATAGATTCATAAGAATTCTAGGATACATCTTCTATTAAACCTTCTAAAACGAGCACAACATTGGATGTATCCCATACTTCATTACAATAAAGGCCAAATATAGGCATATACAATCTTAGTCTTCAAATGAAAAATAATGAACAAAAGACTCTATAAGACTAAACAATATACAGTAGAAAGATAGTGGCCTCGTCCTCGGAAAGTGAGGACCTACTGAACTTGGTGAATGATAATCCAAGTCTTCATCAATGGCCTTCTGATAACCAAAAAGCTGTAAACTACATACTATAGGAAACATAGAAACATAGGTTAGTACATCACTTGTACTAATTATAGGCATATGCACATAAAACATTTGTAGTCATGCAAAAGGGAACACTTTTTCAAAACCATGCTAAGTTACTTTAAAAAGCCTTATGGACAATCAAGAACACTTATAAACCAATAATCACACCTTTCTTATGAAAAGATCATGCATAACACAAGACAAACATTATCAAGTATAGTCAAGTCAAAATGTATCATAGAATATTGGAGTACATAATTAATACAACTCCAAAATTATGTTATAGCAAGATAGCATATTTAAGAGTTCATAACATTATAACATATACAAGACACCTACTCATGACCCACCATCAAGTCAACAAGTGCAATGAGCAAGTAAAGCCCCATAACCTTATTCGACCAAGTAAACCCAACAAAGTATCACAAGTAATGTATTTCTTCTCATAACATAGCATCAAGAGTAGTCATCATCACATTTAGCTATATAGACCAATAGAATATTCACAAATGAAACTAACATCGTATAGAATCATCAACATGTAAAGTAAACATATACACAAGCATTTACTTTATATTACATAAAAAACCTTTTAAGACTTCCCTCAAGGCCAACTAGTGCAATGTATAGGTACAGACCCTTACTCCTATCTAGATTAAGTCAAACCCGTCAAGTCATCCTTCTTAGAGTCCACTATATTACTTCATTTTATTTTCAGGAATATCTTTCCTTAACCTACATATTCAACATGAGCAAGTGTTGAATCTGGTGTCATGGAATCCTACATCGAAAGAAGGTGGACTACTTGCAAAGGTAGTACCAAAACATGAACATAGCATATATGTGGATCAGCTAACAAGTCTTCCTATGGGGAGACATAGTTCATGAACTAGGAGATGTAGTTGGGACCCTCTTTATGCTAGATGCATTATAGTCTCCAATCTTACGAGTACATTAGTGATCCTACCAAACCTATGTGGGAAGGGACACTCCTCGCTACTAGTTCACTAAGTGCTTCGCTAGAGTCACTTTTTAAATTCCTTTCATGAATAATCATAACTTAGTTTAGGTCTAGGCTCTACCCCTTATGTTGTCATACTCATAGATGAATAGAAATTGGATTAGAACACCTTTCTTTACAACCCTCATATGTGAGATTATCACATTAACATCATTATATCATAGTAAGGCACATAGGTACTTCTTCACCAACCTTACAATATTACATCTTAAGAATAATCTCACCACCACATAAGTAAGACATTTTAATACAAAATCATACTAATCCTACACAATCTTATCATAAGGTATAATTCAATATAACTTAATCACTAAACACAATTTATTATAATTGAAGTAAAGGTTTGAGATCACAAGACATACCCCAATCTCCTTCACAAGCCATTATCAAGAATAAGTGAATTGTTGCTCGACGAGAATACCATAAAGAACTCACTGTTGCAGTATCCTTTATAAAATTTAAAAACATGTCTTGTCCTCGCGATGCGGAGCAACTTCAAGAATTCTATAAAATCATATTCTAACATTTTTACATCTTGAAGAGACTATTTAATTGAAGGGTATTTTGGTTAATTTAGGCAGTTACTATACATTGACTTAGGATCAGTTTTATGAAATTTAACTCAGTACAAACAAAATTCCCACAACAAACTCAAAAGCTCTCAGCTCTCTCTACTTTTTCTCTCACCAATTCCTCCATTGAAGAAGGAATAAAGCTTGAAAAAGAAGGCCAATTTATCTATGATTTCACTTCAATTTCGTGTATTAACCTTCACTAAGGTATGGCTTATTCATTCTTTGGACTCATATCCGCAAGAGTTCCTTTCAAAGTTGATTTCTAAATTACCCAATTTCCTGGGGTTTTTCCAATTCTAATGGGTTTTCTTCTAAACTTCAAATTGATGATAAATTATGATTTCCTATAACTAATTGAGGATAGATTGTTGATTAATTGATGTTATTTTATACATTTTCATGCTGATCATGTTTCCTTCCCCAATTTCCCAAATCGTGGATCTTGGTCATGAATGTGAAGAATGAATTGATCATTACACTTTTTTACTTATTTTAATTCATGTATGGATTTATGAGGGTAAGGTGTTGTTGCGATTGGATAAAATTATTGATGACTTCATGATGAACCCTCTTTCCCCTAACCCTAGATTCTAAGTTGATGTTAATTGGATACTGATGATGCAATTGACCTAGTTCTTTTGATTATTACTATTGATTGGTGTTACTACACCTATGGTAGGATGTAATTGTTTGACTGATGGTAAAACCATGAAGATAGATACTGAAGGATATTGAGTAAGTCTTTATGATCCTAATCTTATTTGAATTATGATAGCTTCTAATTGATGATGTATTTCAATTGAAGCATAACTTCTGATTAGCCTTAGTAGGTGTTGGTATGATGATCAATCAAAATATCTTAACAGTATGATTGTAATATTATGTTTAAGAAGAAATTATATAATCTTGGTTATGAAGTAACTATGTACATTATTATTACATGATGATGATAATATTCTAATCTCACATATGAGATATGACATGAAAGGATTTTTTATGCAATTCCTAATGAGATAATGACAATGAATATACAAGGTATTAGATCCTATGACCAATATTAAGATATTATGAATGATAAATACATTAAAGACATTTTAAAAGTGACTCTAGCTTAGCACCGAGTGAACTAGAGTTAGGAGTGTCCCTTCCCACATAGGGAAGTTAGGTCACTAATGTACTCTTGAGATTGGAGGCTATAATGTATGTAGCATAAAGAGGGTACCAACTACATGTCCTAGTTCTTAAACTATGTTGCTGCCATAGGAATACTAGCTAGTGGATGCACATGTTCATAGTTAATGTTTTGGCACTATCTTAGCAAGTAGTCTGCCTTCTTTAGGTGTAGGGTTCCATGACAACGGATTCCAAATTAGCTCATCTGGTATATGTCAGTTAAGGAATGATGTTCCTAAAAGATAAAATCAACTAAAGGAATAAACTCTAAATAGGATACCTAAGGGGTTTAGCTTATTCTAAGTAGGGGTATGAGAGTCTACCTAACATTGCACTAGTTATCCTTGAGGGTAGTCTTATGAAAATGTTCTTATATTTGTACATATGTATAATGTTACATGATATGTACATGATGATCTTTCACATTGATAATGTTATACGGTGTTGAATTGATTTATGCTTATGTGTTTGGTCTAGATGTCAATAGTATGATGATGATATGTACTCTTACATGATATGCTATGCGAAGTGGATATTAATCATGGTTCTCATAGATTTTACATGATTGAGAAAGGTTATGGTGCTTTGCTTGGTCATTTCACTTGTTGACATAATGAGGGTTCACGGGTAATTTTCTTTCTTTGGTTATGTTGTAATTGAACTCGTACCCATTCTTGTTCCTATAATAATTTGATTATAGAGTTGCCTTGAGTATGTGTTCAAATAAGTTATATGCATATTGATGGGTCCCTTAGGATATGCATCGATTATCGCCAACTCAATAAAGTAACTATTAAGAACAATTATTCTCTCCCTCGGATTGATGATTTGTTTTATCAACTCAAAGGGGAAAGATAATTTTCTAAGATCGACTTGAGATGGGGCTATCACCAACTTAGGGTGAGAGGTGAGGATATACCAAAGACGACATTTCTGAATAGATATGGTCACTATGGTTTCTTAGTAATGTCCTTTGGTCTTACTAATGCTTCGGCAACATTTTTGGATCTCATGGATAGGGTGTTTCGAAGTTACCTAGATTCACTTGTCATTGTTTTAATTTATGACATCTTTGTATATTCAAAAAATGAGGGTGAACACATAAACCATTTGCGTGGTCGGTGGCATGTGAGAGAAGCATCCAAATCTTTAAAGATAGGATATCTTACGCTCCGGTGTTGATTTTAGGGTGTGTGCTTTTGCAAGATTGGAAAGTAGTAGGCTATTCTTTTAGAAAGCTTAAGGTGCATGAGATGAACTATCCAACTCATGATCTTGAGTTAGCGGCCGTGGTACTTGCCTTGAAAATACAGAGGCTTTACTTGTATGGTGTTCATGCCGATGTGTAAACAGACCACAAGAGTCTTCAATATGTGTTTACTTAAAAGAAGTTGAATCTTCGATGAAGAAGATGGTTGGAACTATTGAAATTTTACGGCATGAGTGTTCAATATCAATATGGAAAATCCATGGGTAGTATGTCGTATGTAGATTGGCTAGATTGGGTGTTAAATTGGAAGGTTCTATGGATGGTTTTTTATGGTCCATCATAACTCCGAATCATCATTGGTGGTTGAGGTCATGTCCAAACAACACCTTCATCAACCATTGATAGAGTTTAAGGAATCAGTTCTTGGAAAGATTAATGAGTCATTCTCCTTGGGGGGGGATGGCTTCTTTAGATATCAAGGAAGGTTGTGTGTTCCGAATGTAGATGATTTGAGGAACAAGAGACTTGATGAAGCTCATGGTTCCCCTTAATTCATTCATTCGGTACGAAAAATATGTACCATAACGTTAGGGAAGTGTTTTGGTGGAATGGATAAAAGAAGGACATAGCAAAATTTATTGCAAAGTGTTCAATTTTCCAACAATTTAAAGATGAATACTAAAAGTCGGATGGTTAACCTCAAGAAATAGAAGTTCCTACTAAGAAGTGGGAAGACATCTATATATATTTTATGGTAGGTTTGCCTCGGAGTTGGATAGGTTTACCAAATCCGCTCGTTTTATTCCTGTCTTGTATGCCTATTCTGCGGAAGATTATCTAGGGATCTTCATAGATGATATTGTGTGTCCCCATGGTATTCCATTAACCAACATATCGGATTGGGGTACACAATTTACATCTAGGTCTTAGAGGTCTTTCAAAAAGAGGGATGGGTACCACGGTGAAGTTAAGCACCCCTTTTATCCCCAAATGATGGTCAAGTAGAGTGTACAATTAAAACCCTTGAGGATATGCTTAGAGCGTATATCATTGATTTCAAGGGAAATTGGGATGCACATTTGCCTTTGGTGGAGTTTGTTTACAACAATAGCTACTATTCATCTATATCTATTGCCCCTTTTTATGTTTTCTATGGTAGGAGGTGTAGATCTCAAATTGGATGGTATGAAGTGGATAAGTCTCCACTTCTGGTCCCCATTGTGATTCATTACACTTTTGAGAAGGTTCATATAATAAGAAATCGCTGGCAAACATCCCATAGTCTTCAAAAGTCTGTGCCGATCATAGGAGAAAGGAATTAGAATTTAAAGAAGGCAATAAGGTGTACTTGAAAATTTGCCTATAAAGGGGGTGGTTGGATTTGGGAAGGAAGGGAAGTTGACACCTTGTTATGTCGGTCACTATTATATATTTCAAAGGGTTGGTAAGGTTGCCTATTATTTGAAAATCCCTAGTGAATTGGATTCGATTCATCCAATTTTTACATGTTTATATTATTAAGAAGTGTATCGGTGATACTAAGTAAATTCTTCTTATTGAATGTTTTCGATGTTAAAGTGAACCTTTCCTATGATGACGTTCTGGTTCAAATCCTTGATCCTCAAGTGAAGAGGTTGAGGAACAAAGAGGTTGCGTCCACAAAGGTGTTATGGAGGAACCACCTAGTGTATGGAGCAACATGGGAGGCGGAGGCCGACATATAGTCATGTTATCCTCATCTCTTTGCTAGATAATGTTAGTTATTCCTATGAATAATAGAAATAATGTGTTGATTTAAATTTGACTTGTTTTGCAAAGATATGCATGGTTATGGTAAAAGGTTTATGTTAAAATGAACTATAAGGAAAAATTTATCTTTTGCTTGAATTGCACTTGATTGTGTATTTTTATGTTGTTGCCTTCATAATGTGATATAAAGCATGTTGATATTTTGATAAAGAAACTTTGGCATAATTTCCTCCTATATGATATGTTGATCTCATGTTGTTATTGTGTGTAGGAAATTCCTAACGTTTACACTTTGAGCCGTAAGGGTGGAAATTTATGTTTTTTAGTCATTTTTGTAAATGCCATGATTATGTGTTCAATGGAGTTGTGTAACACTCCTTGAGTTATAATTCATATGGAAGTTGATATTGATGTGTTATATTGGTTGTTGGGATGCTAGTCTTTAGTTTATCATATCCTTTTTTAAATTTTAGTGTCTTTCATGGACGAGTGTTCCTAAGGGCGGGATAATGCAACACTCCGAAAATTCGAGACCGTATCTAGAGCCTATCATGAATGTATGATGGTTTAGAGACTTTTTTAAGACCTAAAATAAAGTTTATAAGTCATCTTGGATATTTTAGATACAAGACGTCAAAGAATATCCATGACGTCCCGAAAGTAGCTAAATTGAACTAGTTGGCGTCGCTATATTTGGTGAAGGTTTCGGACGGTCAAATGAATTCTAAAAGATGTAAAAAGTCACTGATCAGGTAGAGTGTGGTATAAAAGGTCTAAACGTCTAATTACGACGCCTCAAGGACCCCCAAAAGGGTCCTGGAGGAGGACCCAAAGATGGGTAGGCAGGCTGCCAAAGCAGTCTACGTAGTTTCATAATCCGTGGGCTGATGCACAAAGTGCAGCCAACACCGACCTCACTGGTTCATTCTCCTTTTAAAATTTAAAAATGTGTGTTGGCCCCGCAACGCAGAGCCACTTTGGAGATCCGTTAAAGTCATATTGTAGACATTTTTACCTCTCAGAGAGACCATTTATGTGAGGGGTGTTTTTGGTAATTTAGGGGGTGACTATATATTCACTTAGTATCAGTTTTAATCCAATTTAACTAACTCCAAACACAATTCCCAAAAAAAAAACCAAAACCTCTCACTTGTCTCTATTTTCTCTCTCCCAAAATTTTCCATTGAAGAAGGAACAAAACTTGAAGAAGATGGTCAATTTCTCTAAGCTTTCACTTCAACTTCGTGGAATAATCTTCTTTATGGTATGGATTCTCACTATTTGGAATCCTTTGCCCTAGAGGTCTTTTCAAAGTTTATTTCTAAATTACCCGATTTCATGGGGTTTTCCAATTCTAATGGGTTTTCTTCTAAATTTCAAATTGATGATAAATTGTGATTTCCTATAACTAATTGAGTATCGCTTTTTTATAATTTGTGTTAATTAATGCAATTTCATGTTGATCATGTTTCCTCCCATAATTTCCCAAATATTGGATCTTGGTCATGAATTGATGGGAATTGAAGAATGAATTGATCATTAGACTTGTTTTACCTATTCTAGTTCATGTATGGATTTACTAGGGTAAGATATCATTTGATTACATCAAATTCTTGATGAATAAATTATAAACCTTATTTCCCCAAACCCTAGGTTATGATTATTGTTAATTGGATAGTGATGATGCAATTGACCTAGTTCTTGTGTTAATTACTATTGATGATGTCGTTCAATTGAAACATTACTTTTGATTAGCCCAAGTTTGTGTTTGTATGACGATGAATGGAAATGTCTTGAATATGTGATTGTGAAATTATTTTTAAAATGAAAGGATATTCTCATATTATGACATGATGATGATGTTATGATAATCTCACATATGAGGGTTTCGATGAAAGGATATTCTCATATGGTTCCTAATGAACTAATGACAATGAATATACAAGGTATTAGACCCTATAACCTACATTAATCTATGATGATTAGTAAAGACATTAGAGACATTTCAAAAAGGACTCTAGCTTAGCACCGAGTAAACTTGAGTTAGTAGTGTCCCTTCCCACATAGGGATGGTAGGATCAGTAACGTACTCTTGAGAATGGAGACGATAATGAATGTAGCATAAACTGTGTCCCAAATATATCTTCTAGTTCTTGAACTATGTTGTCCCCATAAGAAAACTTGCTAGTGGATCCACGTAGTTGCTATGTTTTAATTTTTGTACTACCTTGGCAAGTAGTCCGGCTTCCATAGGTGTAGGGTTCAATTACACTGGATTCCATATTAGCTCATGGGGTCTACATTTGTTAAGGCAAGATGTTCCAAAAAGGTTAAATGAACTAAAGTAATGAACTCTAACTGCGATACCGTAAGGGGTTTAGCTTAGACTAGGTAAAGAATGGGACTCTACCTTAACATTGAACTAGCTTTCCTTGAGCGAAGTCTTAGGACGATGTTTTATATATGTATATGCGTATAATTGTACATGATATGTCAATGATGATCTTGCACATTTATGGTGTCTTATGATGTTGAATTCACTTATGCTTATGTGTTTGGTCACTATGTCTAAAGTATGATGATGATATGTACTCTTACATGACATGCTATTTTAAGTGGATATTAGTCATGGGTCTCATTGAGTTTACTTGATTGAATAAGGTTATGAAGCTTTGCTTGGTCATTGCACTTGTTTACTTAAAGAGGATTCATGGGTAATTGTCTTGCTTAGGTTATGTTGTAATAAACTCTAATCCATGCTTGTTGATATTATTGTTTTGATGATAGATTTTCCTTGAATATTTGTTCAAATAAGTGATATGCATGTTGATCTCACTAGACTTAGCATTGGTGGTTTCGTGATGTATAAGGCTTTCTAAATTTAAATTAATGTAATTTAATGAAATATTCCTCTTTAGCATTATTTACTTGTTTCGGTGCATATACTCATAGTTCGTACAAGTGTGTACTAACCCCATGTTTATGTTTACTAAAAATTATAGGATGCGGCCGTTGAGCTTAGTTGAAGGCCATTGAAGACTACTTGGATATTTCCCAAGTGTTTTGTAGGTCTTCACCTTCCGAGGCAATGCCACTATTTTGCAATTTCATATTGCTTAGTCATAAATACAATTTCGTTCATTCTCTTTCGTTGTTGAGATTTTATATACCAATAAGGCCTTTATTGGAATGAAGTATGGATTGAACCCAAGATGTTGTAGTAGGCATAGATGGTTTAATACGAGACGTATTCTAGACTTCTTCTGTATGCATATTGATATTTATGTGTTTCCAATAAAAGTAGAAGACTATTTATTGTTCCTATACGAAGGGTCTATGCATACTCCATATGAATATATTATGTTTATGTAGAGGTTTATTTAAACCTCAATGTAGAAGTTATCAAAAATTTTTAAATTTTGAGCAATTTATCTATGATAGGTAATGATGTAAGCTAAGAGGCTAGTCTTCGTCCTCAAAGAAAAACGACGACGTTGGTAACGTCTAGGGGTGCTTCGTGGACGTGAAAAAAATACTACTCTAAGGTCATGATACATCTTTGTTGAACCCCGATGAATGGAATTATGGGAACCATGATCTTCTTCAAGAATAGAGTTTCTCAAATCATCATTTGTGGGCATAAAAAACCTTCCTTCATACCTGAAGACACCATCTACCCCCAAGGAGAATGACCCATTAAGCTTACTAAGGACCGAAATCTTCGAATCCTTTAATGATTGATCAAGGTGTCGCTTAGAATTCTTCACAACCACCAAAGATGATTCAATGTTATGATGGACCATAAAACTACAATTTGATTAATCTTCCAATCGAACACCCTATTTAGCCAACCTATGAACATTTTTCACTAGGTCATAGAGCGTCCTCAACCACATAGGCTTTGCTGGGGTTGTACAGAACACACATGTCGTAATCTTTCAAAAATTCCAACCACCTTCTTTGCTGGAGATTCAAGAACTTTTAAGTAAAGACATATTAATAACTTTGTGGTTTGTATACCCATACAAATAATTCCTACATACTTTAAAGGTTAATACCACGGCCACTCACTTATGATCATGAGTTGGATAATTCTTCTCATGCACCTTAAGTTATCTAGAAGCATAGGCTTCGACTTTCCCATGTTGCATAAGAACACACCCTAAACAAACTCGGGATGCATCATAATACACAATGAAACCCTTGGTCCCCTCCGGTAATTTCAACACCAAAGCAGAGGTAAGCCGCTCTTTCAAGATATGGAAGTTTCTTTCACATTCCTCCAACCACTCAAATTTCATACTCTTTTGCGTTAAAGTGGTCTAAAGAGATAAAATGGATGCAAAACCGTCCACAAAACCTTCTATAATATTACGCTAGATAAAAAAGCTTTGAATGTCTATTGGAGTAAATGGTCTAGGCCAATTCTTTATCGCTTCAATTTTGCTTTGGATCAACCTAAACCTCCTCTCCAGAGATGAAATGACCAAGAAACGTCACAGACCTCAACTAAAACTCACATTTGCTATACATGTCAAATAATTGGTTTTGCTTAAGCATTTTCAACACAAATCTTTGATGATCTATGTGTTCACCATAATTTTTTGAATATACCAAGATTTCGTCAATGAAAAAAATGACTAATGAATCTCGGTATCCTTGAACCATTCTATTAATGAGATCCATAAACGCTGCAAAGGAATTAGAGTAATACCCAAAAAATTATTTAGGGTGTCACTAGCCTCACTTGTTCCTATAATCTTGTTAACATGTTAATGTTGTGCTTTAAAGTATGTTTAGGTGATGAAGTCACTTATGTTCCTTATATGTGTTTATGTGTGTTTCATGAGATTATGAGTTCCTTATATGAGTTATTATAGTATTTATAGGAAATGAGTCATGTTTTGTGAAGTTTGAAGGTCAAACGTCCAATAACGTCCATGATGTTCAAAAGGTTTTCCTTGAAATTACCATATATCTTAAAATATAAAGAAATAAGGGAGACATTACCTATCAAATTAAATATATTTGAATCCATTTCCAATGCCACCAATTACGCGTCAATCTAGTTTTCCAGTAAAAAATTATATCCATTTTGGTGAATGGTATAGTGCAGTTCTGTTTTTGCCGTGGGAAAATATAAATTAAGATAATTTTCCTCTCCTTTTACACTAGGAAAACCTAAATAAAATGGATTTCACAAGTCCTATAAAGATTTAAATATTTCTAATTTCACTTTTAAATTTATCATTCTTTTCTCTCAGAAACCCTAGGAAAAAACCTGAAGAAAAAAATCAAAATAGAAGATTCCATTCACGAAAATTCAAGATTTGTAAAGCTTCTTTAAATAAGGGTAAGATTGAAGCTAGGGTTGAAGTTCTTCATTGATTTCTTAACCAAATTTTAGTCGTTTCTTCATCTAATAATGGTATGGTGATCCTTCATATCGAAGTAACTTTTCACTTGGAGAGTTAATCTCAAAGTTTTCAAAGAAGTTCCATGATCAAATCCCTTCTTCATCAATCTAGGCATGGGTTATTTCTTAAATTTATTTCAAAATCATAATATGAATGTATTGATTATTATTTACTGATTTGGACGTGATTTTCAATCAAATTGCATGATAAACCCATGCTCTTTCACCAAATCGATTTTAGCCTATGTATGACTTTATGATCTTGATCTTATGCACATCTATTTGTGTTTAAATTTTGCTAATATTCTTATGTCCAATGTCTAGTATGTATATTGATGGTTAATCATTGATGAATTATCTATGTGAACCAATGTATGAATATTTTAATAAGGCTATCTTTGATCTCTATGTATTCAGTATAACATTGATAGTTAAATGAATAAATGGGGAATTTGATTATCTTAAGATTCTTGTATCTACTTCATTAGGGTAATATCATGGTTTAATTTTGGGTATAAATCTTGTATGATCAAAGTAAAGAAGTCTTAGTATGAATTATCTAGGTTCTTCTAGTTTATCATGTGATAACTTGTAATCTTGACGTTGGGATTGTTGTGCAGTGATTCGATCATGGTGAATTGTCCTTAGCTACTTCCTATACGTATAATGTGATGATAATTAGGTTTAATTTATACAATATGAATAGATAACCACTGAATAGGTAAAGATTTATTTAGGTTCTTATAGCCTATAGCCTTGGTAGAGTAATGTATATGTAGTGATTAATATTCTAGGGTGGATGAAACATCTTTAAGATATGATGTTCTATCTCTTTATCTACTGGCCTAAAAGTATATTTTTGATATTATTGATCAACAATAATAGGGAAATTTGTTGATGATCTATAACTCTCTACATCCTAGTATATATATAAGATGAATTGTATTAGATTGTAGTATGATCTTGTATCAAATTGTACATGATTTCTATTATAATTTTTTGTACTTTAGCTACTTCCCTATACTTGAATTGTTGATTAAAGAGTATCAATTTGTCAACGATGACCAAAGGCTAAATGATTGGTAAGAATTGCTCTACTCTTCAACTTCTCTATAGTATTGTTGATGGAGTCTTGTATGGCATATGGAGGTGTTTACATTATTATAATTATATATGTGTTTACCATGGCCTTTAAGTCAAATTGATGAATATATGAATGTATGGTTATGATGATCACCTTATATGTAACTTCTGCCTAGTCTTGTACTCTAGTTGTGAATCTAGGTTATGTTACTATTGTTATGAGCATGTGAATGATTATGTTAAGTTTATGTGTAGGTGTTGTCATAAATGAAATATTAAGGAATTATGCTACCTACATATGCACCGCTATGTGAATGCATGAATAGTGAAGTTAGAAGTCTTAATAGTAATATGAAGGTGGCTTGCTCCTATGCTACTATGTGTTGTATGGTCTATACTTGGTTGTGGAATTGTTGTCCTAAGAGCGTGGCTGACTCAATGTGTTGTTGATAGCCATGTTGTGATCATATTGACCAATGTATACACACCTCACTCTACATTCATGCTTACAAGTAGTATAGGATTATAGTGTCTAATGAAACGTTGTTTTCATACTCACTTGTGTCAACTACAATGCATGTTAACTTTATATCTATGAAAGTATGATATGTGTTTCCTTAACTATGATAAATCGATAGGTGTACTAGTATGGGCAAGGGTATGGGACCATGTCTATGCATTGCACATGTGTACCTTGATATGATAGTTCCTAGGTTTGGTCTCTTACGTACTTGGATATGAATGCATTATTATGTTATGAGCATCTATTTTATGTTATAATGTAATGTATGTGGTATGATGCAGTACTATCATACCTATTGTCTAAATGTGTTTATATGAAAGCATGGCTCATATAGTTTCACTTGTACACCTATGCATGAATGGAGTGAAGTATGAACATGTGTAGTCAAAAGGTGTTATGTGAAAGGTTTCCTCACATGTATGTACACGCACAAATGAATGATTATCTAGTCAATATAGGGTCTCTTGAAAGGTGTTCTCAACAGTATCCTAAACTCTATAGATGCATACATATGCTATGTCCATGTGATAGGTTTTCTCAAATAATATAGGTTGATGAAAGGACTTCTCATCCATAACATATGTGCTAAGAATATGAGGAGTGAATCTCCCAAAGACTATGTTACATCATATAATGTAATAAAGACTTTTAATAATGAAATTTAGCTTAGCACCTAGTGAACTTGAAGTGAAGTGTGTCCCTTCCTATTTGAGGAATGTAGGTCACAATAATCCTCATGAGGTTGATAGACCCATGAACCAAAAAGGGTGTTAAAGTGATGTTTCCATGATGCCTCCAAGTTCCATGGAGCTTCACATGTACATTGCACTTGTAGATTTGTATTGGGATTATACATGAGGTTTCATAAGGTTTTATATGACGAAAAATAAGTTTATATGCATAATGACAAGAGTTTATTGTAATGTTCTTATTTCTTGGACTAAGTGTGTCGTTCATGTATTATACTTCTATGAGGGGATGTGTTGGCTTACATAAGTTATAATAATGATTCCTTTTGGCCTTAAGGTTATGGATTGCTCTAACTATCATTAGAGGGTTACTTGGGATATTATGAAGTCAAAAGAAAGATGTTCACTGCTAATGAAAAATACTTACTGTTAAAATAAAGATGTTCACTGCTAATGAAAAATACTTACTGTAAAAAGAAAAGAGCTCACTTTAAAGTGACCTTAAATGTGCATTAAATTCTATATGTGATTTTATATGATGTTTTGTCTTTGAATATGTCTATAAGAAGTATGTAAGTGATATAAATTCTATTGTATAAAGGTTTTACGAAGATTTACTCGAAAAAGGCATGAAGTATGATTTCAAGAAAATTTCATTTTTGAAATGCATGTTTTTGCATGGTAACCATTCTTTGTGCATTCTTGTACTAACTCCATTATCCTCTACTTTTTACAAAAAGTGCAGGTTATAGATGTCTTAAATGGTGAAGAGATTGATAGATGATTCCCAAGATCAAGGAAAGGAATCCCTAACTCCAAGGATTCCTAATATCATGTCTTTATTGTAAAAAATTTAAATATCGCACTTATGTATTATTTTATAAGGATCGTGTCCCTAAAGTACTCTTATGATGTCGGTCTACGATATCAAATGAGACTAGAGTCTTTAACTATGTATAATGATATATATATATATATATATATATATATATATATATATATATATATATATATATATATATATATATATATATATGAAGTAATGTTCTAGCATATGATGTGCTAAAAAAGTATTAAATTTTCCGCTAAATTTACCTATTACAATTCGATGAATAATAGTTATGGGCTTGCATAAGTCCTCAGAGAGGTCAAGTACACGATGTTACTTCTACGGGGTTCTTCCCGGATGTGACATTTAGTGATACAAAAGGACATTACTAATAAATCATAATGGCAATATCTAATACCCAATGCCATTTTTTGTGTATCCTTACCTCTCACCCTATGTTGGTGATACCCCGATCACGATTCAATCTTAGAAAAGTAGCTTTCCCCTTGGAGTTGATAAAAAAAATTTCAAATATAAGGGAGATGATAATTGTTCTTAACTGTGACTTTATTGAGTTGGAGATAATCAATGCACATTCTAAAGGACCCATCCTTCTTTTTCACAACCAACATCGGTGCACCCCATGGAAAAATATTAAGTCTAATGAAGTCTTTGTCTAGTAAGTCTTTGATTTGAGCGTTCAACTCTTTCAATTCGTCTAGAGGCATCCGACAAGGAGGAATGAAAATGGGTTGGTATCTGGTAGCAAGTCAATATCAAATTCAATTTCACGTTAGGGAGGGATTCCTGTAACATCATTAGGAAAGACTTCCAAAAATTCTGTTACTACGGGGACTAACTCAATAGCAGGATTTTTGTATTTTAAATCTTTGACTCTAACTATATGATAAAAACCCTTTGAGATCATTTTACAAGACTTAAGAAAAGAAATGATACAATTTTTAGGAATAGAATTGCCCCCTTTCCACTCGAAGACGGGTTTACTACCAAAATTGACTTAACAATTCTTCTTCTACAATCAATGGAACCAAAACAATACTTAAAATAATTCATCCCCAATATGACATCAAAATCGACCATATCAAATGTTACTAATTCAACATGAGTACATCTATAAGCAGTATTATTGGACAATGTCTACACACACTCTTTGCAACCACCCACTCACCTACCGGGGTACTTACCATGAAAGGTTCATTTAGAATATTGGGCAAAATACTAGTTTTTCTAGTTATCAATGGAGTTACAAAGGATAATGTAGCAGACGGATCAAGTAAAGCATAAACATCAATAGAGAAGACTAATATCATACTTGCCACCACATCGGGAGAACTATCTTGTTCACCTTTAGAGCGTAGAGCATAAAAGTTATTATTCTATAGCGCATCAACATTAGAACAAATAGCTTGAGGTTACCCACTTGTGTTGACTCTTGCCAAAACCAAAGTAATTGTCTGTCCAAACAAGGAAATCAGAAAAATGTTTCGTCCTACAATTTCCACAAGTTGGTCTCTTTTTTGGTGAGCTAGTATCTCTTCCCTTTTGAGACTAGTGTTAAACACCATATCATCACGAGTCTTGAAAATTTAGAAGAAGATTGATTAGAAAACCTCTTCATGAACTTAGGATTATCTTGAATGTAAAGCCTACCCTTAGAAGAACCACCTTCATAAGACCTTCCCTTCTTGGCCTCTTTATTCTTCCTCGTTAATCTTGTGTTCTTCCAATTTTTGAGTATGAACCATGATATGAGAGATATTCATATTATCATGAAGCTCAGCCGAATTACATTCTTCAACCAATTCATCAGACACCCCCGTAAGAAAATTACACATCTCATCCCTTCTGTTTGAATCAAAGGATGGAGCATACTTGGAAAACTATGTAAACATAAAATAGTAGTCAAGTTCAATTATACCTTGTCGACGAAGATTGATGAATTATTCCACCTTAGGTTCCCTCTTTTCTCTAGGATATAACCTACAAATAAAATCCATCTTGAAGATCGCCCAAATAACCGGACCAGCCCTTAGTGCCTTATAATCCCTCCATTGCACGTACCAAGTTTGGGCCACATCTTGAGTTGATTGGCCTCCAACTTGCCTTCTCAATTGAGGTCACACCCATATCAAGAGAATCTTATAAACCTCATCAAAAATATCATGTGGGTCGTCATCCGACTTCGACCTAAAGAATAAAGGTGTATTAATTCTAGTAAAGTCACTCAAACGAGAGGCCATGTTGTTAGCATGTTGAGACACTCGAGGTCCAACTTCCCCATTCATTTTGGTCATCATGGCTGCACTTGTGAAGTGATAAAATTTTCTTGAGAGGTCATGGTTTGGGTTAAAGTGAGAAAAGCCTCCCTTATGTCTCTATTGGTCATTGGTTGATGAACAACCGGAACTTGATAACCCATAGCAACTTCTTCAAGTGGTTGCACTTG
The DNA here is from genome assembly GCA_027705065.1 of Solanum peruvianum. NCBI lineage: Eukaryota > Viridiplantae > Streptophyta > Magnoliopsida > Solanales > Solanaceae > Solanum > Solanum peruvianum. The sequence goes on along the minus strand of JAKWJD010001765.1, from coordinate 30,071,735 downwards.
GTTGTCTTGTGGACGCACTTGGTCTTCTTGTGCTCCCAGATTTGCCATTTCTTCCTCGGTCCTTCTAATATCTGCTCTTTGAGTATTCATACCTATAACCACAATAAGAGGTTTAGGTGAAACCACATAACAAGACTCTAGAGGCACGACTGAGGAATACAAGAAGATGAGTGTTTCTAAGAATCACATATTCTCTCATTCCTAAGTGTGGCGCGCTTCACAATTATGAATATGAATCTACATAGACGTGGTTTAATAAGACATCATTTCTAGGATATTCATCCTCATGCTCTGATACCATGTTTTTCACATCCTATCATGTTTGAAGAATCATATTGAGAAAAATTGGAAAATTATAACTTTTCATCTACAACTAGTTCATGAGGTTTACTTAGACCTTGAGTTAAAACATAATTTATTTATAGAAAGTATACATAGACTCCTCATATAAGAAGCTTACATAGTCTTCTTGTTTTTTGCCACATATTGACAACATACATAATATAGTCTTAAACAGGAATGTCTCATTTTAAACCATCTAAACGGAATAGAATAATACAAGTATAGCCCTTACACAAATGTAAAAGTGACACTTATGGCTTAGAAAAATACTTAACACAACATGAGTAAAATCAGAGTCTTTAAACTCTAACAAAGTAACATAGGTAGAGCAATCAAAAGGCATCATCCTCGGAAGATGAGGACATACCCACGCTTGGAGAAATGATTCAAGCCTTCTTTCTAAGTGGTGATAGGAAAAGGTTGAAATGGTGTTCAAACCTCACTTGCACTAAGTATGGAATATATGCACATTCAATATATTAATCATGGTAAAAAAGACATTTTTTCCAAACAATGCCAAGTTACTTTGAAAAGCCTCATGCACATTCAAGAACACATATAAGACAATAATCACCTATACTTTAAGACAATAGAATTTTTAACACAAGACCATCCTACTCAAGTTAAGCAAAGTCAACATGTTCATATTATAATAGAATTAATGATCAACATAACTCCAACATCATGTAACAACAACAAACCATGCATATGAATTCATGACACCATACACTAAGCAAGACCACTACTTATAAGCCCCCATTAACTCTAAAAGTGCAATGACCAAGTAAACCCCCATAACCTTACCCAATCAAGAAAAACAAATAAGGAATCATAAGAAATGCCTACCATCACATGACATGGTATTAACAGTAGTCATCATCATACTTTATCAATATAGTGTATTAACATGTTCATACATGACACCAACATCATATAGTATCATCAACAGATAAAGTCAACATACATTTCATTCAATTTATAAGAGCATAAAACATATGAACATGCTCGTAAGACTTCCTCCAAGGCCAACTAGTGCAATGCATAGGTAGAGAACCATACACCTACCTAGACTAACTTAAACCCCTCAAGTCATCCTTGTTAGATTGAACTATGTTGCTTCATTTTACTTTTGGGAACATCTTGCCATATCTTACATAGACCACATGAAACAATGTGCAATCTAGTGTCATGGAACCCTAAACAAATATACGGAGGATTAATTTCTAACATAGTACCAAAACATGAACATAACATTTATGTGGATCCACTAGCTAGTACTGTTATGGAGACAACATAGTTCAAGATCTAGGATATATAGTTGGGACACTCTTTATTATACATGCATTTTAGTCTCAAATCTCATGAGTACATTAGTGATCCTACCTTCCCTATGTGGGAAGGGACACTCGTCAATACTAGTTCATTTGGTTCTAAGTTAGAGTCCCTTTAAAAATATATTCCATTAATGATCATAACTTATTTAGGTAATAAGGTCTATACCTTATATAGTAATAGTCATAACTCAATAGCAATTTCTTGAGAACATGTTTCATTACAACCCTCTTATGTGAGATTAACACATTGACATCATTATATCATTGTAAGGAACATATGTACTTCATCACCAACCTTGTATAATTACATCTCAAGCATATTCTCACAATAACATAATAAAGACTTGTCAATTGAACATCGTAACAACCCTACTCAATCTAATCATAATGTATACTTCACTATAACTTCATCACTAAAGCCAATTAATCATAATTAAAGTAAAGTTTTGAGATCACAAGACTTAGCCCAATATCCTTCACAAGCCATTTTCATAGTATTACCATCAACCAAGTCAATTCATTCCAATAATAGGTATAATAACATCCATGAATGGTAAATAACACAATAATTTAGTTAATTGAATCACTAAACATCAATTCATCACTAGTTCATAAACTATGGTTAGGTATTCAGGAAAATTTCAAGATCTATTCCACAAACTACGTTAACTCATCAAGAACATGCATAATTGAATAAGAATAAATCATAATTAAGTATAGTAAAAAAAAGTAACCATAAAAAATACAGTTTAGGTAGACAACTTTGTAATAAAAGAAAACCCACTTGAAACACATCTTTTTTGAAGTAATTATTTGGAGAACCCTCCAACGAAATGAATCCCAAAGTTTAAAGGATACCATAACTTGTTAATTTATAAAGATTTATGGACCAAAGCAGTCTTTTTATTCCCTAGAACCTTCCTTTGTTTGGTCATCTATGGAATTTCATTAGCAGAGAAGAAGAAGAGAGAAGGAAGAGCGAATGAGTTTTGGGATTTATGATAGTTGGGTAAGTTTAATTAGGATATGGTGTTTATATAAGTCATTAAATAAATTAATTAGATATCCCTTAACACCTAAATAATAACTAACCACCTAACTAATTAATTGAACTAATTAAAAGGAAGCCAAAATAATGACCTGACCTACGCGCCGTAGGTCAGTCAAGGACTAGTGTCCCTTCCGTGTTGCACATCTGTCACTTTGGTCAGACACTTAACAAAATAAATCCTCAAAAACTCGAATAAGGGACCAGCGACGTAGTCCATCGATGCCACATTAATTGGACAGCGCCTGGTCGATAGGCATCGTTGGTAGACATTCTCAATTTGATTTCTTTTAGAAAAAATGCAAGGGTCGTCCTCAAGGACCCTTTCTTTGGTCCATCGGGACTTATACATGGATGTTTCGACTATAAACAAACTTTAATACCTGTTATACACATTATTATAAAATTCTGTGGAATTTCGACCCCTAAAACGTTTTAAATAGGCAAAGGCACATTAGAACCTTTTGAACAAATTTTCAAACTTCATGAATATTTCTTGACTTTTCGATTCTAAAACTTCTTCAAAGGCATATATAAATTATATTTGACCTTAAAAAAGTGTTAAAACTCTTATACTCTTATGTTAAGCTCTAGATTAGGCTTTAGACTTTTTGAGTATTAAATAAAATACCTTGAGTTTCAGGTATATATACATGGAGAAAAAGAATGGATGCAATCAAGCAAAAAGGAAAAAAAGACAAGATGAAAAGAATGAAAAAATAAGACTTGAGGATCGCCGAACCCATTTGAGTGTCATCTAAATGTTACATCGTAAACTCTCTTTCCAGTGATATGCTCTTTTAAGGAAAGGATCATATTGGCGAAGAAAAGGAGTAGTCGGCGTGTGTTCGGGCGGTATTGTGAAGCAGTATTATGTCACCTAATGATCTAAAAAACAAATATGCAGTAGGTTAACACAAGATGGCGATGCAAATACAAAATGGTGGATCACAAAGTTCATTGGTGATCCTGATTAATTGTGTCGAGTATTCCATCAAACCATAACCTTTGGAAAAATATCAATACCTATTATTATTATCTTTAGCTTAGAATAGGTAATCATATGTTGAACATTAAATTTTAGGCTTACAATGTACTTAGAGTTCTTGGGAACATTGCTCTTGAAAATTTGAGATTTGAAGATTTAAATCATGAAGAGATTTAAAGTGGGTGTTTGAAATTCATCATCATACACGCGATTGAAGGTGAAATAAAGCAAACCAAGTTCATAACACTTTGATTTGGAATCATTTTCTTACTTTTCATTATGTCTAGCTAAAACCCCAATTCTTGAGATGTGATTTTGTGAATATGCGTTAGATTATCCGTTGGGTCTTGCTTGTTGATGGTTTATTTGTTTTTTTAATTATTATTTTGTTTAGTAGTATTGTATGAACATAATGGGACTTAATTTTTTGTAAAAATTACACTTCTATAATTTTGGCTTGCTCATGAGAGAGTTCGTATATCTAAGATTACTAACTTGATAGTTGGTGATATTGGGTTAAAATAAGGTTCAGCTCGACAGAGTGAACCCTAGTCCTTCTCCGACTCACTCAACCCAAGAGAGTGAGTGTGATAGGGTGGAAGATTTTCTTAATTTGGAAAATATGTGTTCGAGATAAAACTATTTTATTTGGGGTAAGTTCCTCGAGAAAGAAATCCCCCTTATTATAGTCTAGTCCAGTCACAAATTTCCAACAAGATACTATTAAACTGATGTACCCAATAGTTCAGTTTATCTTGTATTACTATCACATCACAAGAATCCAATTTCCCATTAGTCTCTGTTATTATGTATACATTGTTTAGCTATTAATTTTCATTGAAAAATCACCACTGTTAAATGGCTCTTGCATCACCACTCTAATTTACTATGTATTTGTAACAATCCTCCAAATGAACTAGGAATAACTAAATAATAAAATGTATTTTAAGATGTAATAACATGTTAATTGGGTTATAAACATCTTGTAATAGTATGTTTCAAGATTTTTGACGTGAAATGTCAAAGGATGACCAAGACGTCCGTAAACTAGTCTTTTGTCTGCTAATGTGCCTTTCAATGATTGCTTTGTTTTAAGTGTTGTATTGGGTATAAAATGTTTGTAGTGTACCCTGGTATCTTATGATCGTGTTTAGGGTCAAAACGTCCGGATACGAATTTCCAATGACCAGCTAAAAGGTCCTTGAGAAAGACCTAAAGGATTCACAAAAGGCTGCCAAAACACTGTCATTGACTGCTACATTTGACTCCCCTTAAAACAAACGACACATTGTAAAAAGTGGCCATGAAACCACACTTAGTCGTGGGATTTTATCCCTCAAATGAAGATCCTCTGACAAAGATGAAGGAGCACCAGGACGAGGCGTTATTTAGTCGACGCTCTTTCAAAGTGTTGCCACTGAATGGCACCTGCAACACTTCTTTTGTCTTGGCCAGCCTAGCAGTGAATTTGTAAATTCACCCCATATAATAATTAGAGGGGTGACGTTTATTTTACCTATTTTGGGGTATTTTAAGTTTGTTAAAATATTGAAACCCCAAATTATATTTAAATATTCAAATTAAATGCTCTCTCAAAAATAAAATTCATTCTAGAGCTCTATTGGAGACAAAGCTCAAGAACAAGCTAGAAGATTGATTTTCAAGAGATTTATTCTCCAAAATTCGTGGGTTTTTATTGTATAAAGGTATGGTTACACTTCATACTAGAATAACCTTTCATCCAAGGAATCAATAATTTTCCAAAGAGTTTTTATGATAAAAATTTTAAATTTCCAATGTAAACATTGGCCCATATTCAAAAGGTTCTAAACGTCATTCTAATGATAAATTAAGGTTTAGTAGAGGTTTTCAAGATAATTTCCAATGTAATTCCATTAACAACCCATGATCTCCCTATTATCTAAATTTAGCCTACAGAGTGGAGTTTGTGACCTTTATTAGATTGTAATTGAATTATGTTTAGATTGTTATGTAATAACAAATTATATTTGCTGTCTATATCAATTGATTATGAATTTTTGATTATTGATATATCATGATGATGGCTTGGAGAATGTGTATGTGACCTAATATCTAGTCTATAGTATTGGGATTGATGTTTTATGGTTTAGTCCACTTATAGTGGGGTATTTACATTCTTGTCTGTGTATACATGTTCAAATGATGGCGTTAAATACAATAGATGTAAAGTGAGTTTATATATGATGATCATGAGTACGAAAGTTATGTATGTATTTTTCCATGTTAGTATAATTATTAAGGTGTATTGATAATGTGAATGAGGATTTTAAGGTAAGGTATGGTCTACTTGCTTCATTGTGCTGAATACTGTTATAAGACGACCCCTACCTATATAACCCTATTTGAGTGTGTCATCCCTTAAATAATAGGAGTTGTCTATTGAATGTTGAATGTGTTCTTATCTCCTAGGATAAAATGTGGGTGTGTGGTTTATAGTCCATATATTTTTATATATGTGAGTTATTCATGACTTGAGGGATATTGTAAATGAGTTGTAGTACCTCTAAGGGAGGTATCCTCAATGAGAATGATGTGGCTTTTATGTGTTCACGAGGACCAATATGTACACACACACAAAATCCTTGCATAACAAATTATGATACGTTTATGGTTTCAATTGAAATGATACTTCTCACATGCACCTCTATATGTTATTATGCATGAAATGTATATGGCTAATGAAGTGTGAACATTTTTTGTCTAAATGTGTTTATGTGAAGGTATTCTCAGATATGTATACACACACATAAATATAGATATTAATAAGACTAAGATAATCTAGTGAAAGTGAGTCTATTGAAAGGTTTTCAATTGTACTCAAAACCAAACTATGTTATGAATGTTACGATTATATGGAAGGAATCAGTCAAATAATGTAGATTCTATAATTAAAGGTCATTCTCATCTTAGAAAACTTTGAGCTATATGATGTATGAGAGAGTAAGTCCCTAAATCCTACTTTATGAATTTATTTTACAAAAGGCTTAAAGATATTAAAAAGGGAGTTCAAGCTTAGCACCAATTAGATAATTACAATGACGAAAACACCCCTCCGCTAATGCAATCTTTTCGATCGTCTAACTTCTATTCATGAGATTGAACCCTCACCACTAATGTAATCGGTTGGGCTTCTAGACAAAATCTCATCATTCCTTGACTACGTGCCCCAGTATGTTCTAGCTAGTGGATCCATGTAACGACCTGTTTAGTCATTTTGAGCAGCAGATTTTATTTTTGGAAAAACTGGCTGGGACGACGGACCCCACGACGGACCGTCATGGGCACGACGGACCGTCGAGGGTATCTCGTTCTAAAACACTTAGAAATTCTGAAATTGGGTACTGAAAATCGACTCTCTGAACATCGTGACGGAAGTGCAGTACGGACCGTCGTAGTCACAACGGGCCGTCACAGACTCTCTAAGAAAATTGAGTCGATGACGAACCTGCGTGACGGACCGTCGCAGGCACGACAGCCTGTCACACGTTGCGTAATCCCAGTTTGGGTTGGATTTCTTTACACGGTTTAAGGGACGTTTTGGACTATTCCTTCTTTAATTATAAAGTTAGAGGGTTAATATTAATATGTCTAATTACTTGGGGGTTAAAAGAGGTAACCTTAAGTTAATTAGTGGGTTATTATTTCCATCTTTCATACTTAATTATATGCTAATTAGGGTAAAAGAAAGAGGGTTGGAATAAGAAAACTAGAAAGAACAAAGAGAAAGAGAGAGAATTGATCGAGAAGAGGAAAACACAAAGCTTGGGAATTTGCTTGTTGATCACTAATCTTCGGTGGAGGTAGGTTATGGTTTTCACACTATTTGTAGTAAACTCAAAATAGTGAATGATATGTGTTAGTAGTATTGTAAACCCTTCTATATGCTTAATTGTATGCTTGCATGAATATGATTATGTAATTGTGAAATCAATAAGCATGATGAAGCTATTGAATCCCAAATCTTCATAAAAACCTAATCTCTTGTTAATGATGATGCCTTGGTGTAAAACAAGGCTTGATAAATTATATAATGAGATTGATGATGCCTAAGTATAAAAGAAGGCTTGATGAATTAGGGGATCGGGTGCCACGTTCCGGTACCAGGATAGAAATAGAGGATCGGGTGCCACGTTCCGGTACCAGGATAGAATGAGGATCGGAGTGTCACGTTCCGACACCAGGATAGAATATGAATCGGGTGCCACATTCCGGTACCAGGATAGAATGAGGATCGGAGTGTCACGTTCCGACACCAGGATAGAATATGGATCGGGTGCCACGTTCCGGTACCAGGATAGAATGAGGATCGGAGTGCCACATTCCGGCACCAGGATAGAATATGGATCGGAGTGTCACGTACCGACACAAGAGGAAGAAAGATGATGAATCTTGAAGAATGTTAATATACTCAATGTAATGAACATAATTCCCAAATGAGTATGATATTGAGGCTTGAGTCCTCATGGATGAACTTGTTAGTACTTATTGATGATTATAGTACTTGTTGTTGCTACATGTTGAGTATTATAGTTGTTTTATAATATTACATGATATATACTGTTTTCTATTTTGAGTTGGCCGATGATATCTACTCAGTACTTGTGGTTGTACTGACCCCTACTTTTATGTTTTCTTCTTTGTTAATTGTGGGGTGCAGCAAACGTGCCGTTGTCTTCAACTCAACAGTGATTCTAGCCAGTCTTCGTCACACCGGATCTTCAGGGTGAGCTAATGCTTCTAGCTTGGACTGGATCTTCTTCTTCAAGTCCTGATGCCTTGAACTTCCGGCATGGACTAGCTTTTACTTGTTTTAGTTTTTAGAATACTCTTAGTTTAGTCATTTGATTATAGATGTTCTTATGGTGATGACTTCCAGATTTTGGGGAATAATAGATGTTGAATATTAATAGTTATTGGATTGGTTTTTATTAATGAGTTTAAGTCTTCCGCATTAATTTCTGTTGATATACATTGAAATGTTAAGGTTTAGATTGGTTTGTTCGCTCACATAGGAGGGTAAATGTGGGTGCCAGTCCCGGCTCGATTTTGGGTCGTGACAATCCACGTAGATAGATACTATGTTGGTTCTACCTTGGAATGTATGACACCTTCTTTAGGTGTGGGGTTATATGATATCAGATTAAATGTGGCTCACATGGTCTATGTCAGTTATTTTTAAGTCTTCCTAATGCTAAGAAATGAACTTATATAAGATTATTAACACTTGTCATGATTCCCTTAATATCTACTTCATGTAGGTAGGACTATGCACCTAACTTATGCATTGCAGAAGTGGACATTAGGGGAAGTTATGATTAGGTTCCTTATAAAATAAGGATTTTTGTTCATGTATATTAATATCAATGAGCCATAAGGTTGAATTTACTTATGTCATGACATGAATTATGATTATGCATGTTAATTAGAGTTATGGATTATAAAGGTGTTTCTTAGTATGTGTGGGGGAATGGAACTTCATATGTAAATTTCACAAGTATGATGGTGAATGGGTTTTGACAGTGATTTTCCTATGATATAGACAAAATGGGTTATGACTGAGATTAAATGAATTAAACAGTTCTTATATGAACATTGATGAATTATTTTAATCTAATATTTAATATTAAATGCATGTGTCATATCTTATTGAATATGAAGTGCCTATGTCTTAGGTTACTTCCTAAGATCACTTGCTGTTAGAAGTATTACGGGATGCTACTTGTACATTCCACTAGAGTGGCTTTGGGTTTGTCTTGTGTGATAGTTCTTATGTATAGATTAATCCCTGTGATGTGCTTATGACCTTATGAATATAAGTGGTTCTATTGATGAATCCTATATATGAAAGACCATCTTTGTTGTCCTTATGGTCATACCTTGTACTAAGTATTACTTAAGGCTTACATAAGGAAATGAGTTAAGATTAAAAAGTGAGTTTATGTTTTGGAGCTATTGAATGTGTCTTCAATATAAAAAAATGTCTCAAAGTGTTTTTATGAGTGATATCCATATCTTTATGATCCATTTAGCAACATTCTGCTTATTGTATCAAATTCTTATGAAGTTTTACTTTAAAGACATGATGTAGTGTTTCTAATTAAATGTCACGACCCAATTCGAGGACGCGACTGGCACCCACATTTACCCTCCTATGTGAGCGAACCAACCCATCTAAACCTTAACATTTCAATATAATATCAACAGAAAATAATGCGGAAGACTTAAACTCATAAATAAAACAACTCAACTATTATTAATATTCCCAAAATCTGGAAGTCATCATCACAAGAACATCTATGATCAAATTACTAAACTAAACTATCTAAGAATGTCTAAGAAGCTAAAAATACATAAGAAACTAGTCCATGCCGGAAGTCAAGGCATCAAGACTTATAGAAGAAGATCCAGTCCAAGCTAGAAGCGTTAGCTCACCCTGAGATCCGGTATGACGAAATCTGGCCCGAATTACTGTTGTGTTGAAGTTGACGGAACGTTTGCTGCATAACACAAATAACAAAGGAAAACATAAAAGTAGGGGGTCAGTACAACCACACGTACTGAGTAGATATCATCGGCCAACTCAAAATAGAAGATAATATATATCAAGTAATATTATAAATCAACTATAAACTCAACATGTAGCAACAACAAATATTATAATCGTCAACAAATATCATCAAGTTCATTCATGAGGGCTCAAGCCTCATTACCATACTCATTTGGGAAATAAGTTCATTATGTTGAGTATATTATCATCTTTCAAGATTCATTATCTTTCTTCCTCTTGTGTCGGTACGTGACACTCCGATCCCCTACCACTATGTGTCGGAACGTGACACTCCGATCCCCTATATATGTCGGAACGTGACACTCCGATCCCCTATATGTGTCGGAACGTGACACTCCGATCCCCTATATGTGTCGGTACGTGACACTCCGATCCCCTAAATCTACGTGTCGGTTCGTGACACCCGTCCCACTAATACTATGTGTCGGAACGTGACACTCCGATCCACTACATACTATGTGTCGGAACGTGACACTCCGATCCACTACATTCATTCTATCCATTCATCCAGCCTTCTCTATACTAAGGCATCATCAATCCCATTACTTTAATTCGTCAAACCTTCTTTTATACCAAGGCTTCATCATTAATATCATAGATTAAAGTTTCTTTCAAGATTTGGGATTCAATGGTTTTCATCATGCTTGTTTTATCAAAGTCACATAATCATATTCATACAAACATACAATAAGCATATAGACAGGTTTACAATATCATCAACACATATTATTAACTATTAAGAGTTCACTACGAATATCGTAAAATAAACCATAACCTACCTCCACCGAAGACTAGTGATCAAGCAAGAATTTCCAAGCTTGTTTTCTCCCCTTTGATCGACTGCCCTCTCTCTCTTTCTTGTTCTTTCTCTTTTGTTTTCTTATGTTCAAACCCTCTTTCTTTTACCCTAATTAATCAAATAATTAAGTGTGAAAAAGGACAATAAACCCCCTAATTAACTTAAGGTTACTTCTTTTAACCCCTAAGTAATTAGACTTATTAATGTTAACCCTCAATCTTTATAATTAAGGAAAGAATAGTCAAAAACGACCCTTAAAACGTGTGGAGAAATCCTAAACTGCCTGGGACTGCGCAACCTGTGACGGGCCGTCGTGCCTGCGACGGTCCGTCACGGTGGTCGTCGCACCTCCCCAGGTTCCAGGTGGCTGTGACGGCCCGTCACCCCTGTGACGGTCCGTCCTGCACCTCCGTCCTGACGGTCAGAAACTCGTTTCTCGAACCAAATTCTCAAACGTTAAAGTGTTTTGCAACGGAAACTCACGACGGTTCGTCGTGGATGTGACGGAACGTCCTGCAGGTCCGTCACAATTTACAGAGAGTCGATTTTAATATCCAATTTGAAGAATTCTAAGTGTCCCTGGAACGACACCCCCTCTCGACGGGCCGTCGGGACCACGACGGTCCGTCGTGACACTCGTCGTTCCAGCCAGTTTTTTCAGAAATGGACTCTGTTGCTCAAAACGACTAAACAGGTCGTTACAATAGATACCAATTTACCCATCGTTCGTCCCCGAACGATCAAAAGAAGAAAAACGATGGCGAAAAGGAGTACCTGAATCTGTAAACATATGTGGATATTTTTCTTGCATATCTGCCTCCTTCTCCCAAGTGGCTTCTTCAACCGGTCGATTCTTCCATTAATCTTTGATGGATGCAATCTCTCTCGACCTCAACCTGCGGACTTCTCTATCTAATATAGCCACCGGTTCCTCTTCATAAGTCAAGTTCTCATCCAACAAAACTGAATCCCAACGGATAATGTAGTTTCCATCTCCGTGGTATCTCTTCAACATGGATACATTAAACACCGGATGCACTCCGGACAGCCCTGGGGGCAAGGCTAATTCATAAGCCACCTCCCCTATTCTCTTAAGCACTTCAAATGGTCCAATATACCTTGGACTTACTTACCCTTTTTCCGAACCGCATCACCCCTTTCATGGGTGAGACTTTCAACAAGACTTGTTCACCTTCCATGAACTCCACGTCTCTAACCTTTCGGTCTGCATACTCCTTTTGTCTACTTTGAGCCGCCAAAAGGTTTTCTTGAATAACTTTCACCTTCTCCATAGAATCTCTCAACAGATCAGTCCCCCAAGGTCTAACTTCAAAGGCATCAAACCAACCAATGGGAGATCTACACCTCCTCCCATACAATGCTTCAAATGGAGCCATGTCAATACTGGAGTGATAGCTATTATTATATGAAAACTCTGCCAAAGGTAAAAAGCTATCCCAATGGCCACCAAACTCTATCACACATGCACGAAGCATATCCTCCAACACTTGAATCGTTCGCTCAGACTGACCATCCGTCTGAGGGTGAAACGCCGTACTAAGGTCCAACCTAGTACCTAATTCTGCATGCAATGTTCTCCAAAACTTAGAAGTAAATTGCGTACCTCTATCTGATATGATGGAGAGTGGAACTCCATGCAACCGAACGATCTCTGAGATGTAGATCTTGGCTAACTTCTCTGCATTGTAGGTCACCTTGACCGGAATAAAATGAGCGGACTTAGTTAACCTGTCAACAATCACCCAAATAGAGTCATACTTACTCAATGTCTTGGGAAGACCAACCACGAAGTCCATCGCGGTTCTCTCCCACTTCCATTCAGGAATGGGCATTCTCTGAAGTGTTCCTCCGGGCCTCTGGTGTTCATACTTTACTTGTTGACAGTTTGGACATTTGGCAATAAAGTAAACAATATCGCGCTTCATTCTACTCTACCAGAAGTGTTGCTTTAGGTCGCGATACATCTTGGTTGCACCAGGATGTATAGAATATCCAGAACTATGAGCCTCGGTAAGAATGGTGGTGATCAAATCATCGACGCGGGGTACGCATACCCTTCCCTTAATTCTCAAAACACCTTCCTCATCAATTATTGACTCTTTAGCCTCTCCTTGCAACACTTTATCTCGAATTCACCTTAGTTTCTCATCATCAAACTGTTTCCCCTTAATCTGATCAAGGAAAGAGGATTTTGCCTCAACACAAGCTAACAATCCTCCCTTCTCGTTTATTTCCAACCTCATAAGGTCATTAGCCAGAATCTGCACTTCTCTAGCCAATGGGCGTCTAGAAGCTTGCAAATGAGCTAGACTTCCCATGCTTCCGGCCTTTCTACTCAAAGCATCTGCCACAACATTCGCCTTCCCTGGATGATACAAGATAGTGATGTCGTAGTCCTTCAGTAGTTCCATCCATCTCCTTTGTCTCAAGTTCAAGTCTTTCTGAGTGAATACATACTGTAGGCTACGATGGTCCGTGTAGACTTCACACTTAACCCCATACAAGTAATGTCTCCATTGCTTTAGTGCAAATACTACCCGCAGCCAACTCCAAATCATGGGTCGGATAGTTACGTTCATGCACCTTTAATTGCCTTGAAGCATAAGCAATCACATTCTTATCTTGCATTAGCACTGCACCCAACCCAGAATAGGATGCATCACAATAACACAATAAAGTTTTTACCCTCTACCGGCAAGGTGAGGATAGGCGCGGTAGTCAACAAAGTCTTAAGCTTCTGGAAGCTTTCCTCACACTCATCTGACCATACAAATGGAACATTCTGCTTAGTCAAGTTCGTCAATTGGGAAGCAATAGAAGAGAATCCCTTGACAAAGCGGCGGTAGTAGCTAGCTAAACCCACAAAACTCCGTATTTCTGACACATTAGTGGGTCTTACCCAATTTTTCACTGTTTCAATCTTAGAAGGATCTACCATCACTCCATCCTTAGAAACCACGTGCCCCAAGAAGGACACTGAATCTAGCCAAAACTCACACTTGGAGAATTTCGCATAAAGCTTTTTCTTTCTCAACAACTCTAACACCATTTTCAAATGCTCCTCATGTTCTTTCTTACTTTTGGAGTATATCAGTATATCATCAATAAACACAATCACAAAGAGGTCCAAGTATGGCTTGAAAATACCGTTCATCAAGCTCACGAAGGCAGCAGGGGCATTAGTAAGACCAAACGACATTACCACAAATTCATAATGCCCATACCTAGTTCGAAAAGCAGTCTTTGGCACATCCGTTGCTCGTATTTTCAATTGGTGATAACCGGACCTCAAGTCAATTTTTGAGAAGACACAAGCACCTTGTAACTGATCGAACAAGTCATCAATGCGAGGAATGGGGTACTTGTTCTTAATAGTTACTTTGTTCAACTGTCGATAATCTATGCACATTCGGAAACTCCCATCCTTATTCTTTACAAACAAAACCGGAGCACCCCAAGGAGATGCACTTGGTCTGATGAAGCCCTTGCTCAACAACTCTTGAAGTTGTGCCTTTAACTCTCTTAACTCTGCGGGAGCCATTCTATATGGGGGTATAGAAATGGGGCGAGTACCTGGTTCCAAATCAATGCAGAAGTCTATATCCCTATCTGGTGGCATACTGGGAAGATCTGCAGGGAACACATCCAAAAACTCACAGACCACTGAAACCGACTCGATCGAAGGTACTTGGGTAGTGTCATCCTCGAGATGTGCCAAGAAAGCTAGACAACCCTTACTCACCATCTTCTGAGCACGAATAAAGGAGATGATACGCACCGGATTGGGAGTGTAGTCACCCTCCCACACTAACGGATCTGCCCCAGGCTTGGCTAACGTTACCGTTTTAGCATTACAATCCAAAATCGCAAAGTTTGGAGAAAGCTAAGTCATACCCAGAATTACATCAAAGTCACCCATTTCTAAAATAACCAAATCTACATAAGTGTTGCTCCCCACAAAATTCACCAAACAAGACCTATACACTTTTTCGACTATCACAGACTCACCCACCGGAGTAGAAACACGAATAGGCATGTCAAGTAATTCACAATGTAAATTTAGACCGTTAGCAAATGAGGAAGATACATATGAAAACGTGGAGCCAGGGTCAGATACAGATGCCATGCAATCACAAACCAAGAGATTACCTGTGATAACAGCATCAGACGCCTCCGCTTCAGACCTCCCAGGAAAGCATAACAATGGGCCCTATCATTCGTCTGTCCGTTGCCCCTACCATGTTGTGTAGTAGTGGCTCCGTTTTGCCCATCACCTCTGCCGTTTTGGTGACCGCCATTACCTCGACCACCACGTCCTCCAGAAAAACGGCCTCTACTATGACCACCCCTACCTCTATCTAGTGGGGCTCTGTAACTCTGTTTTGGACAATTCCTCCTAATATGTCCAATCTCCCCACATTCATAGCACTCTCTGGAATCGGGCATAGGTCTCTCGGAGTAGTGTTGACCGTTCTGAGGTGGACCCCCAACTACAGTCTGTAGTGAAGACTGTATTGGTCGAACTGAGTGACCTCCGGAGTTCTGTCCTCTAGAGTAGAAACCATTAAACTCACCTCCCCTTTGAAATCTCTTTGATGTCGATGTCGTGGTGAAGTCATCTGGCTTCACTCCTTCCACCTCTATCACAAAGTCTACCACCTCTTGGAAGGATGTTGCTGTTGCCGCTATCTGTAAGGCTGAAATCCGCAATTCTGACCTCAACCCCTTCACAAAACGGCGGATCCGTTCTTGTGGACTGAAACAGAGTTGGGTGGCGTATCTGGATAGTGCGCGAAATTTAACCTCGTATGCATTAACCGTCATTCTACCTTGCTCCAGACTCAAGAACTCATCCCTCTTTCTATCTCTCAAAGTCCTTGGGATATATTTCTCCATAAATAGGGTAGAGAATGATTCCCAAGTCATAGGTGGTGCATCTATTGGTTGACACTCAACATGTGAACGCCACCACATTTTGGCGTTACCTTGGAACTGATAGCTCACGAATTCGACACCAAACCTCTCTACTATCCCCATCTTGTGTAGTAGCTCATGACAATCAACCAGAAAATCATAAGCATCCTCAGATTCTGCACCCCTGAAGACTGGAGGTTTCAATTTCAAAAACTTACTAAAAAGTTCGTGTTGATCGTTTGTCATAATAGGCCCAGTAGTCAGACGTGGAAATGTGCCTATTCCCAATGTTGCATCCATGCGGGGAGCCATAGTAGCCGCATGTCGTATCTCTTAAACCGGAGGTGTTGGTGCAGAAACCACTGGAGGTGCTTGACCCTGATCGGACAACCCGCTAAGATAAGCAAGTACTTGGTTGATCATCTCTGGGGTAGGTTGGGGTGGCATTTCCTCATTCTGCCCTTGTTCGGTTTCCCCTTCCTCACCCTCTCTTACTACTCCTCAGTCGGTGGAGGAGTCACTGCCCTAGTATCTGATGGGCTAGGGCTCGTCCTCTCCTCTAGAGGACGTCCTCCCACGACCTCTTCCACGGCCTCTTCCCGCTGTTCTCCCTCCCGAGCCACAGCCCCAGTGGCTGGCTCAGTAGTTTCCTGTCCTTCCGTTGTCGCTGCTGGTGCGGTCGTTGCTCTAGTTCTAACCATCTGCGAAATAGAGTGAAGATGGTCAGATACCAATTTGTATCACCTAGATACCAATTGGACTCAAGTAGTAGCACGAAAGAAAGAATGAAAGGCGTCCCCCTACCGTTCCTTAAGACTCTACTAGACCTGTTCTTGTGTGATGAGACCAATGAACCTAATGCTCTGATACCAAGTTTGTCACGACCCAATTCGAGGACGCGACTGGAACCCACATTTACCCTCCTATGTGAGCGAACCAACCCATCTAAACCTTAACATTTCAATATAATATCAACAGAAAATAATGCGGAAGACTTAAACTCAAAAATAAAACAACTCAACTATTATTAATATTCCCAAAATCTGGAAGTCATCATCACAAGAACATCTATGATCAAATTACTAAACTAAACTATCTAAGAATGTCTAAGAAGCTAAAAATACATAAGAAACTAGTCCATGCAGGCATCAAGACTTATAGAAGAAGATCCAGTCCAAGCTAGAAGCGTTAGCTCACCCTGAGATCCGGTATGACGAAATCTGGCCCGAATTACTGTTGTGTTGAAGTTGACGGAACGTTTGCTGCATAACACAAATAACAAAGGAAAAACATAAAAGTAGGGGGTCAGTACAACCACACGTACTGAGTAGATATCATCGGCCAACTCAAAATAGAAGATAATATATATCAAGTAATATTATAAATCAACTATAAACTCAACATGTAGCAACAACAAATATTATAATCGTCAACAAATATCATCAAGTTCATTCATGAGGGCTCAAGCCTCATTACCATACTCATTTGGGAAATAAGTTCATTATGTTGAGTATATTATCATCTTTCAAGATTCATTATCTTTCTTCCTCTTGTGTCGGTACGTGACACTCCGATCCCCTACCACTATGTGTCGGAACGTGACACTCCGATCCACTATATGTGTCGGAACGTGACACTCCGATCCCCTATATGTGTCGGAACGTGACACTCCGATCCCCTATATGTGTCGGTACGTGACACTCCGATCCCCTAAATCTACGTGTCGGTTCGTGACACCCGTCCCACTAATACTATGTGTCGGAACGTGACACTCCGATCCACTACATACTATGTGTCGGAACGTGACACTCCGATCCACTACATTCATTCTATCCATTCATCCAGCCTTCTCTATACTAAGGCATCATCAATCCCATTACTTTAATTCGTCAAGCCTTCTTTTATACCAAGGCTTCATCATTAATATCATAGATTAAAGTTTCTTTCAAGATTTGGGATTCAATGGTTTTCATCATGCTTGTTTTATCAAAGTCACATAATCATATTCATACAACATACAATAAGCATATAGACAGGTTTACAATATCATCAACACATATTATTAACTATTAAGAGTTCACTACGAATATCGTAAAATAAACCATAACCTACCTCCACCGAAGACTAGTGATCAAGCAAGAATTTCCAAGCTTGTTTTCTCCCCTTTGATCGACTGCCCTCTCTCTCTTCTCTTGTTCTTTCTCTTTTGTTTTCTTATGTTCAAACCCTCTTTCTTTTACCCTAATTAATCAAATAATTAAGTGTGAAAAAGGACAATAAACCCCCTAATTAACTTAAGGTTACTTCTTTTAAAACCCTAAGTAATTAGACTTATTAATGTTAACCCTCAATCTTTATAATAAGGAAAGAATAGTCAAAACGACCCTTAAAACGTGTGGAGAAATCCTAAACTGCCTGGGACTGCGCAACCTGTGACGGGCCGTCGTGCCTGCGACGGTCCGTCACGGTGGTCGTCCCACCTCCCCAGGTTCCAGGTGGCTGTGACGGCCCGTCACCCCTGTGACGGTCCGTCCTGCACCTCCGTCCTGACGGTCAGAAACTCGTTTCTCGAACCAAATTCTCAAACGTTGAAGTGTTTTGCAACGGAAACTCACGACGGTTCGTCGTGGATGTGACGGAACGTCCTGCAGGTCCGTCACAATTTACAGAGAGTCGATTTTAATATCCAATTTGAAGAATTCTAAGTGTCCTGGAACGACACCCCCTCGACGGGCCGTCGGGACCACGACGGTCCGTCGTGACACTCGTCGTTCCAGCCAGTTTTTCCAGAAATGGACTCTGTTGCTCAAAACGACTAAACAGGTCGTTACATTAAATGTCCTATTTAAAATCATGTTTTTCGATGGTTATAATATTAAGTGCATTCTCGTACCAATACAAATATTCTTCATCTTTTTATCCAAAGAGTAGGTGCTGATTACTAGAGGATATATCCTACAATGAGGAGCTTGGATTATTATTCTCAATTCAAGTGTTTCCTTAATGATTCAATGACCTTCATGACAAGAGTTTAAATTATGTTATTGTAATAGTGTAAAATTATTCTTTTGTATTGTTAAGCCTCGTGCCCTTAATTTATTTATGTCGTGTCTAAGATGGCAAGATGAGACATAATGTCTTAATTATATACTTATGATTTATAAATGGAATGGCTTTTTATTATTGTGTTATACTATGAAAAACTGTTAAAGTTTCTTCTAATTTTATGAAGATGAAATGAAATATATATAAGGTATTGTATAATACCTTCGAGAGGTCAAGTACGTCATGTTACTTATAGGGATTTTCTCCGATCGTGACAAACTTGGTATCAAAGCATAAGGTTATAAAAGTGGTCGTAGAATAAAAGTCTTATAATTCCACGTCTAGTATAGCCTTGTTCATCAGTGTGAGTCATGAAACATCTATGAGCGAGAGACTATAGGATGGTAGAAGTTTCACCTTCTACATTACTCTTGTGTTTTGTCATAGAGCTTATCTGTATATGATCTCTCTCTTATTTCATTTGTAAGGTTTACTTCTTGATGTGATTCTTTAGATGGGTGATGTCTCAAGGTTTTAGGGAGACAAAGGTTCATCATAGAGACTATAGGATGGTAGAAGTTTCACCTTCTACATTACTCTTGTGTTTTGTCATAGAGCTTATCTGTATATGATCTCTCTCTTATTTCATTTGTAAGGTTTACTTCTTGATGTGATTCTTTAGATGGGTGATGTCTCAAGGTTTTAGGGAGACAAAGGTTCATTCTGATGCTTCTTATTGTTTTATGACTAGATGAATATATGTGAAGGTGGATTTGGATGATTTCTTATTTATTCCTATAAGTGACATATAATATTTTAGGTAATACATTCAGAATTAGTGTTCGGATGTAGTTCTAGCATTATAAGAGTTGTTATGGTTTACTGAAGTCATTTTTGGGATATTGAGTTATGTTATCATTTTGTGCAATGGTAGTATAATGTTATGGTGTAGAATTGAGGAGTTAAAAGGAATTTGATATGTATGGTGAGATATAGAAATTGATTTTTTATATGAGTAATGCTTCATGGTTGTCCTTATGTTGATTCGAGTGTTTTGTATAGGCATACTACTAAGAGGGAAGAAAATGTGTTTTACCTTGTAAGGTAATTGTAAAGTATTCTCATTAGTGGGAGAACCCATATGACTAACTGACTGATTCCCATGCGAACCTATGATAAGAGTGTTAAAAAGGAGAATGTGGGGTTTTATCCCATAAATTGGGATTATGTTATACTCTAAAGCTTACTTAGAGGGATATTTGTGCCCCTTAGTTTATGGGGAGAAGAAGTGAATGGATGTTGACCAACATTAAAGAGGTGTGTCTTCTAAGATTTTCTTATGTATGGACATTTGAGAAAGTGATTAGATTGTACCTAGACATGGTTGGTTGGAAAATTTTACAAAAAGTTATGATATATGTTTTAATTGTCTAGAAGGTATCTTCCTCTTGTATTGGGAGGAAGAAAAGAGGCTTTTATGGAAAAATCTCTTCTATGTTCCCCTATGATATTTCCTAGAAAAGATGGTTCCCCTAAGTATCTAGAAAATTAAGAGTTGATCTTAAGGGTTCCATCATGTGTTTCAAGCTTTGTTAGAATCCAAGATTTCTATAGCCCTAAGTTGGAGGGAGATTCTATAAAGGCTATAGATGAACTACCTAAGGTGATGAAACTTGTAGGAACAAATCTAGAACTATTTACCTTTTTACCACTTTGCAATAGAATTTGATTAAACTATTGAGTTACCTTTGGTATTCATGGAGTAGTTAAGGCCTCATTTTGTTGGATAGTGTAACCTAACTTGATTTTCTAAAGTTTTCCTTCAAGTAATGGACTTGGAGGAGTAGGGGTGTCTTAGTAGTACCGAATGATTGTTTAATTAGTAAGCTCCTTTTATGATGGTAGGAGTTAAATCCTAAATGGTATAAGGTAACATTATGAAAGTTGTATGGAGGTTTAGTCCTCACTTGACTCGACCTTGGTATTTAAGGGCATTGTGTGATGAATATTTTATTAAGGTCACCCAAAGTGGGGGATAATGGTCATATATTGTAATGTTTTAATTTCCCTTAATGTTGCTACATTGATATTGCTTGAACATCTACATGTTGAGAATCACTTAAAGCGATGGATATGAAGTTTTGTGATTTAGATACTAATTTTGGATCTCTTGAAATCCTCACCTAATTAAGTGTAGTGTAGATTTAGTGACAAATGGTTCTTCCTTTAGAGGAGAATCAGGTTAATAAGGGTATGCATAAACTTGATTCCAAGAGGCCAATCGGAGACTTGATTAGAATGATTGGTAAGTTCAAATTCTCTTGGATGATATGAGTTTCTCTTTTATGGGTTTACCGTTATTGGGATATGATTAGATGAGTAGTAAAATTATTGAGATCATTATCCTATCTCTTATTATTACTCAATCTTGAAACAAAAGAATTCCTAGTAGCTGGTGTAACAACTATAAAAAATGGCTATGCTAAATAATAAGTAATGTACCGAGAATGCCTACGATTAGACCATGTTCACATGGATTGATATGCGTATAAAAAGACCTCTGAACCCTTACGACAGCCAATACAACTTACTTGGGGAGTTATATGATCTAGTAAAGTTGGTTCCAACCATGTAGGGCTTCCAAATATGTAAATTTTATCGTATGAGTTTTTAACAGTCTTAAAAAAGAGAAATCTTATGTTTGGAGGGTATAGGGTTAAATGGTCCCTTTTCAAGGCTAAGGGTTGTATCATATACCCTAAATTTAAAATTATTTATTTAATTAATAAGGTGGAGATATATTTTGGGGAGAGAGGGCCGGAAATTTTATCTTGAAGTAAAGTCTTGCTCCACCAGGGTTTGAACCTAGGTGGAAGCAATGAATTAAATTTGTATTGATTTAAGTTTGTAAATTAATGTAATTAATTAATATTTATTATTTATTAGATGATTTAAAATAAAAGGGAAATAAGATTTTATATCATTTAATAAAACCTTATTTTACTAAGTTCTTAATAAACCTCTAACTCTCTCACGTTTATCTCCTCAAAATTCACGATCACTCTCTTTTCCCATTCACGTTTTTCTCTTCCATATAACATTCTAGAACACAAAATTTATCATGGTTGTTCACACTTAAAGAAATCACACGAAAATATAAGAAAAACAAACATAATCAATCACGTATGGAAAGAAAAGATTTTTCGTCAAGTGGAGTGTTGAACTTTCAGTGTTGGACGTATGTTTGGAGAAGTTTTATTGGGCAGAAAGTTGAGGTTTGAACTTCAAAAAGATATGTTTTCTCTTTTGTCTTTGTACCTTTCCCAAGAGACCCCTAAGGTTCAGTATATTCAATGTGAAAACTAGGGTTGTTTCCCCGTTGCATGTCCCTGTCAGTAGATCCCAATGATTTGTAGGTTGGATATGTTTGCTGGTAAATATTAGGTGTGTGTTGTGTGTTCGTGATTAATATTGTCATGTATGTGTGTTTGAAATTGTATGAGGCATCACCGATGTGATACGAAACTATGTGTATGTGTGTGCAATGTGAACGATGATTATGTGCCTGGGGTTTAAAGCTCTAAAATATGATGTTAGTTCTTTATATTTCATGTACACATGTTTATGTAAATTGTGATGTTCATAAGTGATGTAAAGATGCTGATTTGAGTGCAATTATTTATCTATTGAAATCTTGAAAATGAAACTAAATAACTCACTAAAAACTACATAAAATGCCTTAACTTTTAATGTTAAAGAAGTGAGAAAATTAGCTTCAAAAATTTCCAGTTCCAAAGGATGTGTTTCGGTCAAGTTATGAGGGTTAAAGATATTGTGAAAAATGAATTAAAACAAGTAAGGTCATAAAGGATTGAACCAGTGAGCTCAACATATTAAAAATGATGAAAATAATGAGATAAAAAGGGATGTGGTGAAGGGAATTCGTAACATGGTCTTGGCTGAAAAATAAAGTATGAAAATAAGAAATGAGAGGAGTGGGAACCCACAACCTCTAGGTGAAGCTTAAGAAAAAATAAAAAGAAAATAAGTGTGAGGCGTTGGAATAAAACCCACGACCTTTAGGCGGAAAAGGAGAGTTAAATGAAAAAAAATATGATGCTGTGGGGGTTCCATTCCACTACCTCATGATCAACTCGAAGAAGCCATGAAAAAAGAAATTAAAAGAAAAAGGGGTTGTGGGGGTTCGATCCTACAACCCCCCGGCCAAGAAAGAGAAATGTAAATAAAAGAAATTATATGAAAATGAAGGCGTTGGCGCTTGATCTTGGGTCCCCAAGCCATGTGGACATAAGTACAATAAATGAAAAATGTAATATTCTCCAAGTGATTTGAAACCGGGTTCCCTTGGCAAAATTCCGTAAACATACATAAGTCATACGTGAATTAAATATTCAAGAACAATGCTGCCTACTTAGATCGAAATAAAGATCTTGGCATATATACAGGATGTATAAGTCTTGTACCACGTAATCTTAGGAAGATATGAATCACATAAATTAACTATGAATGAAGCCTGATGGCTTGTATTTATAGACTGATAAGTCAAGCATACGTTTAAAAATAAGTGAACCTAAGATGTATGTAATGAAATGATGTAACCCTAGAAGGGTTAAGTACGAGTGTAAAACATACTAAATGGAAAAGTTCAATGGCACGTGATGAAATGAACAATGAAAAAATGAAATGAAGAATGAAACCCTAGAAGGGTTATGTAAGACCGTGAAATAAAAAAAATAACAAAGAGCCATGGCATATGATGAAATAAACATTCATACAAAAACGGGTGAGTAATTATGAAGAGGAAATGTGCTAATGTTAATGAATGTGGTCACAACATGATATAACGATAAAGTAAAAGATGAGATCAATCTCAAATAATCCTAAGTAAATGTTATCAAAATATACTTACAAATGAGCGTTTAATGTTAATGAAGAAATTAGTCTCTATGATCACTCGAATGAAAGTGTTGAGATAAACACACTCAATACTAATGATGAGATGAGAAATCATCTATTGAGATATGATGTCCTCATACTAAGAGACAACTTCCATGAAGTATGAGTTGAATGTAATGGAACATTATACTGAGCACCCACAGAGTAGCTATGAGCGGTTATGCATTCTTTCGGAAAGGAAAAAGGTTTGCGTAACTCTCATGAGATGAGACTGTTTGGTATGCTGGATATGGGTCTCCTTATATCTCCTAGTCTTTGAATTTATACTGCCAATAAAAGGATTTGGCAGGGTTCAATTCTTATGTACGCTAGCATGTTTTGGGTCACTTTGTCCAGTGATTCCACCTATTTTTGGTGTGGGGAAGACACTAGATTTTTTTATGCTCACATAATCTATGTCAGTTAAAGTTAATGTTCCCAATGAATGAATGAGAACAGCCTCAAATGATGCGCAGAATGATATGAAAGATACCAAAGGTTTTAGGATAGGATAATCAAGAGGTGATCTATACTCAAGTAATGACACTAGATAATTCTTGATGCTTGCACAACAAACTCGATGAAATTCTAAAACTACATCCTAGGTAAGGGTGGTGTTCACACTAACCAATGTATTAAATAAAATGAAGCAGGTATGAATGAATGAAGCAAGCTCTAGATTTGCTAAATATGGCTCCCCAGTTGAGGTACCATAGGTTGAGACCTCATTTTTGTTAGTGTTGATGTCAAGTGCATGATTTCAAGGTCTCATGGCATATGATCGAATATTATGAAAAATGTTATGTGCTATATGCAATATGTTATATGTTACATGCAAGATGTTATGTGTTTTGTGCAACATGATAAGTATGATGATGCATGTTACTCTCATGGCATGACTTTCCTAATCAAAATTTGGAAAGATCACTAACATTCCTAATCATAATTTGGAAAGCTCACTAGCTTTCCTAATTCCAATTTGGCAAGTCCACTGACTTGAATTTCCATATTCATGTTGTTAGGAAAGAGCTATTCTTACTCATGGATCTCCTTGGTGTGTGCCTGCATATACCCATACTCAGTACTAGTGTGTAATAATCCCATACGACTCTATATATTTAGGTGCCGACACACGTGGAAGCTAGAGCTTACAGGTTGATGTTGCAGCTATACAGACGTGGAGCTTTCTTCTTAACTTGTTAAGCCCTCATGCGTTCGAGGATTTCTATCGTTATTATCTAGCTTAGATGTAGGTTTTCGCTAGTGGAGCATGATCCACTAGTGTTTTTTTGATCTTTCATTTAGAGTTTGTATTGATGTCGTTTTGGCAAGAATACATTTAATAAAATTATGAACTATTTCTTTCATTTTATAATTTCAATATTATATTTTTGATTTGTTAACTCCTATGATGTTTAAGTTTAAAATGTTTAGCATGGACTAAAAAAAAGTTCAATTTATTTTCTATAATTAACTTAGGTAAAGTAAGAATGACGTATATAGGCTTGTCTGCGACCTGTGAGAGGTCAATGACGCCGGTCTCATCTGGGGTCAAGATTCTGGTCTTAACAGCTTGTCAATCTTATGGAGTCTTTCATATGAGTATAAGTTGAATGTTCTCCATATGTTATGCATTTACTAGATGACAATATTTTCTGCTTGTTCTTAAAGATTCTTATTGCATAACAAGGGATTTTTGATCAATTGTATCTTTCACATGTTGTGCATCTTGATATGGTAACTGCGCATTTGGCTTTGTTCAATGCTTTGATGAACATGCTTGATTATACTATTGATGTGAGGGTATTTACGCCCCACAATCATGATATTGAATTTTAGTTAAATGAGAAAAAATATATTTCTTTCAAGGATATGTGGTTTTGTATGCTCACTATTCAAAAGTTATGGTGTATCTTGCCAATTTTATTTATGTGTGCTGATGAATTGCAATAATCTTCCTAAATGATGCGTGTTCATGAAAAATAGTGTTATGCAATAAAACTAAATTTTGTGCAATAACTTCATATTTTCGTGGTGTAATTTGTGGGATCTACCATTTTCACTTTATAAGGAAGGGAGTATGAGCATACTTTGGTTAGAAATTTGAGTTTCTCCTTAAGATAAATGGACCTTTAGGAAATGCTTGTATATGAACTCTATGATGAAATGTGAGTATGTTACGGAGAAGAAAATTCCTTCTTAAACATAACTAAACCTGGTGATTTTATGTATAGCTTTGATGTTATTATGACAAAATGATATGATTTGTAGTTGACGTATACTACTCATGATATATGCACATTTAATATGAGTTACTAAATTTTCTCATGAATTGTAATGTTGATGATGCCTATGTGTGATTTTAAAGTTAATGCATGTTAGTCCTTATGATGAAACAATGATCAGACGTAATGTTTAAGAAAGTAGTTCATCCAAATTGCAATGAATATGAGGAAGCATGTGTGCATGAAACATTTATAGGAATAGTTCATGCTTGCTTATGTTGCTTGAAATGTATAATTAATTGGATGAAGTTACCGTTTCATTATAAGTTGGTTCATTGACTATCATTTTGTTTTAATATTGAATGTTGTGGGTTTCTACTTGGATCATTTGATTTTAAGTGTATTCAATGTCTTATGAGTGTCATTCGATGAGAATGTTCCCAAGTGGGGAATAATTTAACAACCCTCAAAATGAACGAAGCATAACTAGAGCCTCACATTTGTTTTAACAGGTAGTACAATGTTAATTGGGTATGAAACATAGAAATAGTGTGTTTAATGAGGTTTGAGGTTAAACATCAAAGGAAGACCAAGACGTCCGGAAACTAGTCTTTTGTATTAATTTGTCTTTATATGTTTTCCTTTTTTAGGCTGTTCTTTAGAGTCTAAAATTATAGGAGGTTACCCTAGTAGATATATGTTCATGTATAGGGTCGAAACCCGGGTACGAATCCCCAAGAAACACCCTAAGAGTCTTTGTGGATCACCCAAAGGTTTGGCAAGAAGCCCCCAAAATAGTGTCATAGACGAATGCATTTGACGCTACTTCAATCAAAAGACTCCCCATATAAAAGGGGTATATCTCCACTCTTAGTCGTGGTACATCAGAACCCTAAAGAGTATCTTTTGACCAGGTTGACAGAGAACAAGGATGAAGCATTGTTGAGTCGATGCTCCGTCAAAGGGTGGATGTCGATTCGGACCTACAACATGCTTTTGTCTCGCCAACCCAATTCACCTGATATTCTAATTACGGGGTTTATTTTTATTTTACCTCTGTTGAGGCACTATAATATAGATAAAAAAATTTAAAATTTAAATGAGAATTCATTCTTCAAATTAAACACTCTTTCTCAAATAAGATTTTCTCTGGAACTCTATTGGAGACCAATCTCAATAACAAGCAAGAAGATGGACTTTAAAGAGCTTTGTTCTCAAAATTTCGTGGGATTTATTATATTAAGGTATGGTAGACCTTCATAATTAGATAGTCTATCAATGAAGGATTTATATCAATATTTTTCCAAAGAGTTTATATGATTAAAATTCTAAATTTCCAATCTAAACATAGTTCATTATCAACTGGTTTTCAAAGTAATTCTAATGATAAATTTAAGCTAAATCAAGATTTTCCAGATGATATCCAATTTACTTCCTTGAAGAACCCATGATCTCCATAATCTCTCAAATTAGCATATAATATTTGTTTTGTAATCTTGGTTAGATAAGATTATGAACATTGGTCGTGAATCCTTGAAGAGCTACTTAGTGTAGGTAGGACTACGGACCCAACTTATTCATTGCACAAGTTGACTTTTGGGAAGTTACAATAAGGTAACTTTATGAAATAAGTATTTTTTTTATCTATATTAATATGAATGCATGATAAATTTTCCTTTACTTATGTGAAGACATTAATTAGATTATGCATGTGAATTAAACTTATGGCTTCTTAATTGGTGTCTTAGTTTGTGTGGGCAATGGGACTCCATGTGTCCATTGCACAAGTAAGCTTGTAAAGGGTTGTGAGGTTGGGTTTCCTATGATATGGAATAAATGTATTATGACTAAGATGAAATGAATGAAAGAGTCCTTATGTCAAAATAAATTAAATATGTTGATCTTATTTCTAAGGTTAAATTTATGTGTCATATGTTATTGAATGTGATGTACCTATGTCTAGGGTGACATCCCAGGATCACATAGTGTGAGTAATATTATGGGATACTACTTGTACATTGCACTAGTTTGACTTGGGTTTTGTATTGGGTAAAGATTCATATGTGTAGATTATGCCCTATGATGTGCTTATATATATGTGGTTGTATTGATGAAACCTATATATTAAATACCATCTTTCTTGTCTTAAGGTGATAGATCTTACTAATTAAAACTTATGGGTGCCTTAAAAAAAATTATGTTTAAAAATGGAGGTAATGTGTTGGAGATATTGAAACACTACACCATTTTAGGCCTACGGCTACAGTAAATCTGAGCAACGCTTGAAAAGTGTTGCTTAAAATATTTTTGGGAACACTTTTTAAATGTAGCCTAATTTTTTAACTTTTCGCAATGATAATATTGACAACACTTATAAAGTTTACCGTTTAATGATATAGACTACACTTTATAAACGTTGTCATAGTATGAAATAAATGGCAACAAGTATGTTTATATATGGCCACACTTTTAAAGGGTCCTATTTTTATTATTGGAAAAACAACACAATAGAAGTGTTGCCTATAGTTTACCTCCAACATTTTCAAATATTTCACCAAAATATTTGATTCCCTCAAACATTTTCAACCCCCCCCCCCCATTATTTTTGGCCAAAGCTGAAGAGTAGAACACAACGCAGGTTATTTCTTATATGAAAAAGCACACAATTTTTCTTCTCCAAAACTTTAAATCGAAGAGTAGAAGATGGAGAACGAAGAGAGGACGTTTTAGACTGAAGAGAAGCGTTGAAGATTGAAGAACTGAAGCTTAATAAAAACTTCATCAAGCGTAAGTACCAATTTAATACAGCTTAAATTCCTTTTAACTCTCTTCTAATCATCTAGTACTAAAAATAGTCAATTAATTGAATTTGTTTTGTGTTTAGAAGTAAATGATTAGTTTAAGATTTTTATTGCTGAAGAATCGAAGAGCACTGCAATTTCTCTGAACATGAACTGAAGAAGACGATTTTCCTCTCAGCTTCGTTGTTAAAGATTGGAGAGCTAAAGAAGACGATTTTCTTCAAAGATTTCTGGGTAAACTGCTATTCCATCAGATTTTCTTTTTTAAAAATGAAAGAAAATGCTTCAAATTTGTTTATAGGAAATCTGTCAAAACGGGGCTGGGTCGACGGACACCGTGACGGGACGTCGTGGTCACGACGAGCCGACGTGGACGTTGCGACGGGCCGCCGTGGATCACGTGACGGGCCGTCGTAGTCATGAGAGGCCGTCGTGGTCATTACGGGCCGTTGTATTGACGTTGAGAATAACCTTATCTATGAAAATCAACTTATATTTGAACCATTCTACATAAAGTACCTTGTAAAGTTAGAGCATGTTCTACTTATATCACCTTCTTGGCATTCAGTATTGACTTGTTTCATGCCACTTTAGATGGAAGATTACTTGGATGTGTCTATCATATTCCAGTAAATGTTATTACATTTGTATTTTAATTTGAATTACGCAGACTTGTACTACTTTGTGATTCTTCTTACATCTACATAATCTGTATTTTTCTTGATAAGTTGACCTAATGTATGTTTTTGATGTGAATCCGAGATTATGTCTTGAGTTCTCTATGACTACATCTTTTATATTGCGTTTGTATATGATCGGATTTAATCGAATTATTATCCAACTACATCATTATTAATTTTAAACTCATTTTTTTTATACTTTGTGATTTCCTTTAGTGAATTCTATGTCCCAAAGGTTTGTGGAACTGTGATACTTTATCTTTCCTTGAACAATTATCATGTTATTATTTGTAATACCCATGAATTGTGATACTAAATGATAGATTTATGTTCTGGTGAAAATGTTTTTACCATTATAAAAAAATATAAGTACATAACAACAGTACTATCATGGAGCATGGACCGTCATGGTCATGACGGGACGTCGTGGTCATCCGTCGTGGTCATGACGGGCCGTCGTGGACTCCTTCGTCTCATACTTGCAAGTTTCTTCTGCTACTTCTCTCATGTTCATGACGAACATGCAGGACGGACCGTCATGGCTACAAAGGTCCGTCATGCTTTCCTTACAGCTGAAATTTCAAATTGATTAATTGTTAAAGTTCTTAATTTTGTGTTCTTTCTTGATGAAACATATTTGTTTACTAGAGGAATTGATATTCAAGCAGTTAATGTTTCGAACTCTAGACAACTAATGGAAGATCATCTACTTTGAACATCAAAAGAAAAGTAGGCATCTACTTTGAACAACAAAAGATGCAATCTAATTTTCTGTAACTGCTGGATTTCCTGCCTCTCTATATTTTTGCAATCTAAACTTCTTACCTCTTCTATATAACTGCCAATATCTTATTTGTGTAGGGAAATGGAGGTTATCAAATTTTAAGTGGATGATGAAAAGTTTTTGAACTATTGTAAAAGTTTAAATACACATTTGATTTATTGTGTACACATTTAGAATATTGATGTATAAGTATGGGTATGTACACAAAACATACTATCTTTTGGTTGTACATGAAATATTTCTCGAAGTTTATTTGAAATATATAGCTTCAATTTAATGATTAATTAGTTCATTTTGTGTTTTAGGTCACTTGTATGTATGTGAATATATTATATATATTTGTTCTACATGTAGGCTTATAAATGTTGAAGTTACACTTTAGAAGTGTTGCTCTAGGTAGATAAAAATTTACACTTTGAAAGTGTTGCAATAGATGACCAATAAAAGGCAACACTTTTTTAGTGTGACCAATAAATCTGAAAAGGCAACACTTTTAAGTGTAGTCTAACAAAAAATAGGTGTTGCTAATGCACGTCTTCAAAGCGTGCCCTTATACCTATTTGGCTAGGCTTTATAAGTGTAGCAAAAGATGGCAACATTTAAAAAGTGTTACCTAATGTCAAAGGTTACGCTTCATTTGGGCAGCCCCTAAAAAGTGTTGCTGAATGTCCAAAAGTGTAGCCTTTTATCAAAGGCCATACTTTTTGCTAGTTTACGCTACACTTCGTGGTGTTGCTGTAGGCCGAAAATGGTGTAGTGAAAGTGTCCTAATTATAATAAATGGCTTGAAGTGCTGTTATGAGTGTAATCCAAGTCTATATGATAAATGTGGGCTAAATTGTGCTTAGTATATCAAATGCTTATATAGTTTTACTATAAAGACATTATCCATGGTTTCTAACTAAATGTCTTCTTTGAAAACATGTTTTTGCATAATTATCAAACTTAGTGCATTCTTTTACAAAAACAATTCTTTTTAAAATTTTACACAAAGTGTCGGTGGTGATGGCTAGAGGATCTTTCGTAGAATGAGGAGCTTGTATTACTATTCCCAAGTTCATGTGTGTCCCTAAAGATTCAAGGGCCTTCATTACAATAGTTTAAATTAAGTTCTTGTAATAGGATATAGGTCAGTCTTGTCGATCCATGCCGGATCTAAAAGATTTATTTCATTTCATTTTTTATGAAATGTTTTTCTATAAATATGGAATGTCAACCTCATTTTTTGGGGGTTATACATGATCTTTTAGTTTTATTTCTTGGTCTTTTTTTTAGGAATTAACTTCAAAACATTACTAATTTTATTTTTGATGTCGGTCTATCAAGATATTAGATTTTAATTTATATTTTATACTATGGGTTTCTTCTACTTAATACATAAGTTCATGAATTCTTTTTCTAAAATTATGAATTGTGTTCTTTCAACCAAGAATAGCTAAATCCACAGCAAGGGTTGTGGGAACAAACAATGATAAACAATGGATGATTATAACTAAGTAATTCTTGATTAGTTTTGATGCATGCATTAGTAATTCTTTTGCTTAGAAGTCTATTTAATGAGTGCACGTGTTAGAACTCACATTGTTTCTAGTTGCCAGAACGAGGAGGTATATATTGAGAAATGAATTATAAACATAAATTATGTATTATTTTATCTAATAGTCTAATGTCATTTCCTGAGAAATAAAAACTAAGTCATATATAGATGTGTAGTGTAATAGGAGGGAAATGTAAGAGTTAGTAATACACATGTAGCCAGATCAAGGTGTGTGGTGAAATTTCAAATTTGGAGGACAAATCACTTAGTAATACATATCTTACCACTTTCCATGTGATACGCTAGTAAATGATTACTCTTATTAGGATTAATGCATTAAGAGTTTATGGGGAACACATACACTCTAGATTCTCTATGTCATCTATAAAAACAAAGTATGAATTTTTCTCACTTTCTAATTAACAATAATCATATATTTCTTTCACAACCCCCTTACTTAATTGTCTCAGAATTAAGTTGGCTAAAAGAATATATTTGCGAGTCAAGTTTAATTCTAAATCATATTTCTCTTGGGATCGACCCTAACATAAAATTTTGGTTCTTTATTTGACAACTATCCCTTATACTTTTTTACGGAGATGTAACTTGAGGTTGTCAAATTTTTTTGACGCTACCATGGAAATGTGTTTTAGATTTACTTGAAATACATTATTGAACTTTAGTCAATTATTTTCTTATTTTACTTATACTTATGTTTTCTTCTTATAGGTTTACAGTTTAGTTTATGCCAAGTAAACGAAGTTGAGGCAAGCTATAGACCTCATTCCATCAGAGGTTGAGCAAAACACTTAGAAGGATGAACAACCTAGGGGTACAAATCAATCAACTCGGAAGGAATTAAGGTGATTGAATCTATTTGTAGCCTCCTGGGGTGGTTAATGAGAATTTCAAGGTTCATGGTGATAATCTACTATGAGAAACATTGAGGGTGAAATCCACCATAATACAGTTTAAAATAAACTAATGGTTCGAGTTTATTACAAATGAATCTGAGGGACCCATTGTTCTCCCTCCACTACCTCCAGGAAATACTGTAGTGACAGGCAGTGTGATGCAAATGCTTACAACTAGGTCATATTTTTCGGGTATGACTTTAGAAAAACCACATGGGAACAATGACAACTTGAGAAGAGTCTCTAAGAATGGTGTAGGATAACCGGAGGTTGACATTAATGTTATAGGGTTGAGAGTCTTTCCTTTATCATTGACTAGTAATGCTTTGCTTACAAAATAAGAAAGTCCTACAGTGAGATTAGAAACTAGTTTGTATGTATAAGTAGTGAAAATAAGGGAAGGCCTATGATATTGAGCATTAAGTGTACTTCAAATCTCTTCTCAGCGTGAGTATTGAATGAATCCTTAAATTCAAAATGCTTATCTTTTAAGTGAAAACAATTTAGTTTTAACATAGGGCACTATTTAAATTGTTGGAGAATTGGTACGTTTGTCATTTTAAAAAAAATTATGTTTTGTGTCTATTGGTCATTATTTATAATATCTTGATTTAAATTAGTTAGTTTTTTTAGTCTAAGAGATAGGAGTAGCACTAAATAAATTTAATGAACTCAAACAAACATGTTAAGTCTAAGAGATAACAGTTGAAGTTAGAGAATGAAATGTAATGAAATAGACATGTGATGGATTGAGTTCTTATCTGTGCTTCTACTCAATTTCGTTTATAGTTCAGTGCATCGCTTTCGGACAAACAACAAATTCAAGTTAAGGGTATTTATATACCGTGAGGTTTATTGGTCATACATTTCACATAAGAGTTGTTTGTGTCTAGGACCATTTTGTATTAGAGTGAATGTTTATTGTGTTATATTTTTAGGAAATAAGCTTGGACAAGGTCAATAGTAATGACAGCGGAAATTCTACAGAATGAGCCACCCATGGAGGTGATCTACGGAACGTCAGTCCAGTCACGGTCCACCGTGGGTAGGCGTGGAACAATATTTAAGGAAATACAAATAAGTTGTTAACTGCGGAGGCAACTGATAGAGTGTTAGTCATACTACAGGTCGTCCTGCACATCCATACGATGGATCAGAGAGTTTTGAGTTCCACTACCTAATGAAAACTATTAAGTGTGGAGGCACAAACGAAGTGCAGGACCGTAATTCAACCTACGGTCCATAATATTTGCCTGTCTTTTGTATACGAGTGTTGAAGGTGTCTAGCCTCAGTGGAAAAGTTCTAAGTATAAAAACTAGGGATGGGACCTATAAACTTTAGGTTGATCCACGGTACATAGGGCAGTCAAATCTATCAAAGATGCGTACATAGGTTTTATTTCCTTTTTTCATTTTCTTTTTGTTAATGACATATTTTTTTTTATTAATAGAGTTTTTAAATCTCGATTTTGGGTGTTAGACATTATTATTTTGTTTTAGTTTTTTTCCATTTTCTTTGGGAATTATATTTCAAATTTTAGCAATTTGATTTCCATATTTTAGTGTATTACGATACTGGATTTTATTTTCAAATGGAGATTATGGGTTTCTTCTACTAAATAGATAAGATCATAAATTCTTATTCTGAATATATCAATTACCTTCTTTAAAGCATTTGTAGAGAAATCCACAACTACAGTTGTGGAACCATGAGCATTAACAACATATGAAAAATAACAAAGTAATTCTTTCTAGTTTTGATGCATTCATATGCAATTCTTTCTCTTAGTAGTCTTTTTAACAAGTGCACGTCTTAGATATCGCCTTGTTGCTTCTTATAGGACCAAGGAGGTAGTTAATTAAAAACAATTATCAATGAGTTTAGTGGGATACCATGTTATAGACTGATGTCAATTGGTTGGATGGTGAAAACTAAATCATTCATTGATGTGATGTCTAACCTGAGGTAAAGGTAACGGTTAGTAAATAATACAAATGTAGAGGGAAAAGAACTACAATAAAACCTACATACTAAGGTCAGACCACGGATTGTGATCATGGTCCGTAGTTTGAAACCCCAAATTAGAGTATTAGATGAACAAATGTCGGTCAACAAGGATTGGCCGTGGGTTAGACCATAGTATGCCGACTAGGTCCGTAAATGGTTAGTTGTCACTTAATTTTTAGGGTTCGTTGGGTCTTTTCTTTAATATTAGTGTATATACAACATCAATATGCCTATATGTAGGACCCCTATATAAGTATTCTTCCCCCAAATCAACCATGTTTTCTTTGTTCTTTCAAATTCCTAAAAGAATCCCAAATTTCCTCTGAAATTATATCTCTTTAGAAACATGAAGAAGAAGAAGATTCAATCTTGGGTTTTAAGCTTAAGTGTGAATTTTTCCATTGAATGATAGAAATTTTAATCAAGGTACGACAATTTTCATCCATAAATTCCTTTCATCTAGTGAGTTCTCAAATTTTCTATGTCAAATGGTAGAATTACCCAATTTATTTAGAGTTTTGTTCAATTATCATGGGTTTCTTTCATTGTACATTTAAATGATTGATTTATGAATTTCTATGCATAAATTTACGAATTCCAATTCATTTATGATATTTTCCTTCATGAACCCATATAATTGGCATGTTTTTAATTCATGAAATATATATATATATATATATATATATATATATATATATATATATATATATATATATATTATATATATATATATATATATTGTGGGATTTTGATCTTACAAGAAGAGTTCTATTAATTTTAGTATGTATTACTACTTTCACATCAATTAATGAAGAAATTTATATCTAACCCATTTTTCTAGGAATTTATAATTGGTAGTGAGTTTTGACCTTAAGGAGGTAAATTATGGACTTATGCTTTTTTATGAAATCTATGCAAATGTTTTAAGGGTTCTTTGAGAGTAAACTACCAATGATGATGTTGTGTTGTGCAAGAATATTCTCATAAACATATAATTAGCATATTGTGAAACGTTTTGTCACATAGAATGGATTGTTACGTTGAAAGGCTTTCTCACATAATTCAATCAAATATAAAGAGCTATCTAAATGACACTAATTTGAATTGATTGTCCAATGACATCTTTTCATGTTTAATGACAAGTGTGAAAGGACTATTCACTGGGAATTTATGCTTATCAGCGAGTGGATATTGAATGTGAGATTGAAGTTCTCCCGCAGTAGAGGTCGTGTTATTATTAAAATTTTCCAAATTCCTTCAGTTTCTGCTCCCATAGGTCAACTAGCTAGTGGATCCAGTTACGTTAGAGGTTTAAGGTCCTTACCTTTAGCAAGTAGAAAATCTCTTTTCGTTGTGAGGTAGAAAACAAATTTCATGTTATAACTCACGTGATTACAATATTTGTTAAAGGATAATTTTCCAAAAGTATAAATGAACTAAGGTTACTCAAAGAGTATCTCATATGTATTCAATGGTTTTAAATAAGAGTTAGCTTCGATTGACCATGATTTATGATTTATATTTGATAATTCTTTCATATGATGTTATAGTTTGGTCAATTTAATGTCTTGAAATGAAATGTCCCTTTTAGAATGATATACATGTATTATGAATTTCTATTATACTTGGTACATTTTTTTAATTTAGTAACACATATTTTTTTCCTACTTTTTCCCCAAACCTAGGGTATGATATTCACGGTGCTCCGTGTCATGGATAGTGGGTGATTTGATTAATTCCCGAGCTTTAGTGAGTCCTCATGCATCGAGGAAGGATTTAATTTTTTCACGTTCTTTCATGTATTTCTCTTATGTACATGATGTAACTCAATTTCGTGTATTTTATTAGATGTTTATTTATTGAAAAGAGTCTTTACTTCAGCTTTCAATTTTCATAGAATGTCTTGGACTAGGAATATTATCTTACTTTAAGTTTTATATTTCAATTATAATGAGTACCATGTTTTCTTGTATGTAATATTTGGGAATTTTATATACCGTGTTTCATCTTGTGGGTACCCATGGGTCGTGAAAAACTTGATAATATGACAACAAGGTTTAGAGTGATCCTAGAATGTCTCATAGGTCACTTCCAGTAAATTCTTGTTTATATGTGTCAAGCATTCAAAATTTAGAAATGACAAGCTACAAGATGATTAGGAAACTCCACTCCTTTTGTTACTCTTAGGTCTTGTGATAAATATTAACTTTATAAAGTCACTGTCCTAATCTTTATTTTAAAACCTCATATTCTAGAAAATCATAAATGCATATTGCATAAGTTACAGGTGACACCTATGAACCGTAGGGTAACCATGGATAAAGGTGGGGTCTTGTGTTCCCATGTGCAACTCCCTCCAAGAAAACTAGGAAAATTTCTCCTGGGTCAACCCATCGGTGGCATTGGTAACTTTTAGGTCAGGGTCTTTCTGATATTTTCCCTATGCATTGCACCCCTTAAGTAAATCATTTTACCCCTAAAATACATCTATTTGTAATTTCTACCTTACTAACTTAATTATAAGTTGTCGTAGTCAATTCATTCTCCTAAAAAATGATCAAGTTAAATTAAAAGGGCAAAAGAGTGGACCAAACCCTCTCAAGAACGAAACATGCGACTTTTCAAGTCAAACCCTAAAATCAAAAGATTTCTCTTTCAAGTTTTCCACCTAGTATGTGGGATTTCACTAGTTTATTTCTTTCCCAAACTATTATCCTAGAATTCAATCAGATTCTTGATTCTCTATATCATATTTAGACCTAGGGGTTCTTCAGATTGAGAAAAATGTTGTGATGTAGTTGTTAGACTAATCCACCTAATATTATCATGATTTTTTTTGAAAAGCTTCTTAGCTTTTTTCATGAGAGTAAGTTTTCCCTAGTTTTGTAGATTTGTTTAGGTCATGAATTACAGTTGTTAGGCTAGTTTATTTAGCTATGCATATCTTAGTTAAAAATGTTTCATTATCAGTATATTTGTGATGCATTTTAAATTAGCATGTTAATATTTTGAGCTATTGGATAAGACGAAATTCAATCATAATGTGTTACTTGCACAATTAGTTTGGATTACGCTAATACCGAGTGTATTAAAGGTTACTCGCCCTCATAGTCCAAAAACTATGTGCCCTGTAGTATAACTCCCCTATGTGGGTCTCACTATTAATGATCATGTCACTTATGTCTTAATATCCCTTACTAGTTATATAGGGTACTCTCAGTTTGGAAATATATCACAATACACAGATGTCTCTTGTGGTGTCACAATCGGAGTGTAGACCCTAGTCGAAACCGGCATCGTTGACATCTCAGAAATCGCAAACAAGCCTAAATACATCATCTTTACATCATCTTTGTTAATTTTAGCAGAATATCATTAACTATTTGTTTACTTAAACTTCATAATAAATAACATTGAACTCGTATAACACTATCTAGATAAACTCATAAGAATTTCACAACAACCATCTAATATCAACATAATCAAATGAAAGACATAGTCATATCTGTATTAAAATATAGAGTTGCCAATATGGCACCAATACGATCTCTGAAAATAACTGGGAAACAAACACTAGTGGAACATACTCCACTAGCTCATGCCTATATATAAGCTAGAATATAAAAGATAGGCCTACCAAGTGCGAATAAATATTCTACGTACAGATAACTTCAGGTAGTCTCGTAAGAGCTAGTGTTCACCTGCACCTAAAATTAAAGAGTTGTATGGGATTAGTTAACACTTGTACTAAGTGTAGGTATATGCAATGACACACCAAGGAGATGCATGATTAAAAATAGCACTCTCCTAACAATATGAGTTATGGAAAGTCAATTCAGTGGACTTGCCAAATCGCATTAAGAATGTCATGCTATGAGAGTAATATGCTTTATCATACATATCATTTTGGAAACAATACATAACATATCACACAGATCCTATCACATAATTCATATCATTCCTTCATATGCCATTAGACCTTGGAATCATGGAATTAACATTTCGATGTCCCAAAATAAGGCTCCACATATTGGACCTCAACTAGGGAGTTTCCTTTAGCAAATACAGAGTTTGCTTCATTCATTCATACGTACTACATTTTAATTCATTCATATACTTTTGCAAAACCTTCTATACTTAGGACATAGTTTAAGATATTCATCGGGTTTGCTTGCAATGAGCAAGAATAACCTAGTGTCATCAATTAAGTCTAGCTCACCTCTTGATTATCCTATCCTAACACCTTTGGTATCGTTCATTTCATTATGTGCATTATTTGAGGCTAAACGTATTCTTTCTTTGGATGTTTAACTTTAACAGAGATATATTATGTTAGGATCATGAAATACAGTGTTCAAACCCACACTGAAAAAAAGGTAGAATCACCGGCCAAAGTGAACCAAAAACAGCTAGCGTACATAGGGAGTCGAACCCTGCTAGAACCCTATATTAGAAGTATAGGGTAAATGTCTAGGAGATATAAGGAGGCCCCTACCTGTCTGGACGGATAGTCTCATCTCATGAGAAGTACACGAACCTCTGCCTTCCCTAAAGAAGGATTCGCGAGTCATAGCTACACTATCAGTTCTCAGCATAAAGATTCATGACATTTAACTTATACATCGTAGAAGCTGGATTTTTCCATGAGGCATCATAGCTCATTAGATGATTTCTCATCTAATCCTTATATATTAAGTGTGAATTTTCCTTACACTTACATATAGAGTGTGATTGAGACTTGTCTCTTAATATTATACACTCGACGAGGTGAGTACTTTTGGTGACCTTATGTAGGTGTATGTAAAGCTTGTCTCAGTTGCACTAGCCTCATATTATGGTGCTACCCTGTTCTAACTTAACATCTTTTCATTTAATCTTTACTCACCTTTCATTATTTGTTCATCATATACATACATATGCTCTATTGGAGTTTACATTGAGGGACATTGATCCTAGGCGTAGATACATCTTGTCACACTTGTACTACCCTATCCTCATCTAACCACTCTTTCTTTGATTTTTCCATATTTAGTATATATATAATCGATTATAAATTTCATTTAGTGACACTTATTTTTTGCTTATCACACTTGCACTAGTCGATAGTCATGTAGTCATTATTTTCTTTACACGTTAACTATGAATTCATTCTTAACACATTCTTTTGGAGTATGCTTGAGATTTGACTTTACATCATTTTACAGTGCCCTTACGTGAATGTTCATTTCATCATATGCCAATGCACTTTGATTTAAGTATGATTGACATTATTACATATACTTGTAGGTTCACATAATTTCATTACATTCATCTTAGGATTGCTTAATGTTAAACTTACGCTAGACTTATGGATCCACACGTACAAGCCATGAGACTTTATTCATAATTTTTTAAGTGACTCATACTCACCCAAGATTATGTGGTACAAGACTTATGCATCTTGTTGATATGCCAAGATATTGATTTCGATTATTGGAGGCATCATTCATTAAATATTTGTTGACCTATGGCTTATGCATCAATACAAAATTGGTCAAGGGAAACCGATTTCGAATCCTTGGAACACTTAATCCTATATTAAACTTTATAATTGCATTTTAGAGATTTGGGGACCCTAGTTCGATCCACATCACTCCCATAATATTTCCTTTCTTTTATTCCTCTCTTCCTCATTTAAGGCAAGGAGGTTGTGGGATCAATCCCCCAAAAGCTCATTCTTTTTCTATTAATTTATCTCCTTACTCTTTCATCTTTTCTAGAGGTCGTTGGTTCAATCCCCACTCTCCACATTTATTTTTCTCCATTATTTTTCTCCTAATTCTTTCACCTATTCAAGAGTTCGTGGATTCAATCCCCACTCTCCATATTTACTATTCCTTTAATTTTCTCATGAATTTTTTCATGTAATTTACATTTGGTGAGGTCGTGGTTTCCAATTCCAATGACTTCATATTGTTAAAAAAAATTTAGAACATAGTTCATTTTTCATATCCTTGGCCGAGACCAACAATTTCCAGCATTTCGGTCTCTTCCAATCCATTTTTCTCTCATCCTTATATTGATTTTTGTAGTATTTTGGGTGAAATTTAGTCAGACAAATTAAAACTATTTGAACATCATGTCTTGATATTTCTTATACACGCGAAACACATCATTTTAAAAATACAAATTTCTGGCAGCAAACATAGTATATTTTATAACACACACATGCTCAAAACAAACAAATTAATACACTTTTGCAGAGTATATTTTTTATCCCTTATTCACAACCAGACCTAAAATTACCTACCAGAAGATATACCAACGCATGCTTTAAATATTTCAAAGGATCTAATGACAAGGGCATGCATCAGGGACAAATTTAGATTTTCAATTGCGATTAAACTAAACCTTAAGGGTCTCTTGTGAAAGGGGCCAAGAGAGAAGAAAACTCATATCTTAATATCATTCGACACTTATTTAAATGCAACCTATTCCCATGACACCACTGCCTCACCACCAAAATCCAAAACTCAATGAGTCGAGAAGAATGTTGTTGATTTTCGGTTTTAGCTTAGCTTTTCGTTTAAGTTTTTGTGTGTAAGTTATTCAAGAGTAAAGAACTATTATTTTCAGTTCTCTTGCTGATGAAAAACGTGAGATTGACAGAGATAGACATGAGAATGAGAGGAATAGGATTATGAGACTTAGGTGGAACCATTATTTATTTATAATATTATTATTGTTATTATTATTTTATTAAAATATGATTTTCCTTTAATTAAATCAGAAAATTAAATATTGTATAATTTAACTAATTCACTAAATACAATAAATCAATTACATCATTGTTTCCACCAAGGCTAGAATCCTGGTGGTGCAAGATTTTTCTTAAAGGGTCAATTTCAGCCACCTCTATCCAAATTGCCCCTCAACCATATTAATTATTTAATAATTATGGT
Source organism: Solanum peruvianum (assembly GCA_027705065.1). Lineage (NCBI taxonomy): Eukaryota > Viridiplantae > Streptophyta > Magnoliopsida > Solanales > Solanaceae > Solanum > Solanum peruvianum. Next base: position 30,029,788 of record JAKWJD010001765.1, on the reverse strand, counting down.
AATTACAATACTATACTTATCCTTGAAAAGACCATTTTACCCCTAGATTCTCCAAACATATGGTTGCCCCTTTTAAGTCATATTAAGACTCATGTGGGTAAATTTTAATATTCGGGTGCCCTACATGGCTCGACCGAACCTTTCCTATCTCAACTAACTCATCAAGTTAGTTTGATTGGCTGTTGTAAATGTTTAGAGGTCTAGTTCTACGCGCATCAATCCATGTGAACTTGGTAAAATCTAGGCATTTTAGATACGTTAGACATTACTTAGAATTGTCCTTTTAGGGTTGTTAGATTATCCCCCCCTTAGGAACATTTTTCCCCGAATGACACTACATATCATTTTAAAATAAAAAGGGTGATTTTTGAAAATATGTTAACATACTTGAGACTTTACTCTTTGTGAATTTCTGTTCACACTTACTCTGGATAGTGCATATTACTCGAGGATATATGAAGCTTCATATTTGAGATTGAGGAACTTCCTTCTGAATCCCACTTAACTTTTTGCACCTCAGAATTCATGCAACACAAAAAATCATGTCCACGCTATACAAAAATTGCAAAATGACATGCAAACATGAATTCATTTTAACTCACATAGCGCAATTATTATGCATACGATTTTAGACTTACAACACCAATTTGACTATTCTATGAAAACATAGAGTTTATTACACAAAACCAGCCTTAGGAGGAGTATATCTAACCCCTTAGATAACATCTTGTTGACCATAAGATTTGAAATTATATGGCTTGTTTGGATTGATCCGCGCCCTGCCCATTTATACCCTATCTCATTTGGAAACATAAACCTCACTAACCTTTTTAGATAGTCTATGTAGCATAACACTCACAGAGAAAATCCATACCTAATCTCTTCAATAATTTTTTTTTATTTGTGAATATCTGATTTATATAAAAGTAGGTTTGTGCACATCCGTGAAGCCTACTAGTAGCTTTGCATTAATAGACTAAGGATGTCCTTCATAGACAAGTCTCATGAAAGCATACAACATAAATAAACAAATAAGTAACACAAGTCAGCAACCAACATGATGACTCCAACATATTAACTTCATACTAGTTCATAAAACCATACACATGAAATACTGATTTAGGATACGCACCTCAGACATCACTAGAGATGTGTAGACCCCTAGACTTGAGTGTGAAGAATCGTTGCCTTCTTGGAACCTCTTCACTTGGACCATTCGGCTAAACTTTCTCCTTCACTTTTACTTGAACTGTCACATACGGACAATCCTTCATCATGCCACGATTTTCTAAAACTGTAGCAAGCGTTAGAACCCCTCCTACACTCTCCTCTATTATGTTGGCATTTTATGCGGTGTATCTACTTCATTCTTTCTCTTAACTCTGGGCTCAAAATCATATCATAGCGACCCTTGAATCAATTGACTCCTCTTGGTGGGAGAGTCCCTTCTTAAACTTGGGTTTATCCCTAATTTCAGTACTACTCTTCCTTAAAAAAAATTTCTCAGCTTGCCTTGACCTATTCCCTGCACTAGTATGCTTCTTTTTATTACTTTCCTCTACTTAGGATCGTAATCGTAGAAAGTTCCATGCTATCAATCAAAATATCTTACCTACATTCCACTTTGATATCCTCATCAATCTTTGATCAAGTGTAAATTGGAGGATTCATCCTCGTGAAGTCCATTAACCTGTTAGCCATGGTGCTGGCATGTGGGTTCTCCCCTGGAACATGTTGTTGCTCTGCATGGGTTGTCATAGCCTTAACTTTTAAAGTGATGTCTTGCAAAATCTGTACAAAGGTTGTCCTCATTTCTCCATCTTTTAACCCAGTTTGGTTAACAGGCATCTCCATTCCAGCATCTGGATCCTTGGGAGGAATTTTATTTACCTCAGCAACTTCTTCTCAAATCTATCCGCATCCCTTTCTCCTCTTATTCATATTTCTGAATCTCAAGAGTTTATGTTAGATACGCTCTCAACACAAAGAAATCACACATTAGGGAAGGCACGATAAGATCTGAAGAAGGGAATTTCGCTTGCGTCATGCATTCTATGATTTAGGATAGTGGTGCACTTCACTACCATGACTTAGAAACTACTCAATATGGTTGATATGAAATAATTATCACAAAATTTTACCAAATGCTCTAATACGAACTTTTTCACGACCGGAGTCTGGACCCTATCCGAAACCGGCATCGTTGACCTCTAATAGGTCGCAGACAAGACTATATACGTCATCGTTACATCATCTAGGTTAATTTTTGTGGAAAATTTTGAACATTTTGTTTACTTAGACTTCATAGAGAACGTTGAACTCGTATAATAGAATCTACATAAAATGATATAAATTTCAGAACTATCTAATATCAAGATAATAAAATAAAAGACATAGTCATATATGTATAAAAATATTTAATTGCGAAAATGAAAGTAATACAATATCTGAAAATAAATGGGAAAGAAACATTCACGGAACATACTCCAGTAGGTCATTCCTATATCTAAGCTAGAATATAAGCGAGGTATCCTCCAAAGCAAGCGGTCCTACCCAGTCCGGATGAATGCTCCACGTACGGATAACTTTAGCACAGTCTCGTAAGCTCTAGTATTTACGTGCACCTGCACCTAAAAGTAGAGAGTTGTATGTGATTAGTACACACTTGTAGTAACTATAGGTATATATGCAAGCACACACCAAGGACATGCATGATGAATAAAATATCTCTTATAACGATATGAGTTATGGAAAGTCAAGTTAGTGGACTTGCCAAATCGGATTAGGAAAGTCATGCTATTAGAGTAACATGCATCATCATACATATCATTTTTTACACATCACATACCATATTGCACATATCATATCACCTAGTTCCTATCATTCCTTTAGATACTATGATACCTTGGAATCATGGACTTGACATTAAGACTTCCCAAAATGAAGGCTCAACATATGAGAACTCAACTAGGGAACCTCTTTTTGCAAACAAAGAGTCTGCTTCATTCAATCATACGTATTTCATTTTCATTCATTCATATACAAGTGTAAACATCATCTATACCTACGATGTAATTTAAGACTTTGATAGGGTTTGCAATGCAAAGACCAAGACTAACCTAGTGTCATTACTTTAGTCTAGCTCACCTCTTTATTATCCTATCCTAACACCTTTTGCATTATCATTTCAGTATGTGCATTATTTGAGGTTGTCCTCATTATTTATTCAAGAACATTAACCTTAAATGACATAGACGATCTGATCATCATGAAATCCAATTTTTAACCCAAACCGAAAAGTAGTGGAATCAGCAGCCTAAGAGAACCAAAACATTTTAGCGTACATAAGGACTCGAACCATGCTAGAACCCTATATTGGTAGTATAGGTTCCAAGACTATGAAATATAAAGAGACTTATACCTTTCTGGAAGGACAATCTCATCGTATGAGAATTAACCGAACCTCTGCCTTCTCAAAAGAAGGAATTGCGACTCATAGTTAGCCTATCGATGCTAGGTATAAAGTTCCATTACTTTCATCTTATACATCAAAGAAGCTATCGTCTAACATGAGGCATCATTTCTCATTAGATGATTTCTCATCTTATCATTACGTACTAAGTGTGAATTGCCCTTATACTTAAATAATATGTGTTATTGAGACTTATCTCTTAATATTCAACACTCTATGAGGTGAGTACTTTTGGTGACCTTATATAGGTGTAAGTACAACTTGTCTCACTTGCACTAGCCTCATATTATGTTGTCAGCGTGTTCTCCCTTAACATCTATTTTGTTTCTTATTTATTCACCTTTCATTATTTGTTCATCATATAACATATATATGTTCTCTTGGAGTTTACATTGAGGGACATTGATCCTAGGCGTAGCTACATCTTATGTCACTTGTACTACCCTATCCCCATATAGCAACTCTTTCTTTGCTTAGTCACCGTTTATTATACATTAACTCTCTTAGAAATTTCATTTAGTGACACTTTTTTTTTGCTTATCTCACTTGCACTAGCCTATTATCATGTACTCACTATTTTCTTTACATATTAACTATGAACTCTTTTTATTAACACTTTCTTTTGGAGTATGCTTTATATTTTACATTACATCATTCTCTACTCCCCTTACCTGAATGTTCATTTTTTCATATGCCAATGCACTTGGCCTTTTAGTATGTTTCACACTCTTACGTAATCCTCTTAGGTTCACATCATTTCATTACATCCATCTTAGGTTTGTTGACTTTTAAATGTACGCTAGACTTATGGATCCATACATACAAATTAGGAGGCTTCATTCATAATTCGTCTAAGTTACTCATACTTACCCAAGATTATGTGGTCCAAAACTTATGCATCTTGTTTATATACCAAGATATTGATTTCGATCATTGGATGCAACATTCATTAAATATTTTTTCACGAATGACTTATATATCAAATATGTAATTGGGAAAGGGAACCCGATTTCGAATACCTTGAGCAACACTTAGTCCTATATTGTACTTTGTAATTGCATTTTTCAGATTTGGGGGACCCTTGTTCGATCCCCATCACTCCCATAATATTTCCTTTCTTTTCCTCCTCTCTTTCTCGTTTGAGGCAAGAAGGTTGTGGGATCAATTCCCAACACGCTCATTATTTTTCTCTTAATTTATCTCTTAACCTTTTTACCTATTTATGGGGCTGTGGAATCAATCCCCACTCTTCACATTTATTTTTATCATTTATTTTCTCCTAACTTTCACATCCTTTCAAGAGGTCGTGGATTCAATCCCCACTCTCCACATTTATTTTTCCTTTCATTTTTCTTATTATCTTTTTTATATAGTTTACATTTTTTGAGGTCATTGTCTCCATCTCCAATGACTTCACACTGTTAAAACAAATTTAGAACATAGTTCATTTTTCATATCCTTCGCCGAGACCACCAATTTCCAGCAAGATGGACATTTGGTCTCTTCCAATCCATTTTTCGCTCATCCTTACATTGATTTTTGTAGTATTTTTAGTGAAATTTAGTCAGACACATTAAACTTATTTGAACATCACGTTTTGAACTTTTTTATACACGCTAAACTGAACATTTTAACAAACAAATTTGAGGCAGCAACATAGTAAATTTACAACACACACATGCTCAAAACAGCAAACTTAATACACTTTTCCGGAGTAAAATTTTCATCCCTTACTTGTTTCTAGAAACACATTCAACACATATTCACAACCAAAACTAAAATTATCTACCAGAAGACATACCAACGCATGCTTTGAATCTTTCAAGGGATCTAATGACATGGGCATGCATCGGGGACAAACCTAGTTTTTCAATTATGATTAAACTGAATCTTAAGGGTCTCTTGGGAAAGGGTCCAAGAGAAAAGAAAACCCATACCTTAATATCGTTCAACACTTATTTAAATGCAACCTATTCCCACGACACCACTGCCTCACAAAGAAAATCCAAAACCCAATCCGTCGAGAAGAATGTTACTTATTTCAATTTTTAGCTTAGCTTTTCATTTGAGTTTTTGTGTGTAAGTTCTTCAAGAGGGAGGAATTATTATTTTCATTTCTTTTGCTGATTAAAAACGTGAGTATTAGAGTGAGACACGTGAGGATGAGAGGATTAGGATTAGGATTTTTAGGTGGAGACTTAATCAAACTACGACTCCCATTTATTTTTATTATTATTTTTTTATTATTACTATTATAATTATTATTTTATTTAAATTTTGATTTTCCTTAATTAAATCATCGAATATAATAATTATTAACTAAATAAAATTAATCAATTAAATCATTGCTCCACCAAGGCTCGAACCTTGGTGGAGCAAGATTTTGCTTGAAGGGTCAATTTCTGCAACCTCTATCCCAATTGCCCCTTAACCACATTAATTAGTTAATTACGGTAAATACAATACTAATATTAGCCTAGTAAACACCTTTTTACCGCTAGACATTACCCCTTTTTATGTCCGGTTAAGACTCATTCGGGTAAATCTTCATATTAGGGTGCTCCAAATGGATGGACCGAACTTTTCCTAGCTCAACTAAATCACCAAGTAAGTTGTCTTGGCTGTAGGAAAGGTGTAGAGGTCTGGTTCTACGTGCATTAATTGGTGTGAACCCGTTCTAATCTAGGCATTCTAGATACATTAGACATTATTTAGCATAGTCATTTTTAGGGTTTTTACATTATCCCTGCTTAGGAACATTCGTTGCCGAATGACACTACACATCATTTCAAAATAAAAATGGTGATTTTCAAAAATATGTTAACATACTTGAGACTTTAATCTTTATGAATTTCTGTTTCATACTTAATCTGGATAGTGCATATTACTCAATCTTATATGAAGCTTCATATTTGAGATCGAGGAACATCCTTCTTAATCTCACATAACTTGATGCACCTCACCACTCATGAAACACAAAAAAAAAATCATGTCCATGCTACACTAAAATAGAAACATGACATGCAATCAAGAATACATATTAACTCATATAGTGCAATTAATACACATACGATTTTGAACTTACTCCACCAAGTTGAATATTGCACTACAACATAGAGTTTCTTAAACCAAACCATCCTTAGGAGAAGTATATCTAACCCCTTAAATAACATCTTGTTGGAGTTAAGATTTTAAATTATATGGCTTTGTTGTTATGATCCACGCCCTGCCTATTAATACCCTATCTCATTTGGCAACGGAAACCTCACTACCCTTATTTGATAGTCTATGGTAACGCAACACTGATGGAAAAATCCATGCCTAAGGTATTCAATGATTTTTTATTTGTTAATATCTTATTTACATATTATTAAGTTTGTGCACATCCTCGAAGCCTACTAGCAGCTTCACATTGCTAGACTAAGGATATCCTTCCTAAATAGTCTGATGAAAGCATAAAATATAAATAAACACATAATTCAGATATGTCAGCATCGAACATGATGAATTTAACATGTTAACTTCATACTAGTGCATAAAACCATATACATGAAAAACTAATTGAAGATATGAACCCGAGACATCACTAGAGGTGTCTTCCACTACACCCCTAAAATTGAGTGCGAAAAATTGTTTCGTCCTTGAAACCTCTTCACTTGGACCATTCGACTAAACATTCTCCATCCCTTTTTAATAACCTCTAATATATGGACAACCCTTCATCACGCTACCCGGTTTTCCAGAACTTAAACAGAAGTTAAACCCCTCCTTCACTCTCCTCCATGAAGTTTTCCACGCTTCCTACAAGGTGGCCTATACTTAGGTTTATCTACTTCATTGTTTATCTTAGCTCTTGTCTGGGAATCCCTATCATAGAGAACCTTTGATGAATTGATTCCCCTTGCTGGGAGAGTCCCTTCTTAAACCTGGGCTTATCCCTGATTTCATCACTACTACTCCATGAAAAATTCTGCTCAACTTTCCTTGACCTGCTTCCTTCCCTAGTATGCTTCCTCTTCTTTCTTTCCTCCACTTGTTGGACATGGATCGTAAGAGTGGAAAGGTCCATGCTATCATGCAGCAAAGCTTACCTACACTCCTCCTCGATATCCTTAACAATCATCGATCTAGTGTAAAAAGGAGGATTCATCCTCGTGAAGTCCCTTATCCCGTTAGCCATAGAGCTAGCAGATGGGTTCTCCCTGGGAAATCCTTGTTGCTTCGCTTCGGCTGTCATAGCCTGAGCTTTAAAGTGATGGCTTGAAACATCTATACCAAAGTTGTCCTCATTTCTCCATCTTTCAACCAAGTTGGGTCAACAAGCATCTCTATTCCAGCATCTGGAGCGTAGGGAGGATCTTTATTTACCCCATCAGCTGCTTCTCCAATCTCTCCGCCTGCGTTTCTCCTCGTATTCATCTTTCTGAATCTCAATAGTTGATTTTATATACGCTCTTAACACCATGAAAACATACATTAGAGAAGGCACGATAGGATCAGAAGGAGGGAATTTTGCTTGCATCATGCTGTCTTTAATCAGGATAGTAGTGCACTTCACTACCATGACTTAGAAACTACTCGATGTTATTAAAATTAACTTATTATCCTCAGAATCTTACCTAACGCTCTGAAACCAACATTTTCACGACCAAAGTCTAGAACCTATCCGAAACCAGCAACGTTGACATCTTAGAGGTCGCAGACAGGACGAAATATGTCATCATTACAGCATCTAGGTTAATTATTGCGGAAAATTTTGAAATTTTTGTTTACTTAGACTTCATAGTGAACATTGAACTCGTATAAGACTAGCTACATAAATTAATAAAAGTTTCACAACAACCATCTAATATCAATATAATAAAATAAAAGACATAGTCATATCTGTATAAATATATATAGTTTCTAAAACGGCACTAATACAATATTAGAAAATAACAGGGAAAGAAACAATCGTGGAACATAATCCACTAGCTCATGCCTACTTCTAAGCAAGAATATAAAATTGAGGTATCGTTGAAAACAAGAGGGCCTACACAGTCCGAATGAATGCTCCACGTCCAGATAACTTCAGCGTAGTCGCGTAATCTTTAGCATTCACGTGCAGCTGCACCTAAAAGTAGAGAGTTGTATGTGATTAGTACACACTTGTAGTAAGTAATGGTATATGCAAGAGCACACCAAGGATATGCATGATAAAGAAGATCTCACTTCTAACAATATGAGTTACGGAAAGTCAAGTCAGTGGTCTTGCCAAATTGAATTAGGAAAGTCGTGCTATGAGAGTAACATGCATCATCATACATATAATTTTGCAAACAACACATAACATATTGCACATATCATATCACCTAGTTCCTATCATTCCTTCATATACCATGATACCTCGGAATCATGGACTTGACATTAATACTTCCCAAAGAGAGGAATCAACATATGAGAACTCAACTAGGGAACCTCTTTTTGCAAACATAGAGTCTGCTTCATTCAATCATACGTATTTCATTTTCATTCATATACTAGTGTAAACATCATCTTTACCTACGATGTAATTTAAGACATTCATCAGGTTCGCAATGCAAAGACCAAGAATAACCTAGGATCATTACTTTAGTCTAGCTCACCTCTTTATTATCCTATCCTAACATCTTTGGTATCATTGATTTCATTATGTGCATTATTTGAGGTTGTCTTCATTATTTGTTCAAGAACTTTAACCTTAACTGACATACACCATCTGAGCATCATGAGATCAAGTGTTTAACCCCTCACGGAAAAGAGTTGTATTCACGGGCCAAAATGAACAAAAACATGCTAGCATATATAGGGATTCGAACCCTGCTAGAACCCTATATTATCAATATAGCTTCAAAGGCTAGGAGATATAAAGAGACTCATACATGTCTAGACGGACAGCCTTATCTCATGAGAATTACACAAACCTCTGCCTTCTAAAAAGAAGGAATTGTGACGCATAACTAGCCTATCGGTGCTTAGTATAAAGTTCCATTACATTCATCTCATACATCATAGAAGATCACTTTTAGCATGAGGCATTATAGCTCATTAAATGATTTCTAATCTCATCATTACGTATTAAGAGTGAACTTTCCTTACACTTATATATAGCATGTGATTGAGACTTGTCTCTTAATATTTAACACTATTTGAGTTGAGTACTTTTGTTAACCTTAGATCTGCGTAGGTACAACTTGTATCAATTGCACAAGCCACATATTATGGTGCCACCCTTTTCTCACTTACCATCTTTTCATGTCATCTTTACTCATCTTTCATTATTTGTTCATCATATAACATACATATGTTCTCTTGGAGTTTACATTGAGGGACATTGATCCTAGATGTAGATACATGTTGTCTGACTTGTACTACCCTATCCCCATGTAGAAACTCTTTCTTGCATATTCACCGTTTAGTATATATATACTTTCTTAGAAATTTCATCTAGTGAAAATGATTTTTAAGAGTAGGTGCAGCTTATCTCACTTGTACTACCCTATAGTCATGTACTTAGTTCCTTATTTACATATTAACTACGAATTCATTCTTTACACTTTCTTATGGAGTATGCTTGAGATTCGACTTTACATCATTCTACACTCCCCTTATGTGAATGTTCATTTTTTCATATGCCAATGCACTTGGCCTTTAGTATGAGTCAAACACTTACATAAACCTCCTATATTCACATCATTTCATTACATCGATCTTAGGTTCACTTACTTTTAAATGTACACTTGACTTATGGATCCATACATACAAATCATGAGGCTTCATTCATAATTCATCTAAGTGACTCATACTTTCCAATGATTATGTGCTTCAAGACTTATTCATCTTGTTGATATGCCAAGATATTGATTTTGATCATTAGAGGTAGCATTCATTATATATTTGTTCATGTATGACTTATTTAAGGGAATCCGATTTTGAATCCCTTGAGAAACATTTAATCTTTTATTGTACTTTATAATTGAATTTTTCAGATTTGGGGGACCCTAGTTCGAGCCCCATCACTCCCATAATATTTCCTTTCGTTTTCTCCTCTCTTCCTCATTGAAGGAAAGGAGGTTGTGGGATCAATCCCCAGTAGTCTCATTCTTTTTCTCTTAATTTATATCTTAACTTTTTAATACGTTCAAGAGGTCATGGGTTCAATCCCCGCCCTCTACATTTACTTTTCTCCGTTATTTTTCTCCTAACTCTCTCATCTATTAAAGGGGTTGTGGGTTCAATCCCCACTCTCCAAATTTACTTTTCCTTTAATTTTTTCATGAAATTTTTATGTAATTTACATTTGATTAGGTCATTGTTTGAATATCCAATGACCTCACATTTTTAAAAAAAATGTAGAACATAGTTCATTTTTCATATCCTTGGCCGAGACCACCAATTTCCAGCAAGCATGAATTTCGTTACATTCCAATCTATTTTTCTCTCATCCATATATTGATAATTTTATTATTTTGAGTGACATTTAGTAAGCCACATTAAACTTATAAGAACATAAAGCTTTTTACATTTTTATACACGCGAAACACAACATATTAACATACAAATTTAAGGCAGCAAACATAGCAAATTTACAACACACACATGCTAAAAACAGCCATCTTAATACACTTTTACGGAATACATTTTTCATCCCTTAGATTATTTAAGGATACATATTCAACACACAATAACAACCAGACCAAAAATTATCTACCAGAAGACATACCAACACATGCTTTGAATTTTTTAAAGGATCTAATGGCAGGGGCATTCAATGGGGACAACCTTTGTTTTTCAATTGCATTTAAACTAAACATTAAGGGTCTCTTAGGAAAGGGGCCAAGAGAGAAGAAAACCCATACATTAATGTCGTTTAACAATTGTGTCAATGCTGCCTATTCCCACGACACCATTGCCTCACAACAAAAATCCAAAACCCAATCCGTCGAAAGAATTTTGTTGATTTTCATTTTTAGCTTAGCTTTTCAATTGAGTGTTTGTGTGTAAGTTCTTCAAGAGTAAAGAACCATTATTTTCAATTATTTTGTTGATGCAAAAAGTGAAAATGAGATTCATAGACGTGAGCATGAGAGGATTAGGATTAGGAGAGTTAGGTGGAGACTTAGTCAAACTAGACTCCCCATTATTTTTTTTATTTTTTTTTTTTATTATTATTATTATTATTAATATTATTATTATTATTATTATTATTATTATTATTATTATTATTTTACTAAAATTCTGATTTTTCATTGATTAAATCATCAAATTAAATATTAATTAATTTAACTAATTAACTAAATACAGTAAATCAATTAAAGCATTGATTCCACAAAGGTTCGAACCCGCGTGGAGCAACTTTTTGTTTAAAGGGTCAATTTCATACACCTCTACCCAAATTGCCCCTTAACCATATTAATTAATTAATTAATTATTGTAATTACAATACAATCCTTAGCCTGGAAAAGACCGTTTTACCGCTAGACCCTCCAAGCATAAATTACCCCTTTTTAAGTCCGGTTAAGACCCATCCGAGTAAATCTTCATATTCGGTTGTCCTACATGGCTGGACCCAACCTTTCATAGCTCAACTAACTCAAGTTAGTTGGCTTTGTTATTGCAGAGGTTCAGAGGTCTTGTTCTACAGGCATTAATCAGTGTGAACCCCATCTAATCTAGGCATTCTACTTACGTTAGACATTACTTAGCATAGTCATTTTTAGGGTATTACATTGTTAAGGAAAATTCATCTCCGAAGGACACTACACATTGTTTTAAAATAATGAGGGTGATTTTGGAAAGAATGTTAACATACTTGAGACTTTACTCTTTGTGAATTTATGTTCCACACTTACTCTAGATAGTGCATATTGCTCAAGTTTATATAAAGCTTCATATTTGAGGTTGAGGAACTTCCTTCTCAATCGCACATAACTTGATGCACCTCACCACTCATGAAACACAAAAAAAATCACGATATACAAAAACAACAACATTACATGCAAACATGAATATATTTTAACTCACATAGTGCAATTATTACACATCAAATTTTGGACTTACAACACCAAGTTGACTATTAGACCAAGTTAAGATTTTATATTTTATGTCATTGTTGGATTGATCCACACCTTGTCTATTTATACCCTATCTCATTTGGAACTGAAACCTCACTACCCTGGTATGATACTCTATGGTAGCACAACAATTATGCAGAAAATCCATACCTAAGAAATTCAATAGTTTTTTTATTTTTGAATATCGAATTTACATATAAGTAGGTTGGTGCACATCCTTAAAACTTACTAGTATATTTACATTAATAGACTAAGATCTCCGTCCTAAACTACTCTCATCAAAGCATACAACATAAATAAACAGGTAAGTCACATAATTCAGCAACCAATATGATGACTCAAACATATTAACCTCATACTAGTGGATAAAATAATAATCATGAAAAACTAATTTAGGCTACGCACCCGAGTCATCACCAGAAGTGTCTTCCCCTATTCCCCAAGACTTGCGTATGAAAAATCATTGCCTCCATGGAACCTCTTAACTAGGACCATTCGACTAAACTTTCTCTTTCCTTTTTTCTTGACCTCTCATATACGAACAATCCTTAATTATGTGACACGGTTTTTCAGAACTGTAACAAGATAAAGAGCCCCTCCTACGCTCTCCTCCACGAAGTTTGCCACACTTCCTACAAGGTGGCCTCTCCTGAGGTGTATCCACTTCACTATTTCTTTTAAATTTAGGCTCAGAATCCCTATCATAGAGACCCCTTGATGAACTCACTCCCTTTGGTGGGATAGTCCCTTATTAAACCTAGGGTTATACCTTATTTCAGTACTACTCTTCCTTGAAAATTCTTCTTTGCTTGCCTTGACCTGTTCCCTGGCCTAGTATGCTTCCTCTTCCTGCTTTCCTACACATGTTGGACATTGACCATAAGCATTGATAGGTCCATGATATCATGCAGCATAGCTGCCCTATACTCCTTCTCGATATCCTCATCTATCTTAGATCCAGTGTAAACGGGAGGATTCATCCTCATAAAGTCGCTTAACTTGTTAGCCATGGTGCTGGCAGGTGGGTTCTGCCAGGGAAAACCTTCTTGCTCCACCTGGGCTGTCATAGAGTGAGCTTGTAAAACGATGGATTGGGCCATCTGTACCAAGACTGTCCTCACTTCTTCATCTGTCAACCCAGTTTGGTTTACATGCATCTCAATTCTAGCAGCTGGATCCTTGGGTGAAACTTGATTTACCCCAGCAGCTGCTCGTCCAAACTCTCCGCCTGCGTTTCTCCTTGTATTCATCTTTCTGAATATTCAGTGTTGATGTTAGATACACTCTTAAAACCAAGAAATTAGACATTAGAGAAGCAAGGATAAGATCAAAACAAGGGAATTTTTCTACGCATAATGCAGTCTCTAATTCAGGATACTGGTGCACATCACTACCATGACTTAGAAAATACTAGATATTGGTGATGTAAACTCATTATCCTTTTCATTTAACCTAACACTCTAATACTAACTTTGTCACTAGCAGAGTGTAGATCCAATCAAAAATTGGCATCGTTAACCTCTCAAAGGTCGCAGACAAGCCTACATACGTCATTGTTACATCATTAAGGTTAATTTTAGCGGAAAATTTTGAACTTTTTATCTACTTAGACTTCATAGTGAGAAACATTGAACTCATATAAGACTATCTACATAAACTCATAATCATTTCAGAATAACCATCTAATATCAACATAATCAAATGAAAGACATAGTCATATCAGTATAAAAATATAGAGTTGCCAAATTGGCACTAATACAATATCTGAAAATAACTGAGAAAGAAACATTATTGGTACATAATCCACTAGTTCATGCTTACATCTAATATATAATAAAAGATAGGCATCCTCAAAATCAAGAGGGCCTACCTTGTCAGGATGAATGGTCCACATTTGGATAACTTCAATGTAGTCTCATAAGCTCTACCATTCACGTGCACCTGGACCTAATAGAAGAGAGTTGTATGGTATTAGTACACACTTGTACTAAGTATAGGTATATGGAAGCACACACAAAGTACATGCATGATTAAGAAGATCTGTCTCCTAAAGATATGAGCTATGGAAAGTCAAGTCAGTGGACTTGAAAAATCGGATTAGGATTCTATGAGAGAAACATGCCTCATCATACATATCATTTAGCAAACAACACATCACATATTGCACATATCATATCACATAGTTCATATAATTCTTTCATATTCCATGAGACCTTGGAATCATGGACTTGACATTAAGACTTCCCAAAATGAGGGCTCATCATATGAGACCTCAACTAGGGAGCCTCCTTTAGAAAACACAAAGTCTGCTTCATTAATTCATATGTAGGTTATATTCATTCATTTATATACTAGAACCCTATATTGGCAGTATAACTTCAAAGACCAGAAGATATAAGGAGAATCATACCTGTCTCGATGGACATTCTCATCTCATGAGAATTACATGAACCTCTTAATTTATGAAAGAAGGAATCGCGACTCATAGCTAGACTATCGTTGCTCAGTATAAAGCTCCATTACATTCATCTCATACATCATAGAAGATCGCTTTTAGCATGAGGCATCATAGCTCATTAGATCATTTCTCATCGTGAATTGTCCGTATTCTTTGATATTGTGTGTTATTGAGACTTGTCTCTTGATATTCAACACTCTTTGAGTTGAGTACTTTTGGTAACTTTATATCGGCGTAGGTAAAACTTGTATCACTTGCACAAGCCACATATTATTGGGCCACCCTGTTCTCTCTTAACATCTTTTCATCTCATCTTTAGTAATCATTTATTATTTGTTCATCATATAACATGCATATGATCTCTTGGAGTTTACATTGATGGACATTTATCCTTGGCGTAGATACATCTTTTCTCACTTGTACTAGCCTAACCTCATGTAGCCACTCTTTCTTTTCTTATACACCGTTTAGTATGTATATACTCTCTAAGAAATTTCATTTAGTTACATTGATTTTTATGTGTAGGTGCAACTTATCTCACTTGCACTAACCTATAGTCATGTAGTCAATACTTTCATTACATATTAGGTATGAATTAATTTTTAACACTTTCTTTTTCAGTAAGCTTGAGATTTGACTTTACATAATTCTACACTACCCTTACGTGAATGTTAAATTTCGTCATATGCCAATGCACTTGGCCTTTTAGTATGTTCCACACTTTTACATAAACATCCTAGTTTCACATCATTTCATTACATCCATCTTAGCTTCTCTTACTTTTAAATGTACGCTGGAATTATGGATATACATACAAGCCATGAGGCTTCATTCATAATTTGTCTAAGTGACTAATACTTACTCGAGATTATCTAGTACAAGACTATTAAACTTGTTCATATGCTAAGATATTGATTATAACCATTGGAGGAATCATTCATTAAATATTTGTCATGTATGACTTATGTATCAAATATGGAATTCGGCAAGGGAACCCGATATTGAATGCCTTGAGAAACACTTAATCTTATATTAAACTTTATATTTCCATTTTTATGTTTTGGGGGACCCTAGTTGGATACCCATCACTCCCATAATATTTCCTTTCATTTCCTCCTCCCTTTCTCGTTTAAGGTAAGGAGGTTGCGGGATCAATCCCCCACAAGCTCATTATTTTTCTCTTTACTTACCTCTTAACTTTCGCACATCTTAAAGGGGTTGTGGGTTTCATCCCCACTCTTCACATTTATTTCTATCATTTATTTTTCTCCTAACTCTCTCATTCATTCAAGAAGCCCTGGGTTCAATCCCCACTCATCATATTAATTTTTCTCCCTTATTTTTCTCCTAACTCTCTCATCTATTCAAGAGTTATTGGGTTCAATTCCCACTCTCCACATTTAATTTTGCTTGCATTTTTGTCATGGAATTCTTAGGTAGTTTACATTTGGTGAGGTCATGTTTCAATCTCCAATGACTTCAAAGTTTTTTTAAAAATTTAGAATATAGTTCATTTTTCATATCCTTGGCCAAGCCCACCAATTTCGAGCACGCTGATAATTTTTTGTCTTCCAATCAATTTTTCTCTCATCCTTATATTGATTTTTGTAGTATTTTGAGTGACATTTAGTCAGCAACATTAAATTTATTTGTGTCACGACCCAAATCGGGGCCGCGACTGGCACCCACATTTACCCTCCTATGTGAGCGAACCAACCCATCTAAACCTTAACATTTCAACATATATCAACAGAACGTAATGCGGAAGACTTAAAATCATTAATAAAACAATTCAAAACTATTATTATTATCCCCAAAATCTGGAAGTCATCATCACAAGAACATCTATTTCAAATTACTAAACTAAGAATGTCTAAGAACTAAAAATACATAAAAGCTAGTCCATGCCAGAAGTTCAAGGCATCAAGACTTGAAGAAGAAGATCCAGTCCAAGCTAGACGCATTAGCTCACCCTGAATTTCCGAAGGTAGGTGAAGACTGGCTAGATCTACTGTTGAGTTGAAGTTGACGGAACGTTTGCTGCATTCCACAAATAATAAAGAAGAAAACATAAAAGTAGGGGGTCAGTACAACCACAAGTACTGAGTAGATATCATCGGCCAACTCAAAATAGAAAACAGTATATATCAGTTAATATCATAAATCAACTATAAACTCAACATGTAACAACAACAAGTACTATAATCATCAATAAGTACCATTAAGTTCATCCATGAGGGCTCAAGCCTCAATACCATGCTCATTTGGGAATTAAGTTCATTATGTTGAGTATATATCATCTTTCAAGATTCATTATCTTTCTTCCTCTTGTGTCGGTACGTGACACTCCGATCCCCTACCACTATGTGTCGGTACGTGACACTCCGATCCCCTATATGTGTCGGAAACGTGACACCCGATCCCCTATATGTGTCGGAACGTGACACTCGATCCGCCTATATATGTCGGAACGTGACACTCCGATCCTCTATATGTGTCGGTACGTGACACTCCGATCCCCTAATTCTACGTGTCGGTTCGTGACACCCGTCCCACTAATACTATGTGTCGGAACGTGACACTCCGATCCACTAATACTATGTGTCGGAACGTGACACTCCGATCCACTAATCTCATTCTATCCGTTCATCAAGCCTTCTCTATACCAAGGCATCATCAATCCCATTACTTTAATTCACCAAGCCTTCTTTTATACCAAGGCATCATCATTAATAAGTAGATTAAAGTTTCTTTCAAGGTTTGGGATTCAATGGTTTTCATCATGCTTGTTTTATCAAAATCACATAATCATATTCATGCAAGCATACAATTAAGCATATAGACAGGTTTACAATACCACCAATACATATCATTCACTTTTAAGAGTTCACTACGAATATCGTAAAAACCATAACCTACCTCCACCGAAGAATTGATCAAGCAAGAATTTTCCCCAAGCTTTGCTATCCTCTTCGTTTTCTCTCTCTCTTGTTCAACTCCCTCTCTCTCTATTGTTCTTTCTATTTTCTTGTTCAAACCCTCTTTCTTTTACCCTAATTAACATATAATTAAGTGTAAAGGATGACAATAATACCCCACTAATTAATCAAAAGTTACCTCTTTTAGCCCGCAAGAATTTGAGTTATTAATGTAAACCCACGAAATCTATAATTAAGGAAAGAATAGTCCAAAACGTTCCTTAAAACGTGTAAAGAAATCCGATTCTGACTGGGATTACGCAACCTGTGACGGGCCGTCGTGACTGCGACGGTCCGTCACGCAGGTCGTCGTGAGGGCCAGGACTTTATTTTCCAAAAGGACACTGTGACGGTCCGTCCTGCAAGTCCGTTACGAAGTTCAGAGAGTCGATTTTCAGTACCCAATTTCATAATTCCTAAGTATATTGAAATGAGACCCTGCGACGCTCCGTCGTGCCTGTGACGGTCCGTCGGGGGTTCCGTCGTTTCAGCCAATTTTCCAGAAATAAAATCTGCTGCTCAAAACGACTAAACAGGTCGTTACAATAGATACCAATTTACCCATCGTTCGTCCTCGAACGATCAAAAGAAGAAAAACAATGGCTAAAAGGAGTACCTGAATCTGTAAACAGATGTGGGTATTTTTCTTGCATATCTGCCTCCTTCTCCCACGTAGCCTCTTCAACCGGTCGATTCTTCCATTGAACTTTGATGGATGCAATTTCTCTTGACCTCAACTTGCGAACTTCTCTATCTAATATAGCAACCGGTTCCTCTTCATAAGTCAAGTTCTCATCAAACAAAACTGAATCCCAACGGATGATGTAGCTTCCATCTCCATGGTATCTTTTCAACATGGACACATGAAATACCGGATGTACTTCGGACAGCCCTGGAGGTAAGGCTAATTCATAAGCCACCTCCCCTACTCGCTTTAGTACCTCAAATGGTCCAATATACCTTGGACTTAGCTTACCTCTTTTGCCAAACCGCATCATTCCTTTCATAGGTGAAACCTTCAACAAGACTTGTTCACCCTCCATGAACTCCAAGTCTCTAACCTTTCGGTCTGCATAATCCTTTTGTCTACTTTGCGCCGCTAGAAGCTTTTCTTGAATGCCCTTAGCCTTATGTAACGAATCCCTCAAGAGATCAGTACCCCAAGGTCTAACCTCGAATGCATCAAACCAACCAATGGGAGATCTACATCTCCTCCCATACAATGCCTCAAATGGGGCCATATCAATGCTTGAGTGATAGCTATTGTTGTATGAAAATTCGGCTAAGGGTAAGAAGTTATCCCAGTGACCACCAAATTCTATCACACATGCACGAAGCATATCCTCCAACACTTGAATCGTTCTCTCAGACTGACCATCGGTCTGAGGGTGAAATGCAGTGCTAAGATCCAACCTATTACCCATTTCAGCATGCAATGTTTTCCAAAACTTAGAAGTAAACTGCGTACCTCTATCTGATATGATAGATAGTGGAACCCCATGCAATCGAACGATTTCTGAGATGTAGATTTTTGCTAACTTCTCTGCATTGTAAGTCACCTTGACCGGAATGAAATGAGCAGACTTGGTTAACCTATCAACAATCACCCAAATGGAGTCATACTTACCCATTGTCTTTGGAAGACCAACCACAAAGTCCATTGCGATTCTCTCCCACTTCCATTCAGGAATGGGCATTCTCTGAAGCGTTCCTCCGGGCCTTCGGTGTTCATACTTTACTTGTGACAGTTTGGACATTTGGCAATAAAGTCAACAATATCACGCTTCATTCTACTCCACCAAAAGTTGTTGCTTTTAGGTCACGATACATCTTGGTTGCACCCGGATGTATAGAATACCTTGTACTATGAGCCTCTGTCAGAATTGTGTTGATCAACTCATCGACGCGGGGTACACATACCCTTCCCTTAATCCTCAAAACACCTTCCTCATCAATTGTTGCTTCTTTAGCCTCTCCTTGCAACACTTTATCTCGAATCCGGATCAATTTCTCATCATCAAACTGCTTCCCCTTAATCTTGTCAAGGAATGAGGATCTTGCCTCCACACAACCTAACAATCCTCCCTTCTCATTTACTTCTAACCTCATAAGGTCATTAGCAAAAATCTGCACTTCTCTAGCCAATGGGCGTCTAGAAGCTTGCAAATGAGCTAGACTTCCCATGCTTCCCGCCTTTCTACTTAAGGCATCTGCCACAACATTCGCCTTCCCCGGATGATACAAAATAGTTATGTCGTAGTCCTTCAGTAGTTCCATCCATCTCCTTTGTCTCAAGTTCAAATCTTTCTGAGTAAAGGCATACTGTAGGCTATGATGATCCCTATAGACCTCACACTTAACCCCATATAAATAGTGTCTCCATTGCTTTAATTCAAACACTACCGCGGCCAATTCCAAGTCATGAGTTGGATAGTTACGTTCATGCACTTTTAATTGTCTTGAAGCATA
Source organism: Solanum peruvianum (assembly GCA_027705065.1). Taxonomy (NCBI): domain Eukaryota; kingdom Viridiplantae; phylum Streptophyta; class Magnoliopsida; order Solanales; family Solanaceae; genus Solanum; species Solanum peruvianum. Next base: position 30,009,319 of record JAKWJD010001765.1, on the reverse strand, counting down.
AGAAATCACATTCTTCTCTTGCATTGGCACTGCACCCAAACCCGAATAGGATGCATCACAATAAACAATGAAGTTCTTACCCTCTACCGGCAAGGTGAGGATAGGTGCGGTAGTCAACAAAGTCTTGAGTTTCTGAAAACTTTTTTCGCACTCATCCGACCATACAAACGGAACATTCTGCTTAGTCAAGTTCGTCAATTGGGAAGCAATAGAAGAGAATCCCTTGACAAACCGGCGGTAGTAGCTAGCTAACCCAACAAAACTTCTTATTTCTGACACATTAGTGGGTCTTACCCGATTCTTCACTGTCTCAATCTTAGAAGGATCTACCATCACTCCTTCCTTAGAAACCACATGCCCCAAGAAGGACACTGCATCTAGCCAAAACTCACACTTAGAGAACTTGGCATAAAGCTTTCTCTCCCTCAACATTTCCAATACAATTCTCAAATGCTCCTCATGTTCCTCCTTACTTTTAGAATATACCAGTATATCATCTATAAATATGATCACAAAGACATCCAAATACGGCTTAAATATCCCATTCATCAAGCTCATGAAAGCAGCGGGGGCATTTGTAAGACCAAAAGGACATCACTACAAATTCATAATGCCCATACCTAGTCTGAAAAGCAGTCTTTGGCACATCCGTTGCCCGTATTTTCAATTGATGATAACCGGATCTCAAGTCGATCTTCGAGAAGACACAAGCACCTTGTAGTTGATCGAATAAGTCATCAATGCGAGGAAGAGGATACTTGTTCTTAATAGTTACCTTGTTCAGTTGTCTATAGTCTATGCACATCCGAAAACTCCCATCCTTCTTCTTCACAAACAAAACCGGAGCACCCCAAGGAGATGCACTTGGTCTAATGAAGCCTTTGCTCAACAACTCTTGAAGTTGTGCCTTTAACTCTCTTAACTCCGCGGTAGACATTCTATAAGGAGGTATAGGAATGGGGCGAGTGCCCGGTTCAAGATCGATACAGAAGTCAATGTCCCTATCTTGTGGCATACCAGGAAGATCTGCAGGGAATACATCCAAAACTTTGCGGACTACCGAAACCGACTCAATCGAGGGTACTTGGGTAGTGTCATCCTTGAGATGTGCCAAGAAAGCTAAACACCCTTTACTAACCATTTTCTTAGCACGAACAAAGGATATGATACGCACCGGATTGGAAGTGTAGTCACCCTCCCACACTAACGGATCTGTCCCAGGCTTGGCTAACGTCACCGTTTTAGCATTACAATCCAAGATCGCAAATTGCGGAGAAAGCCAGTCAACATACCCAGAATTACCATCAAATCGACCATTTCTAAGAAGACCAAATCTACGTAAGTGTTGCTCCCACACAAATCACCCAAACAAGACCTATATACCTTCTCAACTACCACGACTCTCCCACCGGAGTAGAAACACGAATAGGCATATCAAGTAATTCACAATGTAAATTTAGACCATTAGCAAATGAGGAAGATACATAAGAAAATGTGGATCCGGGATCAAACAATACAGAAGCCATGCAATCACAAACCAGAAGATTACCTGTGATGACAGCATCTGATGTCTCCGCTTCAGATCTCCCAGGGAAAGCATAACAATGGGCCCTTTCGTTAGTTTGTCCGTTGCCCCTACCATGTTGTGATGTAGTGGCTCCAGTTTGCCCATCACCTCGGCCGTTTTGGTGACCACCATTTCCTCGACCACCACGTCCTCCAGAAAAACGGCCTTTACCATGACCACCTCTACCTCTAGCTATTGGGGGTTTGTAACTCTGTTTTGGACAATTCCTCCTAATATGTCCAATCTCCCCACATCCATAACACTCTCTGGAGTCAACCATAGGTCTCTCGGAGTAGTGTTGACCGTTCTGAGGTGGACCCCCAACTAGAGTCTGTAGTGAAGACTGAATTGGTCGACTCGACTAACCTCCGGAGCTATGTCCTCTAGAGTAAGAACCATTAAACTCACCTCCCCTTCGAAACCTTTTTGATGTCGATGTCGTGGTGAAGTCATCTGGCTTCACTCCTTCCACTTCTATCACAAAGTCTACCACCTCTTGGAAGGATGTTGCCGTAGCCGCTACCTGTAAGGCTGAAATCCGCAATTCTGACCTCAACCCCTTCACAAAACGGCGAATCCGCTCTTGTGGACTGAAACAAAGGTGGGTGGCATACCTTGATAAAGCACGAAACTTAGCCTAATATGCGTTAACCGTCATCCTACCTTGCTCGAGACTCAAGAACTCATCCCTTTTTCTATCTCTCAAAGTCCTTGGGATATACTTCTCCATAAACAGGGTAGAGAAGGATGCCCAAGTCATAGGTGTGGCCTCTGTCGGTTGAAACTCGACATGTGATCGCCACCACATTTTGGCGTTCCCTTGAAACTGATAGCTTACGAACTCAACGCCAAACCGTTCTACTATATCCCATCTTGTGTAGTAGCTCATGACAATCGACCAGAAAATCATAAGCATCTTCAGATTCTGCACCTTGAAGACTGGAGGTTTCAATTTCAAGAATTTACTGAAAAGTTCGTGCTGATCGTTTGTCATTATCGGTCCAGTAGTCAGACGTGGAAATGTGCCTATCTCCAATGAGGCATCCATGCGGGGAGCCATAGTAGCCGCATGTCATACCTCTGAAACCGGAGGTGTTGGTGCAGAAACCACTGGATGTGCCTGACCGTGATCAGATAACCCGCTAGGGTAAGCAAGAACCTGATTGATCATCTCTGGGGTAGGTTGGGGTGGCAATTCCTCATTCTGCTCTTGTTCAGTTTCCCCTTCCTCACCCTCTCTTACCACCTCCTCAGTCGGTGGAGGAGTCACCGCCCTAGTGTCAGATGGGCTAGGGGCTCGTCCTCTTCCTCTAGAGGACGTCCTCCCACGACCTCTTCCACGGCCTCTTGCCGATGTTGCTGCTGGTGCGGTCGTTTCTCTAGCTCTAACCATCTGCGAAATAGAGTGAAGATGGTCAGATACCAATTTGTATCACCTAGATACCAATTGGACTCAAGTAGTAGCACGAAAGAAAGAATGAAAGAATGGAATTTTCCTAAAGTCCTATAGCCTCTCAAAGAAAAGTAAAGGCGTCCCCCTACCGTTCCTTAAGACTCTACTAGACTCGTTCTTGTGTTATGAGACCAATGAACCTAATGCTCTGATACCAAGTTTGTCACGACCCAAATCGGGGCCGCGACTGGCACCCACATTTACCCTCCTATGTGAGCGAACCAACCCATCTAAACCTTAACATTTCAACATATATCAACAGAACGTAATGCGGAAGACTTAAACTCATTAATAAAACAATTCAAAACTATTATTATTATCCCCAAAATCTGGAAGTCATCATCACAAGAACATCTAATTCAAATTACTAAACTAAGAATGTCTAAGAACTAAAAATACATAAAAGCTAGTCCATGCCAGAAGTTCAAGGCATCAAGACTTGAAGAAGAAGATCCAGTCCAAGCTAGACGCATTAGCTCACCCTGAATTTCCGAAGGTAGGTGAAGACTGGCTAGATCTACTGTTGAGCTGAAGTTGGCAGAACGTTTGCTGCATTCCACAAATAACAAAGAAGAAAACATAAAAGTAGGGGGTCAGTACAACCACAAGTACTGAGTAGATATCATCGGCCAACTCAAAATAGAAAACAGTATATATCAGTTAATATCATAAATCAACTATAAACTCAACATGTAACAACAACAAGTACTATAATCATCAATAAGTACCATTAAGTTCATCCATGAGGCTCAAGCCTCAATACCATGCTCATTTGGGATTTAAGTTCATTATGTTGAGTATATTATCATCTTTCAGATTCATTATCTTTCTTCCTCTTGTGTCGGTACGTGACACTCCGATCCCCTACCACTATGTGTCGGTACGTGACACTCCGATCCCCTATATGTGTCGGAACGTGACACTCCGATCCCCTATATGTGTCGGAACGTGACACTCCGATCCCCTATATGTGTCGGTACGTGACACTCCGATCCCCTAATTCTACGTGTCGGTTCGTGACACCCGTCCCACTAATACTATGTGTCGGAACGTGACTCTCTGATCCACTAATACTATTTGTCGGAACGTGACACTCCGATCCACTAATCTCATTCTATCCGTTCATCAAGCCTTCTCTATACCAAGGCATCATCAATCCCATTACTTTAATTCACCAAGCCTTCTTTTATACCAAGGCATCATATTAATAAGTAGATTAAAGTTTCTTTCAAGATTTGGGATTCAATGGTTTTCATCATGCTTGTTTTATCAAAATCACATAATCATATTCATGCAAGTATACAATTAAGCATATAGACAGGTTTACAATACCACCAATACATATCATTCACTATTAAGAGTTCACTACAAATATCGTGAAAACCATAACCTACCTCCACCGAAGAATTGATCAAGCAAGAATTTTCCCCAAGCTTTGCTATCCTCTTCGTTTACTCTCTCTCTCGTTCAACTCCCTCTCTCTCTCTTGTTCTTTCTATTTTCTTGTTCAAACCCTCTTTCTTTTACCCTAATTAACATATAATTAAGTGTAAAGGATGACAATAATACCCCACTAATTAATCAAAAGTTACCTCTTTTAGCCCGCAAGAATTTGAGTTATTAATGTAAACCCACGAAATCTATAATTAAGGAAAGAATAGTCCAAAACGTCCCTTAAAACGTATAAAGAAATCCGATTCTGACTGGGATTACGCAACCTTTGACGGGCCGTCGTGACTGCGACGGTCCGTCACGCAGGTCGTCGTGAGGGCCAGGACTTTATTTTCCCCAAGGACACTGTGACGGTCCGACCTGCAAGTCCGTTACGAAGTTCAGAGAGTCGATTTTTTTCAGTACCCAATTTCTGAATTCCTAAGTATATTGAAACGAGACCCTGCGACGGTCCGTCGTGCCTGTGACGGTCCGTCGGGGGTTCCGTCGTTTCAGCCAATTTTCCAGAAATAAAATCTGCTGCTCAAAACGACTAAACAGGTCGTTACAATTTGAACATCACGTTTTTAACATTTTTATACATGCAAAACACAACATTTTAGTATACAAATTTCAAGCAGCAAACATAATAAATTTACAGCACACACATGCTCAAAACAACCAACTTAATACACTTTTCCGGAATATATTTTTCATACCTTACATGATTTCCGACTATACATTCAACACATAATCACAACCAGACCTAAAATTATCTACCATAACACATACCAACGCATGCTTTTAATCATTCAAAGGATCTAATGACAGGGGCATGCAACGGGGACAACCTTAGTTTTTTTAATTGAGATTAAACTGAACCTTAAGGTTATATTGGGAAAGGGGACAATAGAGAAGAAAAATCATACCTTTATGTGATTCAACACTTGTTTTTATGGTTCTTATTCCCGCGACACCACTACCTCACAAATGAAATCCAAAACACAAACCGTCAAGAAAAATAATGTTGATTTTTGTTTTTTGCTTATCTTTTCATTTGAGTTATTGTGATTAGGTTCTTCAATAGTGAAGAACTATTATTTTCAGCACTTTTGATAATGAAAAACGTGAGACTGAGAGTGAGAGACTTGAGAAAGAGAGGATTAGGATTAGCAGAGTCAGGTGGAGACTTAGTCAAACTAGGAATCCACATTATTTATTATTATTATTATTATTATTATTATTATTATTATTATTATTATTATTTATTATTATTATTATTATTATTATTATTATTATTATTATTAAAACTATGATTTTTATATAATTAAATCATAAAATTAAATATTAATTAATTTAAGTAATTCACTAAACACTATAAATCAATTAAATTATTGCTCAACCAAGGCTCAAACCCGTGTGGAGTAAGATTTTTCTTAAAGGGTCAATTTCGACCACCTCTACTCAAATTGCCCCTTAATCATATTAATTAATTAATTAATTAATTAATCAATTAATTAATTAATTAGGGTAAATAAAATACTACCCTTAGCCAGGAAAAAACCATTTTACCCCTAGACCCTCAAAACTTAAGATTACCCTTTTTAAGTTCGATTAAGACTCAACCGGGCAAATCTTCAAATTGGGGTGCCCTAAATGGCTGGACCCCACCTTTCCTAGATCAACTAACTCACCAAGTTATTTGTCTTGGCTGTTACAGAGATTTAGAGGTCTGGTTCTATGCACATCAATCCGTGTGAACCTGATCTAATGTAGGCATTATAAATACGTTAGACATTACTTAGCATATTCATTTTTAGGGTTCTTACACGTGGTATTATGTTTGGTAACACTAGATCTCATAATTAGATTCCAGTTCATCGACAAGGTTATCAGTTTTGATTTAATTATTCACTCTTAGAATGTCATGTACTTGGTCGATGCGTTCAGTTAGTTCACTATTCGAATATATTTCAGTATTGACATCATTTTAAGATTTTATTATAGATCTTATTGCTTTGTTATATTATGTTTTTATATTATTCCACTTATTCTTATCATGTATGCTTTGTAACCTTTAAGTAATGGCACATACTCTGTGGTATATTGTCTCGTTATATAGGTTTAGGTCCTCAACATTAAGATTATGTATTGATTTTTTCCCGATCTCTTGTTTTAGTAGAATACTTAACGAGTCCTCATCCTTCATGGAAAGTGACGTTTTATATTTCCATTTTCAAAATTTTAGGTAGAATTAGTTGGGAACATGTCTGAGCATATCTTCTCACTAGAGGATTTTATTCAAAAATAGTTTACATTCAGTTTTAGTTTGACTTTTATATTTTAGTTTTCATTAAACTCGGTATTATATGTACAGACTTAAAATGGGTAATCTCCATCATTTCATTTTATTATATGTTTCTAAATTCTGAAGAGTATGTCGATTACGTTGAAAATCTTTATGAATAAGTTCCAATTTAGGGTATCTGCTTTTGTGAAAACAGAGTGTTCAAAATATATGTTGCTGGAAGATATGAACATAATTAGTCTGATGATTCATGACAAACAGTTTGAGGTAGATAAACTTAGGGATAATACTGAGAAGTACAAAATGTCTAGGAAATGAAACTATGAGTATTCTAAAAAGATTTGGGGCTGTGGAAATCGGTCGCAATTTAAATATAAATCTTCAACTCGAGCACCTTTATCAACTACTGTTTCATATTCAAGGTGTCCATGGTAACAAACGTAGGGCATCATACTCTAGGTCTCAAGAATGTATTTCCATTACCATAACTTCTCCAACTTGTCAAAAGTGTGGAAAGAACAATCCGGGTGAGTGTTTTGTAAGGAAAGATTATTGTTTTGCATTTAGTTATAGTGGTTATTTTTTAAGGGATTTATCTTTCTCTAAATAAGGTTAATGACGTAAAAATAGTAGGGCTCAGTCTACAACTTCAGAAGAACCAAAAAGTCCCCCAGTCAGAAGGGTAAATCATTCTGTGCAGGTGGCGGTCACCACTAGAATAAGTTGTATGCTCGTTAGGCTCACAAGGATTAGAAAGACTCTCCTTATATTGTTACTAGTACATTGTGAGTCATTTATTTTGATGGTTATACTTTGTTTGATGCAAGGAATACTTTTTCCTTTGTAACTTTTTATGTAACAGTTAAATTTTATATTAGTCCACAAACTCTTTTAAAACCCTCCTCAGTCTCTTGTTAAGTTGGTGACAAGTCATAACTAGATGGGTATATAGAAATTACCCTGTCGCGGTCTCTCATTACTTCACTGATTAGCTTTTAATATCTTATGAAATTTGTGAAACAAACGTTAATAGACTATAGGCTGAATGTCTACAAAACAAATCTAGTTTAGTAACCCAAACTAAGGGTAGGGGTCGTGTCTCAAAGGTGTAGTAGTGAAATAAGTAGCTACATAGAATTTCGTTCTAAATAGTTATAGTTTATGAGATTTTCAATTATCAAAACAAAAAAAAGAAATAATTTGTGACAGCAAAGTGCCAAATATCGAAATGGGATTGTGTCACATCCCAAAAGCACACCCTAGAAGTTAAGGGCAATCTCAGATTGTAACCGGCGCACTGGACCTCTCAGAGGTCTTGTAAAAGATCGTACATATCATTCATCGCACAAACATAATGAAATGTAGTATGATATTAAAAATTTTCACAAAAAAATATCAGTCTTTAAAAACTCTTTCATACACCGTCATAGGAAATACTAGGACTCAATCTCATCAAACTTAGGAGACGAGAATACTTGGGACACGACCCATACTTCAATATTAAACACAAATAGAAACACAAAAGACATTTAGGCCCTCAAATCAAATGAGGACACACTTCAACTTCCCTTGAGTGATGATACGATCCATGTCTTCACATCCCTAAAACACCTCACCTACCAACAACTATAGATATAGATAAAAGCATGGATTAGTACAACCACATGTACTAAGTATGACATATTGCATAAAAACCATCAAAATGGACATTTATTTGAAATATTCATATTATAATTTAAAAATAATATTATAATCAGAAAAACAAAATTTATCAATTTTTAAACACATAAGATAACAATTAGAAAATTATTCACATTTTCGAGCTCACTTTACAATAAGCTACTTTCATTGTACAGTGAATTGCTTCACTGTAACAGTGATGTGCTTTCTCTACCTTTTAAACATTTTATTGCATGTAGTATTCTCACTAAAACTATCCTAAGACCCACTCAAGCAACGCAAAGACAGAACGCCCACATAACCTCCCTAAGCATACCGAAATGGCTCTCAAGAACACTTATAATAAGGCACATACACACTTACAAGATATCAAACATCAACACGTAGATAATATGACATTCTTTTACCAAAGGCTATCAAAATACCTACTTAAGTAAATCAATAAGATAATTTCCATAATTGACTCTTTCAAGATTACCTATGTAATCCATAAGACTACATAAGGGTTACATCATGTATACATAATCAACCATTTTCCCTAACTACAAACATTCTTAAGAATCATCTAGGTAAGATACGAAGTGACCATTCTTATTCCCCCGTCACACCTTATCTAGACACCCCTTAACTATTCTAGATAAGTAATTATTAATTTAACATAATTTCTTAACTTAAGTAATTTCATTCCTTAGTTAATTTAGGAGACATTCAACACATAAAGGAAATTCAAGTAATGGTCTTGGACAAGACCTAGAAACTTCAAGTAACATCTTTAAAGCCTATTGTGCAATGTCTAGTTAGCGTCCCATATCACCACCTAAACTTCATAGAACTTCTCTGTTGCTAATTGGCATTCCATATGATGAGAATATGAAATAACCAACATAGATCATGATAGAAAGGCATGGAATCCGAAGTTCTAACCCACTCCGATGAAGGTGTTCTACTTGCCAATTGTAGAACTTAGACATATCCCATGTAGGTATCTGGTTAACGAATATGAAGGATATTATTTCTAATCTAGTCTCATTCTTTATCTGGAACTACTTCTCTTACCATACTCACTCGGTGCTAGCCTTCTTTCTCATAGCGTAATTTACACAAAAGGTTCACATAAAAGGGTTTGATTACAAGTTAATAACCCAATCGCATTTACCCTACCAAAGAAAGGTCCACTAAGTCTACCTCACAATGGGGAAAATTAACCTTAAGTCTATCATTCCTTTACTTTGAAGGATAACATTATGTCTTACAACTTCAACATTGAAAACCATACCACTAGGTTGAAAGATTCACATAAAAGACCCTCTTAACTTCATTTTATGTAGATGTCATTAATACATTCAATACTAAGAGACATCAGCATCCTAATTTAAGACATCACATAATTATATTCATATATACAGGAAGTAAGGGACACAAGTCAACCAAGGCAAGACACCACATACTTTAGAAAACATCTTGAGAGTTGGGATCCTTGATGAAGAGAGTTGGGATTCTTGGTATCACCCTCTAGGGATGAACATCATGTAAGCCCACACCTTACCAGATCATTTCAGTGGTTACAGTTTCACGACCCTTATCTCCAGGAAGCTGAAAAAACATGGGTGCACTACCACACTAAATCTAGAAACGCTTGTAAAGTACTGCCGTAAATATTTCTTGGTAAACTTTTAATGTGTAGCATTAGTTTTTAGGTTTTGGACAAAGTTATATTAGTAACATTTGTTAAGTGTAGTCATATCATGATAAAATTGGAAACACTTATTATCATCTATGAATGTAATTTTAACTGTGGTACTTTTATAATTTAAGAAACAACACTTTATGTGTGTGGCTATATAGATTTCCTAAAATTTAGCAAAATATAATATTCCCTCCAACGTATTTAACACTCCCTCTAATTTCCAATTGGCACGAAAAAAACTAATACAAAATAAATTAACTCTAAAATAAAACTTGTGCCCTAAAATAAGAATAATAGTTCTTATTTGACCATAACACAAATCTCAAGCCTAAACCTTTGTTCCTTCTGCTTCTTTTACTTCTCATTTGACTAAAAATGTCTCCATTGTAACCAGTTTGTATGTTTTCTAATGTCGTTGTCGCTCTACACCTTTTAGTACTTTGACCGATGGTGGTGATTTCCATAATTTTTCTTTAACATCATCAAAGAATTTGAAGAAAAAGGTCAACGAATTTCATCATTATTTTGAGGAAGAAGGGATTTTACGGTAGTCGTTACTTGGTTCACCTAAATTTCAAAAATGGAGAAATAGTTTGAATAATTTAATCATTGTTTGGAGAAATTAAGGGATTTAAGGTTGTGGATACATGGGGTATAAACGGGTGTGGATATGGGTAGTAACGAATAGGAACATAAGTCATTTTCTATCTTAGAAGTTAAAAGAAAATATGTGATTAAAAAAGGTATCATTTCTTAAGGATATGTTGGAGTGTTAAAGATGTGGCTTATAACACATATCACAAAAGTTCTTTCTTAGCAGGAAAAAAACATGTAGCAACAAATAGGCAAGTTCAGCTTTGTGTGCTTTGTCATTGTTATCAACCTTAACATAGTTTGGAACTTGAAAATCGTTTATATGCTCTCTGAAGTTCGCAAGAAACCAAATACACCATTATAAAAAGATATTTTTATTATTTTTTATGAAGTTTTTTAGTGCAAGTATCAAATAGTAGGTGAAAACTCATTTATTATAAACTCACAATCTAAGTTATAGTGCAGAAAGGGATGTAAAAATGACGTGGAAGGGGTTTGTTGTCAATGGAATTTGGTTCCTAAGTTTCGTTTACAATACAACATAATAGTTTAACATAGGTGTACATCATGAGTCCTTGTTTTTTCTATTTCTACTATTTTTTTTTGAATATTTGTTTTGAGATTTGCAGGTACGGTTTAGTTTATGGCTCTATAGTTAATGAGTTTCTGCTATCTGTTGGAAGCAACGCTTTAAGGAAAATAGTACAAGCAAAATTTGCTAAAGCTCAGTTACATGTTTATTTTGCTGAACGTGCAATACAAAACGTATGGATCTCACTTTTATTAGTTTTTAAAGTCATTCCCTTTTAAGAACTACATTCAAATGTAGTATTGCCTTTCATCTTTTGAAGTTATTGGAACTTCTACTATGCACAGGTAACAATCATTAATGACTGTAAGCTTAAGCACAGTAAAAAAGAGAAGGTTGTTGTTATTGGTGGTAGTTCAAAGGGCTCTTGTATTGCCAAATCTCCTATACACAGTTCTGTACAAGTAATTCTCAAAGAAATTAACTTTAACTATCTGCAAAAGTCACTCAAATCAATAGATTGTACCTTTCCCATTTTTTGATTGTCTTTTTAATCTTTAACAGATATAAGTTGTAGAAATTTACCATTTTTGATGGCGAAGTGAAACTTGTTTGTTAATAACCTTGTGTGCTGCTGCCATGAATTTAAAGCGTAAATATCATTAATGAGTGACTATTATATGAGAACTGATTTATTGATTTAGAAATATGGTTGGTGAAAAAATTAGATAGTTGTATCTTACTGTAGGTTTACTTTTACTCTTAATTAGTTTGTCAAAACTTTTAATTTGATAACTTTGCAACCTATAAACAATGTTGTTGAAAGAATTCAGATACATTAAAATCCAAACATATGACAGAGAGGGTTTGTGTACGAGTAATGTAGTTTTGATTGTTTGTGAATGGAAATTATAATGTAGTTTCAATAGTTTTTGTCCCTTGGTGGCTTCAACAATTGTTATTGTTATTTCGAAGGCAGTTATGAATCTAATTTTTGTTATTTTCCATAGCAACAACTGAGAATATTTTTTTGAAACTTCCATTTAAACATCGTGCTTTTGTTTTGTGGCAGTGTTTGAACTCATGATATGTAAAAACCTACACATTGAAATAAACTTGTTTCATATGTGTTGTTATTAGTACAACTTAATAGTTTCAGTTAGCTCTAATACATGAGTACTTTTTTTTTATATTTCTACAATTTTATTCCTAGTATTTCTTTTTAGATTTGTCGGTATGGTTTAGGTTTTTGGATCTCGAGCTAATGAGTTGGTGTTATTTGTTGGGAGACAAGCCTTTTAGAGAACAAATACTGTTAAAATCTTCTAAAGCTTTGTTGCATGCTTATTTTGCTGAACGTGCAACATCAAAGGTATAATGTGAATGTTATTAGCTTTTGTAATGTATTCCCATTTATGAACAACTTTAAAACGTTGTGGTGCCGGTCATCCTTTGAATTAATTAGAATACTACTAGAAGTGAGGGTTCATTATCTAGATTTCCTATGTTTTATTGGTTGGCTGAACAACCTCTGAAATATATGCAATTGGTTTACTTCCAATTGCACTTCAGGTTTGACACATCTAAAGTCACATTTGTAATCTAATTTAGCTTATATATCACATTTCACTAATTTAACCTTCCCAAACTTCTCGATACAATTCTAGAAGAAAGAATATTTCATGCAACACTAAAAAGTTTTAGAAATTGAAATTCATTTGTTTAAATGTATGTCATGATTGGTGTGATTGTAACAACCTGTTTAGTCGTTTTGAGCAGCAGATTTTATTTCTCGAAAAGTGGTTGAGACGACGGATCCCACGACAGACCGTCATGGGCACGACGGACCGTCGAGGGGGTCTTGTTCAAAAACACTTAGAAATTAGAAATTTGGGTGCTGAAATCGACTCTCTGAACTTCGTGATGGAATGGCAGGACGGACCGTCACAGGCGTGACGGACCGTCACAAATTCTTTAGTGGAAATAGAGTCTCTGAACTCTGTGACGGACCTGCAGGACGGACCGTCGCAGGCACGACGGGCCGTCACAGGTTGCGTATTCCCAGTCTGGGTCGGATTTCTGTTAAGTAATTTAAGGGGCATTTTGGACTATTCCTGCTATAATTATAAATTTCGTGGGTTAATATTAATAAGTCAAATTACATAGGGGTTAAAAGAGGTAACCTTGAGTAAATTAGTGGGTTATTATTGCCATCTTTTATACTTAATTATATGCTAATTAGGGTAAAAGAAAGAGGGTTTGAAAAAGAAAAACAGAAAGAACAAGAAAAGAGAGGGAGAATCATAAAAGAGAGAGAGAGAGAGGAACGAAGAGGAAAGCAAGGATTTTGAGGATTAGCTTGCTTGAATTCAATTCTTCGGTGGAGGTAGGTTATGGTTTTGATACTATTCGTAGTAAAGTCTTAATAGCGAATGATATGCATTGGTAGTATTGTAAACCCTTCTATATGCTTAATTGTATGCTTGCATGAATGTGAATTATATAATTGTGATAAAATAAGTATGATGAACCTATCGAATCCTAAATCTTGAAAGAAATCCTAATCTACGTTGTTAATGGTGATGCCTTGGTATAAAAGAAGGCTTGATGAACTAAAGTAATGAGATTGATGATGCCTTGGTACAAGAGAAGGCTTGATGAATTGATAGAATGAGATTAGTGGATCGGAGTTTCACGTTCCGACACATAGTATTAAGGGATCGGGTGTCACGAACCGACACGTAGAATTAGGGGATCAGAGTGTCACGTTCCGACACATAGTATTAAGGGATCGGGTGTCACGAACCGACACGTAGAATAGGGGATCGGAGTGTCACGTTCCGACACATAGTATTAGGGGATCGGGTGTCACGAACCGGCACGTAGAAGTAGGGGATCGGAGTGTCAGGTACCAACACATAGTAGTAGGGGATCGGAGTGTCACGTACTGACCCAAGAGGAATAAAGATAATGAATCTGGAAAGACGTTAATATACTCAATCTAATGAACCTAATTCCCAAATGAGTATTGTATTGAGGCTTGAGTCCTCATGGATGAACTTGGTGGTACTTATTGATGATTATAGTACTTGTTGTTGCTACATGTTAAGTATTGTAGTTGATTTATGATATTAACTGATATATATTGTTTTCTATTTTGAGTTGGCCGATGATACCTACTCAGTACTTGTGGTGTGTACTGACCCCTACTTGTATGTTTCTTTCTTTGTTATTTGCGGAGTGCAGCAAACGTACCGTCGTCTTCAACTCAACCGCAACTCTAGCCAGTCTTTACTACACAGGATTTCAGGGTGAGCTAATGCTTCTAGCTTGGACTGGATCTTCTTCTTCAAGTCTTGATGCCTTTAACTTCCGGCATGGACTAGCTTTTTATTTATTTTAGTTTCTTAGAATACTCCTAGTTTAGTAATTTGAGGATAGATGTTCTTGTGATGATGACTTCCAGATTTTGGGGATAATAATAGTTGTTGAGTTCTTAGAAGTTATTACATTGAAATGTTGGGTTTTGTATTGGTTGGTTCGCTCACATAGGAGGGTAAGTGTGGGTGCCAGTCGCGGCTCTGTTTTGGGTCGTCACAAACTTGGTATCAGAGCATTAGGTTCGTTTGTCTCATCACACAAGAATGAGTCTAGTAGAGTCTTAAGGAACGGTAGGGGGACGCCTTTACTTTTCTTTTAGAGGCTATAAGACTTTAGGAAAATTCCTTTCTTTCTTTCTTTCTTTCGTGCTATTACTTGGATCCAATTGGTATCTGACCATCTTCATTCTATTTCGCAGATGGTTAGAACTAGAGCAATGACTACACCAACACCAACACCGGCAAGACAAGAAACTTCTGAGCCAGCCACTGCGGCTGTAGCTCGAAGAGTAGTAGCGGCGAGAGGCCGTGGAAGAGGTCATGGGAGGACGTCCTCTAGAGGAAGAGGACAAGCACCTAGCCCATCTGGTACTAGGGCGGTGACTCCTCAACCGACTGAGGAAGTTATAAGAGAGGGTGAGGAAGGGGAGAATGAACAGGTACAGAGTGAGGGATTGCCACCCCAACCTACCCCAGAGATAATCAATCAGGTTCATGCTTATCTTAGCGGGTTATCTTATCAGGGCAAGGCACCTCCAGTGTTTTCTGCACCAGCACCTCAGGTTCCGGAGGTACAACATGCGGCTACTGTGGCTCCCTGCATGGATGCCTTATTGGAAATAGGCACGTTTCCTCGTCTGACTACAGGGCCTATAATGACAAACGATCAGCATGAACTTTTCAGTAAGTTCTTGAAATTGAAACCTCCAGTCTTCAAGGGTGCCGAATCTGAGGATGCTTACGATTTTTTGGTTGACTGTCATGAGCTACTACACAAGATGGGTATAGTAGAACGGTTCGGTGTTGAGTTCGTGAGTTATCAGTTTCAAGGAAACGCCAAAATGTGGTGGCGGTCACATGTTGAGTGTCAACCAACAGAGGCACCACCTATGACTTGGGCATCATTCTCTAGCTTGTTTATGGAGAAGTATATCCCCCGGACTTTGAGGGATAGGAAAAGGGATGAGTTCTTGAGCCTAGAGCAAGGTAGTATGTCAGTTACTGCATATGAGGCTAAGTTTCGTGCATTATCCAGGTATGCCACCCAACTTTGTTTCAGTCCACAAGAGCGGATTCGCCGTTTTGTGAAGGGGTTGAGGTCAGAATTGCGGATTTCAGCCTTACAGGTAGCGGCTACGGCAAAATCCTTCCAAGAAGTGGTAGACTTCGTGATAGAGGTGGAAGGAGTGAAGCTAGATGACTTCACCACGACATCGACATCAAAAAGGTTTCGAAAGGGAGGTGAGTTTAATGGTTCTTACTCTAGAGGACAGGGTTCCGGAGGTTACTCAGTTTGACCAATTTAGTCTTCACTACAAACTGTAGTTGGAGGTCCACCTCAGACCGGTCAACACTTCTCTGAGAGACCTATTCTTGACTCTAGAGAGTGTTATGGATGTGGGGAGAATGGACATATTAGGAGGAATTTTCCAAAACAGAGTTATAGAGGTGGTCATGGTAGAGGCCGTTATTCTGGAGGACGCGGTGGTCAAGGTAACGGTGGTCACCAAAACGGCCGAGGTGATGGACAAACTGGAGCCACTACATCACAACATGGTAGGGGCAACGGACAGACAAGTAATGGAGCCCATTGTTACGCTTTCCCTGGGCGGTCTGAAGCGGAGACATCCGATGCTGTCATCACATGTAATCTTTTGGTTTGTGATTGCGTGGCTTCTGTATTGTTTGATCCTGGATCCACATTTTCTTATGTATCTTCTTCATTTGCTAATGGTCTTAATTTACATTGTGAATTACTTGATATGTCTATTTGTGTTTCTACTCCGGTGGGTGAGTCTGTGATAGTTGAAAAGGTATATAGATCTTGTTTGGTGAAATTTGTGGGGAGCAATACTCATGTAGACTTGGTTATCTTAGAAATGGTTGACTTCGATGTAATTCTGGGTATGACTTGGCTTTCTCCAAATTTTGCAATCTTGGATTGTAATGCTAAAACCGTGACGTTAGCCAAGCCTGGGACAGATCCGTTAGTGTGGGAGGGCGACTACACTTCCACTCCGGTTCGTATCATCTCCTTTCTTCGTGCAAAGAGAATGGTTAGTAAAGGGTGTTTAGTCTTCTTGGCACATCTCAGGGATGACACTACCCAAGTACCTCCAATGGAGTCGGTTTCGGTAGTCCGTGAGTTTCTGGATGTGTTCCCTGCAGATCTTCCTGGTATGCCACCGGATAGAGATATTGACTTTGGCATTGATTTGGAACTGGGTACTCGCCCCATCTCTATACCCCCTTATAGAATGGCTCCCGCTGAGTTAAGGGAGTTAAAGGCCCAACTTCAAGAGTTGTTGAACAAAGGCTTCATTAGACCAAGTGCATCTCCTTGGGGTTCTCCGGTGTTATTTGTGAAGAAGAAGGATGGGAGTTTACGGATGTGCATAGACTATAGACAACTGAATAAGGTAACTATTAAGAACAAGTATCCTCTTCCTCGCATTGATGACTTGTTCGATCAGTTACAAGGTGCTTGTGTCTTCTCTAAGATTGATTTGAGATCTGGTTATCATCAATTGAAAATACGGGCAACGGATGTGCCCAAGACTGCTTTTTGGACCAGATATGGAAATTATAAGTTCTTAGTAATGTCTTTTGGGCTTACGAATGCCCCTGCCGCTTTCATGACCTTGATGAATGGGACTTTTAAGCCATATCTGGATCTCTTTGTCATCGTGTTCATTGATGATATATTGGTATACTCAAAAAGCAAGGAGGAACATGAGGAGCACCTGCGAATTGTATTGGAAATGTTGAGGGAGAAAAAGCTTTATGCCAAATTCTCCAAGTGTGAATTTTGGCTAGATGCAGTATCCTTCTTAGGGCACGTGGTTTCTAAGGATGGAGTGATGGTAGATCTATCTAAGAATTAAGCAGTGAACAATTGGGTAAGACCTACTAATGTGTCAGAGATAAGGAGCTTTGTTGGTTTAGCTAGCTATTACCGGTTATTTGTCAAGGGGTTCGCTTCTATTGCTTCCCAACTGACAAGCTTGACTAAGCAGAATGTCCCATTTGTTTGGTCCGATGAGTGCGAAGAAAGCTTTCAGAAGCTCAAGACTTTGTTGACTACTGCAACCATTCTCACCTTGCAAGTGGAAGGTAATAATTTCATTGTCTATTGTGATGCATCCTATTCTGGTTTGGGAGTAGTGCTAATGCAAGAGAATAATGTAATTGCTTATGCTTCAAGGCAATTAAAGGTGCATGAACGTAACTATCCGACCCATGATTTGGAGTTGGCCGCGGTAGTATTTGCATTAAAGCAATGGAGACACTATTTATATGGGGTTAAGTGTGAGGTCTATACGGATCATCGTAGCCTACAGTATGTCTTTACTTAGAAGGATTTGAATTTGAGACAGAGGAGATGGATGGAACTACAGAAGGACTACGATATCACTATCCTGTATCATCCGGGAAAGGCAAATGTTGTGGCAGACGCCTTAAGTAGAAAGGCAGGAAGCATGGGAAGTCTAGCTCATTTGCAAGTTTCTAGACGCCCATTGGCTAGAGAAATCCAAAACCTGGCTAATGACTTTATGAGGCTAGAAGTAAATGAGAAGGGAGGATTTTTTGCTTGTGTGGAGGCGAGATCTTCTTTTCTTTACAAGATCAAGGGAAAAGAGTTTGATGATGATAAACTAAGTCGAATTCGCTATATAGTGTTGCGAGGAGAGGCTAAAGAAGCAATAATTGATGAGGAAGGTGTTTTGAGGATTAAGGGAAGGGTCTGTGTGCCCCGTGTGGATGATTTGATCTACACTATTCTCACAGAGGCCCATAGTTCCAGATATTCTATACATCCTGGTGCAACCAAGATGTACCGTGACCTAAAGCAACACTTTTGGTGGAGTAGAATGAAGCGGGACATTGTTGATTTTGTTGCCAAATGTCCAAATTGTCAACAAGTAAAGTATGAACACCAGAGGCCCGGAGGAACACTTTAGAGAATGCCCATTCCTAAATGGAAGTGGGAGAGAATTGCAATGGATTTCGTGGTTGGTCTTCCGAAGACATTAGGTAAGTTTGATTCTATTTGAGTAATTGTGGACAGATTAACTAAGTCTGCTCACTTCATTCCGGTCAAGGTGACCTACAATGCAGAGAAGTTAGCCAAAATCTACATCTCAGAAATCGTTCGATTGCATGGAGTTCCACTTTCCATCATATCAGATAGAGGTACACAGTTTACTTCTACGTTTTTGAGAACATTGCATGCGGAATTAGTTACTAGGTTGGACCTTATTACTGCATTTCACCCTCAGATCGATGGTCAGTCTGAGCGAACGATTCAGGTATTGGATGATATGCTTCGTGCATGTGTGATAGAATTTGGTGGTCATTTGGATAGCTTCTTACTTTTGACAGAGTTTTCATACAATAATAGCTATAACTCCAGTACTGACATGGCTCCATTTGAAGCATTGTGTGGGAGGAGGTGTAGGTCTCCCATTGGTTTGTTTGATGCATTTGAGGTTAGACCTTGGGGTACAGACCCTTTGAGGGATTCATTGGAGAAAGTGAAATCTATTCAAGAAAAGCTTTTAGCGGCTCAAAGTAGGCAAAAAGAATATGCAGATCGAAAGGTTAGAGACTTGGAGTTCATGGAGGGTGAACAAGTCTTGTTGAAGGTTTCACCCATGAAAGGGGTGATGCGGTTTGGTAAGCGAGGTAAGCTTAGCCCAAGGTATATTGGTCCCTTTGAAGTACTTAAGCGAGTAGGGGAGGTGGCTTATGAATTAGCCTTGCCTCCAGGGCTGTCTGGAGTGCATCCGGTGTTTCATGTGTCTATGTTGAAAAGATACCATGGGGATGGAAACTACATTATCCGTTGGGATTCGGTTTTGCTTGATGAGAATTTGTCTTATGAGGAGGAGCCTGTTGCTATTTTAGCTAGAGAAGTCCGCAAGTTGAGGTCGAAGGAGATTGCATCCATCAAGGTTCAATGGAAGAATCGACCGGTTGAAGAAGCCACTTGGGAGAAGGAGGCGGATATGCAAGAAAGATACCAACATCTGATTACAGATTCAGGTACTCCTTTTCGCCCTTGTTTCTTTTCTTGTGATCGTTCGAGGACGAACGATGGGTAAATTGGTATCTATTGTAACGACCTGTTTAGTCGTTTTGGGTAGCAGATTTTATTTCTGGAAAACTGGCTGAGACGACGGATCCCACGACGGACCGTCATGGGCACGACGGACCGTCAAGGGAGTCTCGTTCCAAAACACTTAGAAATTAGAAATTTGGGTGCTAAAATCGACTCTCTGAAATTCATGACGGAATGGCAGGACGGACCGTCACAAATTCTTTAGTGGAAATTGAGTCTCTAAACTCTGTGACGGACCGTCGCAGGCACGATGGCCCGTTACAGGTTGCGTAATCCCAGTCTAGGTCGGATTTCTGTTAAGTAATTTAAGGGGCATTTTGGACTATTCCTTCTATAATTATAAATTTCGTGGGTTAATATTAATAAGTCTAATTACTTAGGGTTAAAAGAGGTAACCTTGAGTAAATTAGTGGGTTATTATTGCTATCTTTTATACTTAATTATATGCTAATTAGGGTAAAACAAAGAGGGTTTCAATAATAAAAATAGAATGAACAAGAAAAGAGAGGGAGAATCGATCAAAGCGAGAGAGAGAGGAACGAAGAGGAAATCAAGGATTTTGAGTATTAGCTTGCTTGAATTCAATTCTTCGGTGGAGGTAGGTTATGGTTTTGATACTATTTGTAGTAAACTCTTAATAGCGAATGATATGTATTGGTAGTATTGTAAACCCTTCTATATGCTTAATTGTATGCTTGCATGAATGTGAATTATATAATTGTGATAAAATAAGTATGATGAAGCTATCGAATCCTAAATCTTGAAAGAAATCCTAATCTTCCTTGTTAATGGTGATGCCTTGGTATAAAAGAAGGCTTGATGAACTAAAGTAATGATATTGATGATGCCTTCGTACAAGAGAAGGCTTGATGAATTGATAGAATGAGATTAGTGGATCGGAGTGTCACGTTCCGACACATAGTATTAAGGGATCGGGTGTCACGAACCGACACGTAGAATTAGGGGATCGGAGTGTCACGTTCCGACACATAGTATTAAGGGATCGTGTGTCACGAACCGACACGTAGAATTAGGGGATCGGAGTGTCACGTTCCGACACATAGTATTAGGGGATCGGGTGTCACGAACCGGCACGTATAAGTAGGGGATAGGAGTGTCACGTACCGACACATAGTAGTAAGGGATCGGAGTGTCACGTACCGACACAAGAGGAATAAAGATAATAAATCTGGAAAGACATTAATATACTCAATCTAATGAACCTAATTCCCAAATGAGTATGGTATTGAGGCTTGACTCCTCATGGAGGAACTTGGTGGTACTTATTGATGATTATAGTACTTGTTGTTGCTACATGTTGAGTATTGTAGTTGATTTATGATATTAACTGATATATACTGTTTTCTATTTTGAGTTGGCCGATGATACCTACTCAGTACTTGAAGTTTGTACTGTCCCCTACTTGTATGTTTCTTTCTTTGTTATTTGCGAAGTGCAGCAAACGTACCGTCGTCTTCAACTCAACCGCAACTCTAGCCAGTCTTCACTACACCGGATTTCAGGGTGAGCTAATGCTTCTAGCTTGGACTTGATCTTTTTCTTCAAGTCTTGATGCCTTGAACTTCCGGCATGGACTAGCTTTTTATTTATTTTATTTTCTTAGAATACTCCTAGTTTAGTAATTTGAGGATAGATGTTCTTGTGATGATGACTTCCAGATTTTGGGGATAATAATAGTTGTTGAGTTCTTAGAAGTTATTAATTGATTTTCATTAATCAGTTTAAGTCTTTCGTATTATATTTTGTTAATACATTGAAATGTTGGGTTTTGTATTGGTTGCTTCGCTCACATAGGAGGGTAAGTGTGGGTGCCAGTCGCGGCTCGGTTTTGGGTCGTGACAGTGATATTGTTTTTGTCAACTTAACTTATATACAACCTTCAAAACTTCTAAAACTTCTACTTTTACCAAAATACATGCACGAACCATTGGTGTGATATTGTCTTTTCAACAGTTGTACTTTGCGGATTTGTTGTGGAGAAACATGTATAAGAGTGTAGGTATGTAAAAAGGTTTTAATATCTTTTTCAAAACAATTTTCATTTCTATGATTATGTGATTAAACAATACCTCCCCAATGTGATCTCTGTAGTTTTATCCTGCAACTATACTTGCATACTTTAATTATACTCTATTTTTTGTAAGTACTTTCAAAAGAACTATATTTTCTATTTTTGTAGTTATTATTATAAATGGGAGCACAAATGCATTTACTTTGCAACACAAAACATCAGGTACTATAGAATTCATGGCCATGCAATGAGAAAAAAGTAAATTCCTACACTCTTATCATTGATAAACTAGAAATTTTTCTTAGTAGGTTTCATTAAGAAATGTTTGTAGATGATTCCTTATTTTTGATTTCCCTACCCTTTCCAGTACTGATGTTTCTTATTCAATCTAATGTAACTATATTTTTGGATAATACTCCTTATACTTAAGAACAAAAAATATTCTTTAGTTTAATCAATAGAACATGTTGATTTTTAAAATGTTATAATAGAGAAATAGATCTAAGCAACAAATTCCCCAAGATTAGAGTGATCTTTTTTTCTTTAAGGAAAATAACAATATATTATTGTCAGAACAAAGGGTGTGCTTAAGCTATATTTACAATTCAAAGGGCATAAATGTTTCCTTGTTCTAACTCACAGTTTAATTGCAAATGTGTTTGAGATTAATATTTGTTCATTTCATTTTTCTTACATTACTCGCCTATATTATCTTATTATCCTTCTTGAGTGGGAAGTTGATGACCTTTTAGGGTTTTGCTTTTAGCCGCTTTTCAGGTATGTTTATGTTACATGAGAATTTTATTTGTGGGTTCTCGACTTGATGTTTATTTATTATGAAATTATTCATATGGTCGATTGATTATTGATTCTATAGATCTTGTTCCTAAAAGTGAATTTTTATTTTGGCCAAGAAAGTACCTTTTCGTGTCCATTTCATTTAAGAAATTGTAGTATGATTAAATCGATTATGAAATAAGCTTATACAAATATGATTTATGTAAATGTCTTCCAGCCACCTAATGACCTATAATTTTAGTCGAATTCCGATTCAGGATAAAAATTTCTATCTTAAAATTGTTGTAGCTTTGCTATGAACAACAATTGAACCTACATTTTTGTTTTTAAAGAATTATATTTAATAGTAATGGAACATTTGGACATCTTTTTTCTTGAACCCGCCCCTCTAAGGGTGACTATTTTCACAGCGGCTATATTGAGGAAATTAGGGAATTGGAGCAACAACTTGAGCACATGAGTATTGTACAAATATTCGACAACATTATTGTAGCTAGTGGAAGGTTTGCATCTCTTGTACACAATTTTGTAATAATATATTATAGATGAGATCGTCGCATTTCGAATTGTTCAAGCTTGAATTAAAAGCAAGATATGATGAAAATATGGATAAGTTTGTCCCAAAATAAACAAGAATATTATGAACATAGAGAATGATTAACAATATGCGTAATCTTTGCTTGACTTCATCCTCTTGTAGTTGTTATATGGATGTCTCCACCTTATCTTTCACAATTAAGCCTTTTGAATTAATTTTATATCATCATGTGCGTCCAACTTTATTTACTAATTTTATGTTTAGCTAACCATATGATTCTGATAGAACCCCATGTTTATTTGACTTGAAACTTTATAATTCTCTAATATTTACAACATTAAACTTTTACAACATCACATATGTAAGTGTCTCTGCTATATGTTGTGAATCACTTCTTTTTGGCGACAATTAAGTTAGGTTGCCTCCTATTAGCATGTCTTCATATCAAAACATGTCATTTGAGAATCTTTATCTTTATTAACCTATTGTCGTTAATGAATTATCATAAAAAGTACCTATTAGTACATTTTAATGTTTGAGCATGACTCTAGTAAGTCATTCAGGTCAAGACTCTAAATCTATGTTCTGGAGGAAATTATGGATGTATTCTGCATTTTAAATTTTAGCCTAGTTCTCTAAGGAACCTCTTGGTATAAAAAATTCTTGTATTTGCATTTTGGTATATTAAAAGGAAAAAGGTGTTGAGTATGCTATATGTACTACTAATGATCATAAATTTTTGAAGCAAGTTGCTGAAACAATAGGTGTTATTCTTGACCTTGTCTACAGGTATGGCCAATTGAGTCTTCTCATGTTTTACGTCATAGAATGTCATCCTTCCACAAACTGCCCACATTTCATAGAATGTCATCCTTCAACAAACTGCGTACAAAATTAGAGTAGACTATGTAAAACATATTGCATTAACATGTTCTCAAGTCTTAGGAACATCTGATTCAAATAAACTATGTTGTTTGGAATCTCAAGAAATTTTATCACACACTTGTCGGATCCTCCAAAAACTACACTAATTACACACATTCGTCAACATTTTAAATAGTCTCAGCAATAATGCTCATAACTTATAAATGAAAAAAATCTTAAAGAGTTTGGAGAATAATATGTTCACTATAAAATGAATAATAGTAAAATCATGTTTTTGTTATGATAAAAATAAAAAGTAAAATAGTAGAATCATCTTTTGCTTATTTTGTGTATTTTAGGTCTTACAGTAATATTTTATTACAAAAGCATCTCTAATTTATTGATTCCCTAATTCCCTCTATAAGTGAGTAATAAGTCTTACCGTTGTAACAACTTCAACATGACTATTCTATGTAATGCTTAAACATAACTAGAATGCCTGGGTTAGTCCGAGTTCACACGGCTTGTTGCACGTAGAACCAGAACTCAGAACCTATGCACTATACAAGACAACAAACTTGGTGAGTTAGTTGAGATAGGAAAGGTGAGAATAATCCATGTAGGGAAATCGAATTGATGATATTAACCCGAATGAGTTTTATCGGACTTAAAAAGGGGCAATGTTAGGTTTGGAGGGTCTAGGGGTAAAATGGTCTTTTCCAAGCTAGGGGTAGTTTTGTAATTACTCTAAGTATTTAATTAAATAATTAACTAATTAATTTAAATAGGAGGTGAAATCCGGGTAGGGTTGGATGAAATTAACCCTTTTTCGCAAGTTAGGCTTTACCTGGGTTCGAGCCTTTGTTGAAGCAACGTTAAAGGTGGATTAAATTGATGACTATAATCTGATTTTTAGGGGATTGGTGGTCATTTCTCTTACCCTTTGAAAAAAATAAGATTTTTAAACAATTAAGAGAAGTCCTTATCTGACTAAGTCTCCACCGAATATCATAATCCTAAGCTAATTCATTCTCAATTCTCTCTCTACTCTCACCTTATTTACACGATCATTCATCAGTAAAAAGAAAAGAACAGGACAAAAAAAATATAAAGTTCATCAAGAACTTGAATGGTCAAACTCAATAGCAAAATAAGATTCAAATTGAAAATGAAAACCAATTTCTCTATGGATTGTGCTTGTGATTTCGGTGGTGAGATGTCAGCTTAGTAGGGGATTTTGAAAGAAGATAAGAACATCTTTGAACGACTTCAGGTATGAGTTTTCTTCCCTCTTGATCCGTTTTCTTGGAGACTCCTAAGGTTCATACTATTCAAAATAAAAACTAAGGTTGTCCCCATTGCATGCCCCAGTCATTATATCCTTTGGAAAATTCAAGTATATGTTTGTATGATTTATGATAGATGATTACAGGGCTGGTTGTGATTATATGTTTGAATGTGTATTCAGAATTATGTAGTAATGAAACAAGTTTTTTAGAAAATGTGTGATATGTAACTTGTGGGTGCACGTGTGCACTGAGATTTTGATCTCGGTTTGAAGCATGAAATTTGACATGTTAAATTGTTGTATCTTACGTGTATGAATGTGCTAAAAATGTGATGTCATATTAGTTCAAAGTTGCTGAATTGAATTATAAATCTTGAAGAAAATTATCCTTGAAAATGCACCTAAAGATCTCCCTAACAACTACTCGAAATATATTAATGTTTAACGTGTAAGAGAGTGACAAAATGGACTACAAAAAAGTGATCAAATTTCAGAAATTAACCATGAAAACTCACCTAAAGATGCATTAGATGATACACGAAAATTATCCCAAATCTAACATTTAGAAGTTGAGAAAATGGACCTGGAAATTTGTTTCGGTTGATTATTGTTAAAAATTTTAGTGTTAAATATTTTTTTTAAATACATGAGATCAGTGGGGATTAAACCCAAGACCTCTCCATATACAAGTTATAAAAAAAAACTAAATAATAAAATGAGGTAACGGGGATTCAAAATGGGGTAAGCCTCAAGTGAAAAGTTAGGAGAAAAAAAGAAAGAAAAAATAAGTGAGGCTTGTGGGGTTCGAACCCACAACTTCATGGATTGGTGAACGAGAGATGGGAAAAATGAAATAAAGAAATAACAAAATAAGGTATGTGGGAATTGAACCCACAACTTCTTGGCCGAATGATAAAGTAAGGAGAAAATGCAAATTATAAAAATAAGGTAAGGTTGTGGAGGTTCGATCCCAAATCCTTTTAGTCTAAATGAAGCAATCAAGTAAAGAAAGAAAAAGAGACAATGTGGGTGTGGGGATTCAATCTTTGGTCCCCAAGGCTGAATTGTTTGAGACAAAGCCCATGGAATGAATGAAAGAAAGTGTAGGTTTGGGGAATGGATCTCGGGTTCCCTAGACAAGACATTTATGTGAATAAAAAATTATAAAGAAAATTAATGGAGTGTTATACAAAGCATTTGAAATAGGGTTCCCTTGCCCAATTTTGTATTGACAAATAAGTCTTATGTGAATAAATGATTAAATGAATGCCGCCTTTAAGGATTGAATCTGAGATCTTGGCATACTTATAAAATGGATAAGTCTTATACCACATAACCTTGGGTAAGTATGAATCACATAGACGAATTACAAATGAAGCCTCATGGCTTGTATGTATGGATCCATAAGTTTAGCATACGTTTTAAAGTATGTGAACGTAATATGTTATGTAAGGAATTATGTAACCCTAGAAGGGTTAAGTACCAGCGTAACACACTAAAAGGCCCAGCGCATTGGCATATGATTATATGAACATTCATGGAAAAAAGGGTGAGTAATTACGAAGGGCAAATGCGCTAAGACTAATGAATGTGGTGACAACATGATAAAAGGCTAATGTGAAATATGAGAGTAATCTAAAATCACCGTAAGTAAATGTTACCAAAACGCACTCACGTATAATAGTGTAAAGTTAATGAAGAGACAAGTTTGTTTTAACAATCTGATGAAAATAGTAAATTTAATTTGATACTTAATACTAATGATGAGATTAGAGATCATCTAATAAGAAATGATTCCCTCATGCTAGAATCCATCTTCTATGATGTATGAGATGAATGAAATGAAACTTTATACTGAGCACTGATAGGCTAGCTATGAGTGGTGATTCTTTCTTTCGAGAAGGCACAGGTTCGTGTAATTCTCATGATATGAGATTGTCCGTCCAGACAGGTATGGGTATCCTTATAACTCCTAGTCATTGAACCTATGCAACCAACATAGGGATATACCAAGGTTCAATTCCCTCTATACGCCTAGCATGTTTTTGGTTTCACTTTGGCTAGAGATCCACCTCTTTTCGGTTTGGATTAGACAAGGGATTTCATGGATCTCACATGATCTATGTCGGTTTGATTTAAACTTCCCAAAGAAAGAATGAGGCCAGACCGATGTAATGCACAAAATGAAATGAACGATACCAAAGGTATTTGGTTATTACAATCAAGAAGTGAACTAGACTTATGTAACGACAGTAGATCATTCTTAGTCATTACACAGTGAATCTAATAAGAGTCTTAAACTACCTCCTAGGTATAGTTGGTTTTTACACTATCCTATTAATGAAATGAAATCAAGTACGTATAAATGATGCAAGCAGACTCTCTGTTTGATAAAAAAAAGGCTCATTAGTTGAGGTCCCATATGTTGAAGCCTCATTTTGGGAAGTCCTAATGTTAAGTCTATGATTTCAAGGTTTCATGGTATATGAACAAATGAAATGAGATATAATATGTGCTTTATGCAATGTGTAATGTGCTATATGTAATATGTTATATGTTGTGTGCAATATGATACGTATGATAATGCATGTTACTATAATGGCATGACTTTCCTAATCCAAATTTGGCAAGTCCACTGACTTGACTTTCCATAAATCATTTTGTTAGGAGATAGCTATTCTAAATTATGCTTGTCTATGGTGTGAGCTTGCATATACCCATACTTAGTACAAGTTTGTACTAATTCCATACATTTATCTACTTTTAGGTGTCGGTGCAGCTGGACTTTTGAACTTAACTATTCAATGCAAAAGTTATTCGAATGTAGATCTTTCATTTGTATATGGTAGGCCCTCATACATTTGAGGTTTCTTACTGATTTATTCTATCGTAGATGTAGGCATGAGCTAGTGTAATGGTGCCATTTTCGAAACTCTATATTTATGACTATATCTTCCATTTGATTATCTTGAGTTAGATGGTTGTTGTTAATTCTTATAAGTTTACATAGATAGTATTATACGAGATCAATGTTTTCCACTATAAAGTTTAAGTAAACATAAGTTCAAATATTTTGCTAAAATTAACATAGATAATGTAAAAATGACATATGTAGGCTTGTCTGCGACCTCTAAGAGTAGGTATCAAAGGACTAGGTTTTAAATTCAAAGGATAATAAGTCACATCAACCACATTGATAAGTTTGTAACTTATAGTAGTGAAGTGCACCACTATCATGAATTAGAGACTGCATGATGTGTAAGAAAATTTCCCTTCTTTTGATCTTATCGTGCTTTCCTTAATGTCTGATTTCTTTGTGTTATGAGTGTATCTAATATCAACTATTATTTTTTTAGAAAATGCACACAAGGGGAACACTAGTCGGGGAAGAGTAGGAGCAGTTGCTGGGGATAACAAAGTTCCACCCCAGGCTCCAGCTGCAGGAGTGGCCATGCCAGTTAACTCAGCTGGGTTGACTGATGGTGAGGTGCGGACAACTTTGGCACAGATGGAACAATCCATCACTTAGTAGGTAAGGCTAAGATGGCCCAGGCCAATATACAGGAGGTTCAGTGGGAGAACCCACCAACCCACAACATGGCGAACATGTTGCGAGATTTTACGAGGATGAATCCTCCTATGTTTACAAGATCCAAGACTACCATAGACCCTCAAGAATTCGTGGAGCTGCTCTAGAAGATTCTAGTGGAAATGGCTGCCACAGAGATTGAGAAAGTTGAGTTGGCCTCATACTAGTTGAAGGCTGTAGCATAGTCTATGTGCAAGATTTGGATGGAAAGCAAGGCATTGGGCGGAGGTCCGATCACATGTGAGCTGTTTAAGATAGGTTTTCTCGAGAGGTTGTTCCCAAGAGAGATGAGAGAGACTAAGGTTGAGGAATTCATCAACCTTAAGCAGGGCTCGATGACGTTCTAGATGTTTTCCCTAAAATTCATCAAATTTTCCAGGTATCCCACTTATCTTGTGACGAACATCAGTAATGAGATGAGCATGTTTCTTACAAGGATCTCATAGGAATTGTAAGAGGAGTGATGGGTTGTGATTCTCATTGATAGCATGGACTTGTCGATGCTTATGGTACATGTCAAACAGGTAGAGGACTGCTAGAAGAAGAGGAGAGTCCGTGAGGTCAACACACCTAACCCTTCTGACAAGATAGGTTCCAACAGAGGTGGTGGAAGGAACATTAGATTTCAGGGAACTCTAACTCTCAGAGGAGTGCAATGCCTAAAGGAGGAAGACCCAAGCAAAAGAACGGCAATGGGGGATGATGTACACTGTCCAAGAGAGAAATGTGGCAAGTGTGGCCGTATTCACAGTGGAGAGTGTAGACTAGGCAGAAATGCCTGCTTCGATTGCGGAAAGAGCAGACACATGGAGAGGGACTGCGCACAGAATAGGGGTCAAGTTGGACATAGTACTCACCGTAAGCCTAATCCATAGAATACTACTGCAGGCGAGCTTCATAAGAGGAACAAATTCTACTCCTTGAAGGGTAGGGAGGAGAAAGAGAAGTCTGATGATATAGTCACAGGTATGCTGCAAGTTTTCTTAACATCTGCTTATGCTTTACTTGATACAAGGTCTATGCTTTCTTTTGTGACTCCCTTGTTTTCTCTTACTTTTGAAACACTACATGAGTTTTTACATGATCCTATTGTTGTTAGGACTCACTTGGGATAAAATGTGAGAGATTATAGGGTTCATAAAGACTGCCCAATTGTAGTATGTTCAAAGACTATGTGTGCAGACCTTGTTGAGTTACCCATGAATGACTTTGATATTATACATGGTATGGACTGGCCTTATAAAAGTTATGCCTTCATGGATTGTCGTAGTTGGGTTGTGGGAGATTCTGTTTCCCTAATGAATTAGAGCTGGTCTGAGAGGGGTGCAATATGAGTTGTTCAAATCCCATGATTTTGAACCTTAAAGCTAATAAAATGATGTTCAATAGATTGTTGTGTCATCTTGTGAGTGTTAATGATCTAGATCATGAAATTCCTTCCATAGACTCTCTGCTTTTAGAGAATGAGTTCCAAAATGTTTCCTGCGATGATATTCCTGGAATCCCTCCCCCTGGACAGATCGATTTTGGTATCGACCTATATCCTGATACCTAACCGATTTCAATTCCTCCCTCCATAATGGCTCCCGCTGAATTGAAAGAGTTGAAGCTGCAGTTGAAAGATCTCATTGATAAGGGCTTTATCCTACCAAGCATATCCCCTTGGGGCTCTCCAGTGTTGTTTGTCAATAAGAAGAATGGAACCCTTAGGATGTGTATTGATTATCGGTAGCTCAACAAAGTCACTATAAAGAACAAGTATCCACTTCCCAGAATAGATGAATTATTCGATCAGCTCCAAGGCTCTAGTTCTTCTCGAAGATTGATCTTCGTTCTGGGTATCATGAGCTTTGACTTAGCGATGAAGATATCCCAAAGACAGACTTTCGTACCCATTATGGTCGTTAGGAGTTCTTAGTCATTTCATTTTGTCTCACTAATGCACCAGCTGCATTTATGGACCTCATGAACCAAGTATTCCGTGAATACCTTGATTCTTTCGTCATAGTATTCATTGAGGACATCCTCATCTACTGTAAGACCAAGGAAGAGTATGAACAAGAATTGCGACTAACCTTTCAAGTACTTAGATAACATCGGTTGTGTTCCAAATTCATCACGTGTGAATTGTTGCTTAGATTAGTCACCTTCATGTGTCATGTTGTGTCACATCAGGGCGTATAGGTGGATTTCAGGGAGACTCAAGCTGTTAAGAACATGACAAGACCTATTACTCCCACCAATATCCGTAGCTTTCTGGGATTGGCTTATTACTACCATAGGTTTGTGGAGGGTTTTTTTTCCACTACTGCCCCACAAACAAGTTTGACTAAAAAGAAAGCCAAGTTCGAACGAATATAAACTTGTGAGAAGAGTTTATAGGAGCTCAAGGGCAGATCACTTTAGCCCTGTGCTTACGTTACCTGAATGTGGTTAGAATTACACTGTCAATTGTGACGCATCAAGGGTTAGTTTAGGTTCTTTTCTTATGCAAATTGGTAAGGTGATTACCTATGCTTCCAGAGAGCTCAAGGTTCATGAGAAGATTATCCCTCTCATGACGTGAAGTTTGCAGTTGTGGTGTTTAATTGAAGTTGTTGAGGGATTACTTGAACGGAGAGCACGTGGATATGTTTATAGACCATAAGAGTCTCAAGTACTTGTTCACATAGAGAGAGTTGAATATACGTCAGCGGAGATGGTTGGAGTTGTTGAAGGACTATTATATGAGCACCCACTACAATCCAGGGAAAGCGAATGTGGTAGCTGATGCTTTGACAAGGTTGAGCATGGGGAGTACAGCCCACATTGATGATGGGAAGAAGAAGTTGGTTAAGGATATACATAGACTAGTCAGACTGGGTGTGCTGTTGATGGCTTCTACTAACAAGGTTGAGCATGGGGAGTACAACCCACATTGATGATGGGAAGAAGAAGTTGGTGAAGGATATACAAAGACTAGTCAGACTGGGTGTTCTGTTGATGGCTTCTACTAACAGAGGCGTTTTAGTTCATCCTAGTTCTAAATCATCCTTTGTAGTTCAAGTCAACAAGGGTTAGCATCTTGATCCTCTTTTTTGGAGTTGAAGGACTAAGTGCTGATGAATATGAATGAGTTCTTTGTTTTGGGAGGTGACGACATACTTAGGTATCAGGGTATATTGTGTGTACCAGACATGGATGATTTGTGGACCATGATTGTTTATGAGGCCCATGGTTCTAGGTAGTCGATACATCCAGGTTCCACCTAGAGGTATTATGACCTTAAGAAGATCTATTGGTGGGATGGAATGAAGAAGGACATTACTGAGTATGTGGCCATGTGTCCTAATTGTCAGCACATTCAGGAGAAGCAACTTAGGGCTGCAAGTCTAACTCACATGATTGAGGTTCCGACTTGGATGTGGGAGGACATTAACATGGAATTCATGGTTGGTCTTCCGAGGACTAAGAGACATCATCACTCAATATGAGTTATTGTGGACAGGATTACTATGTCTGCCCAATTTATTCCTTCGAAGTTTACTTACAAGGTTGATTAAAATGCGAGACTTTACATTGATGAGATTGTGAGCTGGCATGGGATTCCTTTGTCTATCATTTCACATAGAGGAGCTCAGTTCACTTTGCATTTCTTGAGATCCTTCAAGATTATCTTAGACACGCATGTAAAGCTCAGTACTACCTTCTATCCTTACACATATGGGAAGGAAAAGTGCACCATTAAGACATTAGAGGACATGTTGAGGGCGTGTATAATCACCTTTAGACCTTGTTGGTAGGACCATCTACTGTTGATAGAGTTCTCATATAATAAAAGCTATCACTCAAGTATTGGGATTGCACTATTTGAGGCACTGCATGGTAGGAGGTGTAGGTCTCTAGTCAGGTGGTTCGAGGTTGGAGAGTCATCCACATTGGGTCCAGGGATCATTCATGAGGCGTTATAGAAGGTAAGAGTGATAAGGGACAGTTTTGCTACTTCTTACAGTCAACAAAAGTCTGATGCTGATAACAAGAAGCGCCCCTTTGAGTTTGATGTTGGTGACCAAGTATACTTGAAGATATGACCCTAAGGGGGTGATGGGTTTCGGCAAGAAGCGGAAGTTGAGTACGAGGTACGTCAGGCCATACGAGATTCTACAACGTGTGGGTGAGGTGGCCTATGAGTTGGTTTTGTTCATCCAGTCTTTAATTTCACTATGTTAAAGAAGTGCCTTGGTGATATAGCATTGATTCAGCCTATTGAAGTTTTGGGGGTTGATGACGACTTCCAATGAGGAGGTTCCTGTTGAGATTTTAGACCGGCAGGTAAAGGCACTGAGAAACAAGGAGGATGCCATGGTGAAGGTATTGTGGAGGAACCATCTTGGTGAGGGTTCTATATGGGAGGCCAAGGACGATATGATATCCCGCTATCCTCATCTTTTACAACTCTTGAGGTTAGATTGCACACTCTTAAGTCTAAGTTTACTTGTCTCCTCTATTCTTTGTTGATATTCCTTGACTATGTAAACTACTAATGATATGATATGATTGGCATTGTACGATATAATTAGAAGTGTCATTGGGGAATGAATGTTCCTAAGGGGGGATAATGTAATAACTTTAAAATAACTATGTTAAGTAATGCTTAAACGTATCTAGAATGCCTGGATTAGACCGGGTTCACTTGTCTTGTTGCGCGTAGAACTAGACCTCAGAACCAATGCACAACCTAAGCCAACAAACTTGGTGAGTTAATTGAGATAGGTAATGTGAGAACCAACCATGTAGGGCACCTGAATCGATGAGATTCACCCGGATGAGTTTGACTAGACTTAAAAAGGGGTAAGCTTATGTTTGGAGGGTCTAGGGGTAAAATGGTCTTTTCCAAGATAAGGGTAGTATTGTAATTACCCTAAGTATATAATTAAAAAATTGATTAATTAATTAAAAAATTTAAAGATGAGTGGCAATTCGGGTAGGCTTGTCCAAAATTGACCCTTCTTCGCAAGTTAGGATTCACCCAGGTTCGAGCCTTGGTTGAAGCAACATTTAGGTGGATTAAATTGCTGATTACAATCTAATTTTGTAGGGGCTTGGTGGTCAATTCGGTTACCATTTGAAAAAAAAACTCATATTTTTAAACAAATAAATGAATTCCTAATTAGACTAAGTGTCCACCCAATATCACAATCCTAAGCTAACTCATTCTCAAATCTCTCTCTACTCTCATCTTATTTACACGATCACTCATCAGTAAAAAGAAGAGAACAGAAAAAAAAAAATGTAAAGTTCATCAAGAACATGAACGGTCAAACTGAAAAGAAAAATAATATTCAAAATGAAAATGAAAACAAATTTCTCTACGGACTGTGCTTGTTATTGCGGTGGTGAGACGTCGTCCTAGTTGTGGATTTTGAAAGCACATAAGAATATCTTTGAACGACTTAAGGTATGGGTTTTCTTACCTCTTTATCCGTTTCCCAAGAGACTCATAAGGTTCAGAGTATTTAAAATAAAAACTAAGGTTGTCCCCGTTGCATGCCCCTATCACTATATCCTTTGGAAGATTCAAGTATACATTGGTATGACTTCTAGTAGATAATTTTAGGAATGGCTGTGATTACATTTTTCAATGTGTATTCGGAATTATGTAGTAATGAAAGAAGTGTTTTAGAAAATGTGTGATATGTAACTTGTGGATGAATGTGTGTAAAGAGATTTTGGTCTCGGACTGAAGCATGAAATTTGACATGTAAATTGTTGTATTTTACGTGTATGAATATGTTGAAAATATCATGTTCATATGAGTTCAAAGTTGCTGAATTGAATGATAATTCCTGTCTGAAAGTAACCTTTAAAATGAACCTAAAGATCTACTTAAAAATTACTCGAATTGTCTTGATGTTCAACATGAAAGAGGGTGAGAAAATGGACTGCAAAAAAGTGATAAAATTTCCGAAAGTCTCCATGAAAACTCACCTAATGATGCATTAGATATTACACAAAAGTTGTCCTGAATCTGACGTTTAATAGTTTAGAAAATGGACTGCATAGAGGTTGAACAAGTTTCCAGCGTTGTACAAATTTGTTTCGGCATCTTACTATTAAAATTTTATTTTAAAAATAATTGAAAATGCATGATGTAAATGGGGATTGAACACAAGACCTCACCATATAAAAGTTATAAAAAAATGAGGTAAGGGGATTTCTAAATAGGGTAAGGCTCAAGTGAAAAGTTAGAACAAAAAAAGAATGAAAAATGAAGTGAGGCGTGTGGGGTTTGAACCCACAACCTCTTGGATGGGTGAACGAAAAAGGAGAAAAGTTAAATAAAGAATTTATAAAATAAGGTATGTGGGAATCGAACCCACAACCTCTTGGCCGAATGAGAAAGTAAGGAGAAAATGTAAATATAAAAAAGGTGAGGCTCTAAGGGTGCGATCCCACACCCTCTAAGTCTAAACAAAGGAATAAAGTAATAAAGGAAAAGAAAATAATGTGGGTGTGGGGATTTGATCTTGGGTCCCTAAGGCTGAAATGTTTGAGACAAAAATAAGGGGAAGAAAGAAAGAAAGTGTAAAAGAGGGGAAGGGATCTGAAATAGGTTTCCCTTGCCCAATTCCTTATTGACACGTAAGTCTTACGTGAATAAATGATTAAACGAATGTTGCCTTTAAGGATCGAAATTGAGAACTTGGCATACTTGCAAGATGCATAAGTTTTTTACCACATAACCTTGGGTATGTATGAATCACTTAGATGATTTTTCGAATGAAGCCTCATGGCTTGAATGTATATATCCATAAGTCCAGCATACGTTTAAAAGTAAGTGAATCTAAGATGTTATGTAAATATTTATTTAACCCCAAAAGGGTTAGCTAAGAGTGTGAAACACACTAAATGTCCAAGTGCATTGGCATATGATGAAATGAACATTCACCTAAAAACGGGTGAGTAATTAGGAAAGGAAAATGCGCTAAGACTAATGAATAAGGTGACAACATGATAAGAAATTAATCTAAAATAGGGGACCAATCTCAAATGTGCCTAAGTAAATTTTACCCAAACATACTCACCTATAAGAGTGTAAAGTTAATGAATATAGAAGTCTCTATACACACTTTCATCAAATAATTAAAGTCAATGCAAACTTAATACTAATGATGAGATGAGAAATCATCTAATGAGCAATGATTCCCTCATGCTAGAATCCACCTTCTAAGATGTATGAGATGAATATAATGGAACTTTATACTCAGCAGTGATAGGCTAGCTATGAGTGGTGATTCCTTCTTTCGAGAAGGCAGAGTTTCATGTAATTTCATAAGATAAGAGTGTCCGTCCAGACGGGTATGGGTCTCCTTATATCTCCTAGTCTTTGATTTTACGAAACCAATATATGGATCTAGAAGGGTCGAATTCCGTATATATGCTAGCATGTTTTTAGTTTCACTTTTGCCAGTGATTCCACCTCTTTTCAATGTGGGGTAGACACAGGATTTAATGGAGATCACATGATCTACATCGATTAAAGTAAAATTTTCCAATTAAAGAAAGAGGGCAGCCACATGTAATGCACACAAAGAAATGAACGATACCAAAGGTGTTTGGGTAGGATAATCAAGAGGTTTACTAGACTTATGTAATGACACTAGGTCATTCTTAGTCATTCCACTGTGAACCCCATGAGATTCTTAAACTACATCAAGAGTATAGGTTGTGTTTACACAAGACAATGAAATGATATGAAGTACGTAGGAATGAATAAATCAGACTCTGTGTTTGATAAGGAAGGCTCCCTAGTTGAGGTCTCATATGTTAAGCCCTTATTTTAGGAAGTCCTAATGTTAAGTTCATGATTCCAAAGTCTCATTGCATATGGACGAATGAAATGAAGTATGATATTTTCTATATGCAGTATGTTATGTGTTATATGTATGTTATGTGTTGGGTTAAATATGATACTAATGATGATGGTTGTTACTCTCATGGCATGATTTTCGTAATCCAATTTTGGCAAGTGCACTAACTTGACTTTCTGTAAATCATATCATTAAGAGAGAGCTATTATAAATAATGCATGTCCGTGGTATGTCCTTGCATATACAAATACTTAGTACAAGTGTGTACTAATTCCATATATTTATCTACTTTTAGGTGTAGGCGCATCTACACGTTACAGATTACAAGTCAAAGAAGAAGTTATTCGAAGGTGGAGCATTCATTCGGATTTGGTGCTCCTTCATGCTTTCAAGGATAATTAATGATTTATCGTAGCGTAGACTTAGGCATGAGCTAGTGTAGTATGTTTCACTAGCGTTTCTTTTGTATTTACTTTCAGACATCGTATTGGTGCCATTCTGGTAACTCTATATTTAAGACTATACATTTCATTTTATTATCTTAAGTTATATGGTTGTTGTGAATGCGTATGAGGTTACATAGATAGTATTATGCGAGATCAATGTTTTCCAATATAAAGTATTAGTAAACAAAAGTTCAAATATTTCGCTAAAATTAACCTACATAAAGTAATGACGATGCGTGTAGGCTTTTTTTCGACCTTTGAGCTGTCAACGATATCGGTCTCGTCTGTGTTCTAGATATCGGTTATAAAAACTGTGAACTCAAGAATATTAAATACATGATTATTGCACTAAATCATAATTTTATTTTTAATGTGCATAAAAAGTCCAGTAATTGAATTTAAATGGTGGACAGAGGTAAACTCGATCTATTGTTGTGATCGATGAAGAGTTTTTGTACCATTATCATATAATTTTGAATACATTTGGTTTTTTAGAATTTATTGATATTAAAGATTTTTAAGCAATTGCTTTCTAAGTATTGGTTGTACAAGGCACGTTCCTCGAATTTTATTTGAAATATATAGCTTCAATATAATTATTATTAAATTTTGATCTTTAGGTCAATTGTAAATTTATTAATGTGATTATACAGTGAATATTTGCAATTCAAAAGTGTTGTGGTAGGACGCCCAATGTTAAGGTTAGGCTTTATAAGTGTTGCTCTAGATGAGATATAAGGCTACATTTAGAAGTGTTGCTCTAGATGAGATATAAAGTTACACATAATATGTGTTGCTCTATATGACATATAAAAGGCAACATTTTTGAAGTGTAACCAATAATACTGGAAAAGAAACACTTTTAAGTGTAGTATAGTATATAATAGGTGTTGTTATTGCAACACAACAAAGTGCTCCCTCATAATATTTTTGCTACGCTTTGTAAGTGTAGCCAAAGATGGCGACATTTATAAAGTGTTGCCTAATGTCAAAGGCTACACTTCTTTAACCCACGCCCTAAAAAGTGTTGCTTAAAGTCCAAAAGTGTAGAGCCTTTAATCAAAGGCCACATTTATTGCTAGTTTAGGCTGCACTTTAGTTGATTGGTCGTAGACCTAAAATGTCGTAGTGGTAGTTCCGTATTAACATCTACAAACATAATAGATTCACGACCACAACCACTAGGTAAAATCACCATTCAAATGCAATCCAAGCTTGTCACACCCGGATTCTTGAATCAGAATGCAACCTACATCGTTAACCTCTTAGAGGTCGCAGACAAGCCTCTTGTCAGCTTTCATCATAATCATATAGTTAAATTTGCGGAAAATTTAAATATTTTTAGAACATATTTAAATATACATACACTTCATATGATTACTACATAGAATAATATTCTAAAATCTCAAATTAAAACAACCATCTACAATTTATGAATTAATTATAATCAAAGATCAATGTATAGTGTAATCGTTTGCCAAAACGGCCTTAATACAATGTTTCGAAATAAATGTATAAAAATAAAATAAATTATAGGGACAACATCCAATACCTATGTCTGATGTACTAAGTTATATAGAAAAATTTAGAAGCCTCGAACATCAAAAGGACCTACCAAAGTGTGGAGATCGACAATCCAAACAGTTCTGATGAGTCTTAAACCTTCTCTCTATCCTGCACCTATAAAGATAATAATAGTATTGGGTTAATACACACTTGTAATAAGTATTGATGTATTCACACATACACATAAGGACTATGCATGATCAAGGAAAAATCTTCCTATTGCAACAAGCCATTTCTGGAAAATGACATCACTAAACTTTCCTAGTTCGTTATTTGTGAATTCCTATTTGAATACGACGTATTTTAGTGCATTCAAAGAACACAACTCATTTTATGTATGAACACAAGACTTTATAATCAAGAACATAATTTTAAAACGAGTCGAGCGAATTTTTTTGAAATTTGATACTCCCTAACCCGGGGGCACCCTTTTTGATACTTAGTTTTTTTCAGTCTTTTTCTTCTTGCTGTTGTGTAATTTAATGATCTCCTTTGATCCTACATTTTACGTGCAAGTGAATTGTTTCATTATAGTCCCATACATAAAATTAATCAAGTAAGTAATCGAAAGGACTAAGGAAATGATTTGGTTATCCTTAAATATATTATTCTTTCCATTCATGTTAGATTGGGCATAGAATCTTTATAAGCCAATCTTTATTGACTAGACTACTTATTTCATCATTTTAGTATTATGTAGGTTATGGGGCATTGATTTTCCATTAAATTTTACACCTCTTTATTGACATAATATAAGAAGTCATTATAAGCCAATTTTATTTGGTTATGCCCATTTTCATTATAAAAGAAATCATTATTGGCTATGCCAATTATTTTTCTTAAAACATAATGCTTATCAAACACTGACGATTGGTATTCTTTGGCTCTTACTTGTTTATCTCACTTTGAACATAAATCTCTTTTTTCTTTCTTTCTTTATTTCTTAAGGACATATTGAGAATTAAGATAGTGCGAGCTAAGATAATATCCAGTGTCTTCCCCACACTTAAAACTGGTGATTGACCAATCAAAGTAAATATAGATCTTGTGCTTTAACATGACATCAAATGTTTGCCATACACCGAAAAGGAATGGTTACCATGCTAAAGTGAAACCAAGTCAATTGTTCTCCCGACAACGTAAAGAAGTGTTTCACAGCTAAAGTGAATCGAATACTTTATATGAGCACTTAAGAGACATATATCATGTGACATAAACATGAAATTTGGTGTCTTCCCCACACAAATTATAGGTGGAATCACTGTCCAATGTGAAACCGCATGATTCCTAGCTCGCATAGGTGGAATTCACAAGCTACTTCCTATGCTTTCAACATAGTTCAATGACTAGGATACATACGGAGATTACTTATCCACCTTTGTGGTAGCCTCATCTCATGAGGCAGACATGTGCAGGCACAAGCTCATTGCTAGTCTATCGAAGCTTTGCTCAACTTCTTTTTCTTTACATCTTTTAGAGATGACTCAAGCATTATGTATGCTTGCTTCTAGTTATAAGGTTTACTTAACTCTTTGGATGACCATTCATCCCATTATTTACTTTATGAAATGCGAATTTTACCTTACATTATCATTTTGGTGTTAATAAGACTTGTCTCACGATTATTAACACCATTTTTGTGTGAGTATCTTTAGCCTAATTGTCTAGGTGTGAGTGAGACTTGTCTCACTTCTTGTAACACCTCATTCTTGTCACTTTCATTATTCCTAGGCTTTTAATATGTTATTACTTACCTTATCTGGTTCAATGACATTTGGTAGATTTATACCACTCTTTATGAACGTTAAAAACTTTTTTAATGTACACATTTATATTCATAGTTCATTTGAAAAGTGTATGTTGGGACTTGTTCCAATGATTGGCGTACCCTTGGTAGTGAATTCAATGTTACATTAGTAATTTTTAATTTGATTTAACTTAGTCATTAGCCATTTATTTACTTAAAATAATTTTTCACATATTGTGGTAATCTAGAATATTGTTATCCAATTTATTGGCATAAGAGAAATATTCAGTTGACCATGGTAATGAGAATGTTGTTAGCCAATTTTTAATGAAAAACATAGTAAGCCAATTCTATTTAACTTTTTGGACAATATATTGGTAGCCAACTTGTTGGCATTAGCCAAACTTTCAAATATTGTGGTAATTTAAACATTTATTTTAAGCAAGCCAACCTCTTAACATTTAATTAGATTACAACAACAATTCAATGAAGAACTTATAAAAGTAAAATCAACTTCACAACCGAGTTATAACAAACTTAATATTCTCGAACACAATTAGGTGTTACAACATTCTTTATCTCGTGTAACTAATTCCCTAATTATATGAATCAAATCTATAGTCCTCCTTAGACATTAATAAATAAATAACCTACACATAATGATCACTTAGCACTACTTATATACCGTGGTTTCACGGTATTATTAATACTTTTCCCTTAAGTTTAGTGTGTCCAAAAAGCCTTTTTGTGCTAACTTTTATATATGTTTCTCTTTGTTTTGCATGAAATCTGTCCAAAGCTGAATGCGGAGATTTTGAGCGAAGAAATGTAGAAGAGACCACCTACGGAGATTATGACAGTCCATCGTGCTTATGACGGTCCGTTGTGGCTCTGACGGTCCGTCCTGCAGGTTCGTCGTGAAGATCAGAGAAGTGATCCCAGTACCCAGATTCCAAGAGTTGAAGTATTTTAGAACGTAGACCCTCGACGGACCGTTGTGCCTATGACAGTCCGTCATACTTACCGTCGAGGGGAATGAAGATAGCAGCAGAAGAAATTGCAAAAGTATGGGACGACGGAGTCCACGACGATCCGTCGCGGCCACGACGGTCCGTCGCGAGATCCGTCGACCCAGCCGCGTTTTGGCAGATTTCCACCAATTAGAATCCTTGTTTAATTGGGTTTTTGTTTTTTATAAATAGTTCAAAAAACCTTGTTTTTGAGGTTAGACACCATATAGTTAGACACTATATAGTTAGACTCTGCTAGATTAGACATCATATTATTAGTCTTTGTGTATTAGTGTTAGATTTTGAGATTTCTGCAATGGATTTTTGGAGATTAATCAAGCAACCTTTCGGATTTTATTCTTTCTCATTGAAGTAAGTACATGAATTCTTATCTACTATATTTGAATATTGTGTTTATGGCTATGAGTAACTAAAATCCATAACTAGGGTTGTGGGAACCATAGGCAAATAATGATATAAACCCTAACAAAAATAACAATTCTAGAATAGTGTCTTGCACGTATTAATAATTATTTCTCTTAGAAGTCTTTTTAACGGATGGCCAACGTTAGAACTCGCCTTAATGCTACTTGCCGGACGAAGCAGGTAGATAATAGGAAAAGAATTATTAACATAGATTTAGTGTATACTATCTAATAGGCTAGTATTGATTGGTAAGAGGTAATAACATAGTCAAATATCGATTACGATGCTTAATATGAGGTATGGATAAGGGTTAGGATAGCAAAACACGTAGCCGGACCAAGGTACGGAGTGAGATTTTTTAGATGCTGGACGAAGAATTTAGAAATACATAACTTATCACTTTGCATGCAAGATACTGGGAAAGAATTGTTATATTTAGAATTATCAAGTTATGAACCTGTGGGGAACACGTAAACCCTAAGTACTTTGATTAACTGATTGAAACCCAATATTCAAAGCTATTAAGTGTCTCTTTCAAGTTCGTTATTTATTTTCACTTTAGAGATAAGAACCCCCCTTTTTATGTTTTTACTTTCCAAGGAAGTCATTGACCAAACAATAGTAATAATAGGTTGAAGTTAAGTCTAGACTATTTTCCTCGTGGGAACGATCCCAACCTCACTAGTTGGGTTATTTACTTGTCACGACTGCTTTACCTCTTATTTGAGAAGTAAATTTTAGCGTATGAAATTTTGGCGCCGTTGCCGGGGATCAAACCCCGGTCACCCGCGTGACAGGCAGGAATACTTACCACTATACTACAAATTTTGGCGTCGTTGCAGAGGAAATTAGCTTTAAGATTAACTTGAACTTATTACTATACTTTATTTGATATTTTCTTGATTTTACTTTATTTTATTGTTTTTGATTTATTTTCAGAACTATCCTCCTTGTATGCCAAATACAGAAGAGGAAGAGAACCCTTGTTTTCCTATGATCACGAGCTAGAGCGTACACTGCACAATATGAATAGGAACTTGGGAATAAATGATGATGATCCGAACCAGAACATCCCAGCTCGGTGGATGTTCATGGTAGATGTTACCCGATGCTCCTGGTGAACATCAACAGAGGGGACAAAATCCCCCTCCACGGCCCCAAGCATACTACAAAGGGTATGATAACGTAGCAGACTCGGCTGGACCACTTGTCTTGCGCCCTCTACCCACATGCCACACTTTTGTGGTAACTAGTAGCCTTATGCAAATGCTTACTGCCAGAGGTTTGTTTTCACGGCTACCTTCTGAGGATCCACATGCCCATATAGCTAAGGTAAGGGCAGTGTGTAAAAGTTGTGTAGGGAGGCCTGATTTGGATCTAGATGTATTAGGGCTCAGAGTGTTTCCTCTTAACTGATGGGAGAGGCTTCTATATGGTTCACTGAGCTCCCATACAACTCAATCTTCACTTGGAACCAATTAAGGGATGTTTTCCTAGCATGCTACTATTCGTTCTCCAAGAAACTAAACCACAAAGACAGAGTGAACTCATTGGCCTCGTTTGTGTGGAGCCAACTCATTGGCCTCGTCTCTGATGAGGCGGACGTCAACAGTGCCGTGCGGGGTCTTCAGCTGATCTACGTGCCATATAGGCACACCTGCATACCTGCAAAGGGAAAAGATCATGCACGGGAAAGGGTAGGTTGTAGTGACCTTGAATACCCTCTCGTGCATGACTCCCTGGAGAAGCCATGCGTAGTCCACCTCGAATCCGGCTATCATCGCCGCATTAACACTGCTCGATCCCAAGTAACGATGTTATCAGCAGCTGTGGGGGATAGGCAGTGACGGACAAGCCGCCACAAGAACTTTGTTGTGAACGTGAGGTTGTCCTTCTTGATGGCCCCTTTCGGCTCAGTCACCGAATCGGCAACCTCTCCATCTACTGGTAGGTGCAGGGCCATCCACCTCTTGGTGGTCTCTCGCAGTGATGGCTCACGCA
This sequence comes from Solanum peruvianum, assembly GCA_027705065.1. Lineage (NCBI taxonomy): Eukaryota > Viridiplantae > Streptophyta > Magnoliopsida > Solanales > Solanaceae > Solanum > Solanum peruvianum. The sequence continues at coordinate 29,965,194 of JAKWJD010001765.1, read as the reverse complement.
AGAACAGGCCATCCTTCACTATCTGCCAGCGGTAGTCAAACTCGGCAATCATGGGGGTCCGAGTAACATCAATACTATCGCCGTATAGAAACCGGCGGGTGGCGGGCAGGGAAATGTCAACCTACACGCCCCTGACTCAGACCTGCTCCAGTGGGGCCTGTTAAAGACACTCTATTGGCGGCCCTGGTTGCTACTTCAGAAATTCCACCACCTCCCCCTCGAGAGAGTGCCAAGACGCGTTGGGGTCAAGCAGAGGATGAGGCGCGAGCAAGGAAGAAGGAGCACCGAGAGATAAAGTCTGCGAGGAGAGCCTCACTTGCTGAGGAGGAGGCACACAGATTAGAGCATCACAGTTAGCGACTGGGGCGTCTCGCTCCCGCACTGTTGAGATAGCAGGAGGCACTACTGATGGTGCAATTGTTGCTGAGGACACAACTGAGGGTGTCCACATTGCAGAGGACGTGGGTTCCGGGGAATCGGACCCACCAGCTTGCTGATCGACGGCGCTTTGCGCCACAGGTTTGCTTCACCTACCACTCTAATATTTAGATTTTTTATGCATTGGGGACAATTGCATGCTATTTTGGTGGGGGTGGGGTAAATGGAAAGTGAGCGTTAGGGTGAAGTCTGAGTAGCCAACCCACTATCCCCTTTTGGGGTTTTCTTGCCTGCATTCTTTTTCGCCAAAAGACTGATTACTTTTTCTGTTGAAGCGGCATGTTTATATCTTTTGTACATAGTTTAACTCTGAAGCATGATGGCTAAAATGATATCCTGATAAAACTGGAAAATGTTGCATGACTAGGCATAGTAACTGATAATTGTGTGGCCCTAAGCATGAAATAGAGTTACACCATAGCATTACCCTAAGTCTTCAATTCAAACTAGGTGTCTGATAATCCGGTATGATGATGAGATGTCATGTGAGTGTGAGGAAATCTGAATACTCCACTATTGGTACTGAGTTAGAACTTGCCTGGTTAGTCCTTCTAAAAGTAAGTTGTAACAGACAATTAGGAAAGGATCATAGGCCCTTATTCAAGATACCCCATTTCTATCCTAAATTAAAGAAACCAAATTAAAGTTATTCTTATTTGATCCAAATAATCTGAGCTTAAAATTAGACCTTTCTTTTTCACCCCAACTGATCTTTTCTAGGAACAATATGTTGGCCCTGGTCCCTCCTTGGACATGTGCACCTCAGCTTATGCCAAAAGCATAAGTTGAGGGTGGTTAATGCATAAACGACCTTCGTTATGGCCCAGACCCAACTTTGGGTATTGTGTACCTTGACTCATGGCAAAGCCATGAGTTGAGGGTGGTTGTTTTGAGGAATGATCTAGAAAGTGGGGTTGAAAGAACAAAGAGAGGGAAAGAACAAAAGTTAAGTGACTCAAGAACTCGTTGAAAGAAAAGTAAAGAAAATGATAAATATACAAGATTTACAAAAAAAAAAAGTCACTTACACAAATGAAGAAAGAAGGGAAAATAGCAAGGTGAAAGAATAGAAGAAACTGGCGAGATAAAGTGATAGAAAGTTGAAGGTTTAGCCGATCTTTCAAGGAGGCAAAAAGTCACTAAAGTATACCTATGTATACACTACCTGACTCTGAGCCTATGTTACAAGCTAAGAAAGTCCTATCGTGATCCTAAGGGTTGTATATCGAACTTAAGGCAGTGAAAATAAGGGCAAGCTTATGACAATAGGTATGAATGAGTGTGACTTTGTTCAGAGAGCGAGTGTTGAAAAGTAATTCTTACACTCAAACTTAAATCATTGTGTGAAAATTGAGGATTTTTTTTTGAAGTGAGGATACTAGTTGCAATACCGGAATTGTTAGCACCCTGGTGAGGAATTGAAGAGGATAGGTGTTAGTGCATGGTGAGTCTGTTTCATGTTCTAATCCCACAAAATTCAAGCCTAATAGTGATAGCACGCAAAGATTTGATGAGATTAATCGGTATTGATAGCCAAATGATTGCAAAGGATAACACATGGATACTATTGTACAAAGATTGTGTAGTGAGTCATAGTGCATCGCTTGAGGATAAACAACAAATTTAAGTTGAGGGTGTTGATATACCGTGGTTTCACGGTATAATTAATACTTTTTCCTTATGTTTAGTGTGTCCGAAAGTCTTTTTGTGCTAGTTTTTATATAAGTTTCTCTTTGTTTTGCAGGAAATCTGTCCAAAGCTGAAAGCGGAGATTTTGAGCGAAGAAATGCAGAAGATACCACCTAGGGATCTTATGACGGTCCGTCGTGCTTGTGACGGTCCGTAGGTGGCAGCGTAGTGCAGCTGCGGAAGGAAGATGGGGAAGTCTGAGTAAGTGTGGGATTACGAAGCTTGTGACGGTCCGTCGTGGCTCTGACAGTCCGTCCTGCAGGTTCGTCGTGAAGATCAGTGAAGTGATCCCAGTACCAAGATTCCAAGAGTTGAAGTATTTTAGAACAAAGACGCTCGATGGACCGTTGTGCCTATGACGTTCCGTCATACATACCGTCGAGAGGGATTGAAGATAGCAGCAGAAGAAATTGCACAAGTATGGGACGACGGAGTCCACGAAGATCCGTCGCGACCACGACGGTCCGTCGCGAGTTCCGTCGATGCAGCCGCGTTTTGGCAGATTTCCAACAATTAAAATCCTTGTTTAATTAGGTTTTTCTTTTTTTATAAATAGTTTGAAAAACCTTGTTTTTGAGGTTAGACACCATATAATTAGACACCATATTTAGACAATATATAGTTAGAATCTGCTAGATTAGACAACATACTATTAGACCTTGTGTATTCGTGTTAGATTTTGAGATTTTTGCAATTGATTTTTGGAGATTAATCAAGCAAACTTTTGGATCTTATCTTCTATATTTGAATATTGTGTTTCTGGCTATGAGTAACTAAACTCCATAACTAGGGTTGTTGGAACCATAGGCAAATAATGAGATAAACCCTAACTAAAATAATAATTCTAGAATAGTGTCTTGCATGTATTAATAATTATTTCGCTTAGAAGTCTTTTTAACGGATGGCCAACGTTAGAACTTGCCTTAATGCTACTTGCCGGACAAAGGAGGTAGATAATAGGAAAAGAATTATTAACATACATTTAGTGTAAACTATCTTATAGGATAGTATTGATTGGTACGAGGTAATAACTTAGTCAAATATCGAATACTATGCTTAATATGAGGTAAGGATAAATGTTAGGATAGCAACACACGTAGCCGGACCAAGGTACGGAGAGAGATTTTCTAGATGCCGGACCAAGGATTTAGAAATACATAACTTATCACTTAGCATACAAGATACTGGTAAAGAATTGTTATAGTTAGAATTATAAAGTTATGAACTTGTGGGGAACACGTAAACCCTAAGTACTTTGATTAACTGATTAAAACCCAATATTCAAAGGTCTTAAGTGTCTCTTTCAAGTTCGTTATTTATTTTCACTTCTTTAGAGATAAGAACCCCCCTTTTTATGTTTTTACTTTCCAAGGAAGTCATTGACCAAACAATAGTAATAATAGGTTGAAGTTAAGTCTAGACTATTTTCCTCGTGGGAACGATCCCTCGTGACAGGCGGGAATTCCTACCACTATACTACAAATTTTGGCGCCGTTGCTGGTGAAATTAGCTTTTAGATTAACTTGAACTTATTACTATAGTTTAGTTGATATTTTCTTGATTTTACTTTGTTTTATTGTTTTTGATTTCTTTTCAGAACTATCCTCCTTGTATGCCAAATACACGGAGAGGAAGAGAACCCTTGTTTCCCTACGATCACGAGCTAGAACGTACACTGCGCAACATGAATCGGAACTTGGGAATAAATGTTTATGATCCAAACCAGAACATCCCAGCTTCGGTGGATATTAATGGTTAGATGTTACCCGATGCTCCGGGTGAACATCAACAGAGGGGACAAAATCCCGCTCCACGGCCCCAAGCATACTACAGAGGGTATGATAACATAGCAGACTCGGATGGGCCTTTTGTCTTGCCCCCTCTACCTACAGGCCACACTTTTGTGGTAACTAGTAACTTGATGCAAATGCTCACTGCCAGAGGTTTGTTTTCGGGGCTACCTTATGAGGATCCACATGCCCATATATCTAAGGTAAGGGCAGTGTGTAAAAGTTGTGTAGGGAGGCCTGATTTGGATCTAGATGTAATAGGGCTCAGAGTGTTTCCTCTCTCACTGACGGGAGAGGCTTCTATATGGTTCATTGAGCTCCCATACAACTTAATCTTCACTTGGAACCAATTAAGGGATGTTTTCATGGCACGCTACTATCCGGTCTCAAAGAAACTAAACCACAAAGACAAAGTGAACAACTTTGTGGCACTACCAGGAGAGTCAGTTAGTAGTTCTTGGGATAGATTCACCTCATTCTTGAGAAGTGTTCCAAATCACCGTATAGATGATGAGTCACTGAAGGAATACTTCTATTGGGGACAGGATGATAACAACAAAGCGCTATTGGACACTATAGCAGGTGGATCTTATGGAGAAAATCTCCTGGAATAACAAAGATAGGAGTACAAGGAAGTCTGATACAGGGAGAAACACCTTTGAAGTGCAGTCCACTCACAACCCAGCCACAGATGAGATTCGGGAAGAAATGTCTCAGATAAGAACCGAGCTTGGGTTGGTACTAAAACATGTCACAGGGGGTGCAGAAAAGATAAATGCAGTCAACTACATGGCTAAACCACCACCTCCTATTGATGAGTTCTATTATGCGGAGGAAAATTATGTATTAAAGGAGCAGACGGGGGGATTCCGACCAAGCGCCCAAGGCTTAAATCAGGATAATTGGCGCCAAGGTCAAGGGAACCAAAGTCGGAACTATGGTAACTACAATCGTGAGGGTCATTATGTCCGAGATGGAAAATACAACCGCGACAACAACTTTAACAGGGGTAACTATGCTAATATAAACGGTAGGAATGGGCCCTATGTCCCTCCTCAAAATCGTGAAGTTACTTATAGGGATGGTGGAGATAGTATGGCGCGAGTTGAGGATATGTTGCACAAAATGATGAGGAGGTTCGATGCTAGTGATGAGCACATTAAAGAGTTAAGGGGTGATTTAGCTAGTATTGGGCAAAAAGTTGATACACTTGCAATTTCGATTAAACAGATCGAATTGCAAGTGGCCCAATTATCTGCGACAGTGAACACACGGCAACCGGGCACTCTTCCTAGCAACACTGTCCAGAATTCAATGAATGATGCACACTGTATGGCAATCACTACTCGGGGTGGTAAGCAAACAACGGGTCGCCACAACTGCGACGGACCGTCGTTGGGGAAGCGTCGTGTGATTAATGAGATATGCCAGACCTGACCCGGCTGAACCCTTTTTTAAAATCAGAACGTTTAAACTCCCCAACCCCTCATTTCACCTCCATTACTTCATTATTTCTCCCATTATTCTCTCTTTTCAACATCCATATACCCTCCCTCCGATCATTGCCCCCCTCACAATTTGCCCAAGCCCTAAAGTGTTAATCTACTAGTGAAAACTGCTGTTGTGGGTGTCTACCTTGCCACCGAGTACTTGTGCATTTGTTTTTCTCCATTTCTAAGGTATGTGTCTCTATTTTATACTCATTTATCTTGCATTTGTATTAAGCTTAGTTCCTCATTGTATTTTGGTTACTTTAGATGACTCTGCCTAACCTAGGTTACAAATGTTTGAAATTGCCATGATTACAACCCTAGACATAGGTGCTTTTGCATTGCTAGTTTCCTAGGTAGTTGGGTTAGACACATATAGGTCCAAAACACTACAAGGTCGATGTGGGTTCATCGGGGATGCTTATGGTACCCTTAGTTCTGTCACTGTCATGCAGAACGAGACCTCGATGAGGGACCGTCATCCCTACGACGGACCGTCGTAGGGTCCGTTGCAAAATCCCTAGAACCTTGTCCTAACGGGCACATGTGAAGGTCCGTCCTACACAACCGTTCTTGTTGTCAGAGACCCTGCTACTAAGGGTCTCTCATTTAGATTCTAAGTGTCCTTCAACGGACACATGCAACGGACCATCGTATAATCGATGGGCTGTCCTGCATGACCGCCATGACGGTCTGAGACCCCTCTTCTTAGGGTCTCCATATTTTTTCACAAGTGTCCAACGACGGACATCTAAAATGGACTGTCGTACCTATGACGATCCGTCCTGCACACACCGTCATGCTAGTCAGAGACTCTCCTTCAGGGTTCTCCATATATACATAGTCCAAGTAAAATACGACGGACCTCACGACAGTCCGTCATAGTCACGACGAGCCGTCACCAGGCCCGTCGTGTGTCACTGTTTCTACAACAATTACATATTATTTTCAGTATTTTATTTCGTATGGTTTTGCTTTTCTTGTTTGCCACTACTCGTACATGAATTCCTATCTACTATATTTGAATATTTTGTTTATGGCTATGAGTAACTAAGCTCCATAACTAGGGTTGTGGGAACCATAGGCATATAATGAGATAAACCCTAACTAGAATAACAATTCTAGAATAGTGTCTTGCATGTATTAATAGTTTTTTCGCGTAGAAGTCTTTTTAACGGATGGCCAACGTTAGAACTCGCCTTAATTCTACTTGCCGGACCAAGGAGGTAGATAATAGGAAAAGAATTATTAACATAGATTTAGTGTATACTATATAATAGGCTAGTATTGATTGGTATGAGGTAATAACTTAGTCAAATATCGAATACGATGCTTAATATGAGGTAAGGATAAGGGTTAGGATAGCAACACACGTAGCCGGACCAAGGTACGGTGTGAGATTTTCTAGATACCGGACCAAGAATTTAGAAATGCATAACTTATCACTTTGCATGCAAGATACTGGGAAAGAATTGTTATAGTTAGAATTATCAAGTTATGAACCTGTGGGGAACACATAAGCCGTAGTTACTTTTATTAACTGATTAAAACCCAATATTCAAAGCTGTTAAGTGTCTCATTCATGTTCGTAATTTATTTTCTCTTATTTAGAGATAAGAACCCCCCCTTTTATGTTTTTATTTTCCAAGGAAGTCATTGACCAAACAATTGTAATAATAGGTTGAAGTTAAGTCTAGACTATTTTCCTCGTGGGAACGATCCCAACCTCACTAGTTGGGTTATTTACTTGACACGACCGCTTTACTTCTTATTTGAGAAGTAAATTTGAGCGTATAAACTACATACCAGAAACATGTTCAAGAATACATCTATATACTCTTATGATAAAAAAAAATATGGATAACTAGGGAGATGGACGTTCAACAATGTCATTTGAAACAACCCTAGTTTTTATATTCATGAATTCAAAAAACGTTTGAAAAGACTTTTGGAGAAAGTTATCTAAGAGATAAAACCCATACCTTATGTACAATTGAATCTACGAAGATCACCTTGCACGAACACCTTGAAGGATACCTTCAAATCGCCTAAGAAATATTCTATTCTTCTTGTGTTTTGCTCATTGTTTTTCTCACACTTGTTGTCTGTTTTAGTCATGAGTTTCTAGGTATTAGGAACTGATCTTGACTAATTAAAATTAGGATAGTTAAGTTAATTAAATAAATAAATTACTTTATTACGAAAACGCCTCTACTAAATTGAATAGAATTAGAAGATCACTTGCTTAGTGGTTTCGGTTTTGACCAATTAAATTAAGTTGATAATTTAATTAACTAGGTTAATTACTAAATTACCCCTAAGCTGTTAGAACCTTAACCAACCCCTTTGTACAATCCTTGGTTAGGTATTAGGATGTTTCTTAGTTAGTTACTTGACTAGCGTAAAAATTTCGTTTTGAAAATTTAAATTAATTAATTATGTTGTTAATTTATTTAAGTTATTTAGGGTAATTACTAAAGTATTCCTAAGTCACTATAACAAAAACCGACCCTTTTGGACCATCCTAGGTTAGGTACTAGGATGTTTCTTCAGTTAGTTATAGACCTAGTGTATGAATTTCGATTTACCTATTTAAATTAATTAATTATGTGACGTAGGATAATTACTTAAGTACCCCTAAGTCGTTAGGGCAAATAAATAACCCTTTTGGACCATCCTAGGTTAGGTACTAAGATGTTTCTTTTGATAGTTACTAGGTTAGTGCAACCCAGTTAGGTCATAGGTTGTCGGGTGCACTAGTTAGTTTATTTTGGTTAGTACTAGGTCAGTTAGCTAGTAAGGTAAGTTAGTTAGAGCCTAGAGATTGTTAGGAAGCTCATCCCCACATGGCTTTACCCCCACATGTGCTCCTGACCCTAACTACCCTAACCTAATTCATGCACATGTGCTTGCACATGTGTTGTTGGTAATTTTTTATCATCCCAAGGATCCTCACTATATCCTTGGGCACTTCTTACTCTCCATGCCCATTTTAATTGGTCATGTTCTATGGTTCCTAGGCTTGACACTTGGATGGCTCGCACTTATTTTGTGAACGGTGAAAATAATGATTTTTCGCATAGGATCTTTATTGCAGATACATTTCTTGGATAAGTTTTTTAATACATAGAAAATTTGCTAACAACCTTCATTCCCATATTTTCTAATATGTGAAATATTTCTAAATATTGGCATTGGAATGCCTATGTACCCCCAATACCTATTCTTAAAACTTAATAGGCTCTTCGCTAGACAAGTGCATATTCAGAAATATTACAAATCTACCTCCAAGCAAGACCCAACATATTGATTTGTCCTTAATTGCTAAACTACACCCCAAGAATAGGGGGTTTTAGGCACTTATCAATAAATAATCAAATATGCCTAAAATGATAAAGGAATCAAGACGATATTAGATATTAAACCTTAAAAGTACCAAAGAAAGGTAAATGGAGAAGACCCACTTCCAAAATGGAAGAGGGGCTTATTTCTTCAAGCTTCCACAAAAACCCTCTCAAAACTTGAGCGAAAACATAAGAACAAAGCTTCAAGTGTAACTCTTTGACTCTCTAATTTTCTATATATAAATAATAAAAGGGTTCAGTATAAATAGTCTTTAGAATTGTGCTGGGATTCCTTACTCTACAGTTAGTCGTGATTAGGCAAATTGACCTTCGTTCAGTTCATTGTCGCCTTCACATCGCATTCGTTGTCTATGTTTTGGATCGATGGGTGAAGATCTTCTTCTTTGATGAACTAATCGGTGAAGCACCGACACCTCCTTTTGGTCCCCTTTTGATCCACTTTCTTCTAGGCTAACTCACTTTAATATAAGGTGTAACTTTGTTATACGGTGGATTGCCAAAAGTAATTGGTGATGCGCACCTTTGCATCTTCAACTTTTTTTCTTCATATTGTGCCTAAGTTTCCATGCTCCTAACAAATCTTTAAATACTGACATTTAGGAGTTTTTATTAGAAATTGATATAAAATGAACAATCGAGGACAATGTTTGCTTTAAAATAAGGCCTTAGATGAGTCCAATTTGAGTATTCATCAACACCTCCAACTTAAACTTTTGTTTTCCCTCAAGTAAAACTCAAGTTCATCCGTTCAAGAAGAATGTCTCAAATAGTGCCACACAAGTCTCAATCATGAATATGCACAATGAGATCCAAATTACGCATGCATATCTTAATTTTATACTCAAAGATCAAAATTGTGACACCATTACAAAACATTCTAGAGCTCCCAACACTCTCTACTAATGCAAGTTCAAGTTTAAAATCTATTTACATGCCCTCACATACAGAATAATTCCATTGCCACACACTTAGATTCATAAACTAAGGATTAGGAATATGATAAAAAGTTGACACTCACAAAGAGAAACACATTAAATGATTACAACAATAGGTTTTTCCTTATTTTCTAATTTCCTTCCAGTTTAGTTCACTCATGATCAAAAAAGGTCTTTCTAAAGCTTGCAAGGGGGCAGACTTTCACGACACTGGACCTTACCCTCAAATCTAGGGCCAATCTTGAATCATGATGCGGTGTACTTGGCCTCTCACAGGTCTTGTACAAGCCCTTTCGTATCGTTTGTTGCATATATTTAAATGAAAAGTATTGCAAAATTAAAACTTTTCACAACATTCAAATAGTCTTTAAAGTCTCTATTTTATAAAAGTAAGAGGAAATACTAAGTCTCATTTCATCAAATATTAGAAAAAAAAGTACTTGGAACGAGGCCCATACAGTACAAATATAGTACTACTAAGTTTATTGCAAAACTTAAAATACAGAAATAAATGATATGTATTCCCTCGAGTCAAATGAGGACATACTACAACTTGGTTCAATGATCCTATAATCAAAGCTTAGCTATCCAAAAGCACCTTCACCTATGAATCACTTTAGATACAGTTAAAAGCATGGAATTAGTACAACCACATGTACTAAGTATGGCATGGTGCATAAAAATCTCTAAAACAAACATTTAATGGAAATATGCATCTTTTATATTCAAATATTATCATATAAGCATAAGAATGACATTTAACACATTAGAAACACATTAGAAGTCACTTAAACAATTTATCACATTTTTAGGAAAATAGTATAGTAAACCCATGTCACATTACAATTAGATAATTCACTGTTAAACGTTAAGTTTCTCAACTCCACAATGAACACTTTCAAGCATTAAATCCTCTCATTAAAATCTATCGTAAGACTCACTTCAGTAATACAAAGAGAGAAAACCCATACACCTTTCTAGGCACACCTAAATTATCCTTAAGACAACCCATAATGAGATACACACACTTACAATACACCAAACACATGAACATGAAATACTCCTACAAAAGGTGTTTCTAAGGTTCACTTGAGTTAGTTGTGAAGCGACAACCCATACAATCCCTTTCACACACATTTAAAAGATCTTTTAGACTACCTAGGATAAGATCATTCTCACTTAACAGAATAGAGTTCTTCAAATATGAAATTCTACTTTAAAAGGTTATAAAAATACCAACTCAAGTAAATCAAGAAGAGTATGTTCATACTTCACCTCCTCATGATTTAAGTAATCTATAAGACTATCTATGTTTTGATCATGTCTACATAATCAACAAATGTTCCCAACTAGAGTCTTTCTTAAGACTTTTCTTGGTATGATATGAAGTGACCAGTCTTATGCCCCCTTCAGACCTTAACTAGAAAACCTTAACTACCGTAAATAAGTACTTATTTAGTTAACATGCTTTCTTAACTGAAGTCATTACATTCCTTATTTTATTTAAGCCTCACTCATCACAAAAAGGACATTCAAGTAATTGTCTTGAATAAGACCAAGGGACTCTCACTAACATCTTCAAAGCCTATTCTGCAATGTCTAGATAGTGTCCCATACCATCACCTAAACTTCATAGAACTTCTCTAATACTAGAAGCCATCCCATATGATAAGAATAGGAAATAACCGACATACACCATGGCAGAAAAGCATGGGATCAAGAGTTGTGACCTACTACAATGGAGGGTGTTCTACTTTCCAATGGTAGAACTTGGACACATCCCATGTAGGCCATGGTGAAGGAATATGAAGGGCTTCTTTGTACTTTAGTCTCATCCTTCACTAGAGCTACTTTCCAAACCATACTTGCATTAAGGATCACATGAAGAGGTTCCATATCTAGTTCATAACTCATTACATTCAACCTACTTAAGAAGTCCCCTATGGCTGCCTTACAATAGCGATAAAGATAGCTTAATTACTTTGCTAAGGATGATATGATGTCGTTCCAGCCAACCAACATTAAGTCCATCATTCATACAAGAAGGATACTAGTACGATTTTTGACTTCAAGGTTCATAACATTTTTAAGGTCTTACATAAAGGACCTTTTAGGAACCATTCATCGTCTCATATAATTCATACATACAAGACTAAGAGGATTTTGCATTATAAGTCAAGACATCTCATAATTACATTCCTACATGTATGAAGTAAGGGACATAAGTCTATCACACAAGAAACACCAATGACTTCTCTTTAGCACATCATGCATATCATTCTACAAGCACATACAAATAACCATTATCATATTTCAATTCACCCTATACAATAATATATCATCATCAATATAACCATAACAGACTCATATAGTTAAGTACGAATAATCATGCATCAACTCGAAGTCTACACACATAAGGACATAGTCATAGTCTAACATGATAACCTAATACTATAGAAGAACACATAATTTAACATTATAACATGTAGATAAATATGATAATGTCATGGACGTAATCTAAAACCCAGACAAGACCGGCGTCATTGACCTCTCTGTGGTCGTAGACAACCCTACATACATCATACTTACTACATCTAGGTTAATTTTAGCAGAAAATTTTAAACTTTTTGTGTCTTAACATACATTTATACATACTACTTAACATCATAGGCGTTCACAAATTAACCATTTAATAAATAAATAATTAAATGAAAGAATCAGATCATATGTATTTTTGCAAAACTGGCACTAGTACAAAGTTTGAACAAAAGAGGAAAGAAACACTAGTGGAATATGCTCCACTATCTATAGCCTATATATAAGATGGATAATAACAGTAGACATCCTCGAAAGAATGAGCGGCTACCATGTCCAAATGAAAGACCCACGTCCCGAAAGCTGCAACGTCAACCTGTAAGCTCTAGCATCCACCTATGCCTAGAACTAAAATTGTAGAATTGTCTGGGATTACTACACATTTGTACTAAGTATGGGTATAAACAAGAACACACCAAGGACAAGCATGAGTAAGACTAGCTCTTTCCTAACAACATGATTATGGAAGTCAAGTCAGTTGACTTGCAATAATGGGATTAGGAAAGTTAGTGAGCTTTCAAAATTTTTATTAGGATAGTCATGCCATGAGAGTAACATGAATCATCATACTGCACACAGTACATAACATCTTACCCATAGAGCATATTATTTTGCGTATAGCACAACACATCTTACACAGAACACATATCATTTTCCATATAGAACATAACATGTTTTATATCATTCATTAATATGCCATGAGACCTTGGAATGATGGACATGATATTAAGACTTTCCAAAAAGAGGGATCAAAGTATGGGGCCTCAACTAGGGAGCCTTCTTTACCAAACACAGAGTCTGTTTCATTCATTCTTACGTTCTTCACTTCATTTCGTTCATAGGATAGTGTGAACACTTGAAATACCTAGGATGTAGTTTAAGCCATTCATCGGGTTCACTGTGCAATGATCAAGAATGACCTAGTGTCATTAAATAGGTCTAGCTCACCTCTTGATTATCCTATTCTAACACCTTTGAATTAATAAAATTCATTATGTGCATCATTTGAAGTTGGCCTCATTCATTCATGGGAACTTTAACTTTAACCGATATTGATCATATGAGCATGATGAAATCAAGTGTGTCTCCCACATGGAAAATAGGTGGAATCACCAGCCAAAATGACCCAAAACCTACTAGCATACATTGAAACTGAACCCCGCCATATCCCTATATTAGCAGTATACGTTCGAAGACTAGGAGATGTAAGGAACCATACCTGCCATGCCGGACAGTCTCTTCTCATGAGATTTACCTGAACCTTCTCCCTTCCCGAAAGAAGGCATCACTGCTCATAGGTAGTCTATCAATGCTCAATATAAAGTTCCATTACATTTAACTCATATGTCATGGAATCTAGCTTCTAGTACGAGGACATCATAGCTTAATAGATGATTTTTCATCTCATTATTAGTATTAAATGTATATTGATCTCAATACATTGATTATAGTATTCATAAAGACTGGTTTCTTCATTAACTTTACACTCTCATAGGTAAGTACGCTTTGGTAACATTTACTTAGGCTCAATTTAGATTGCTCTCATCTTTTACAGTATCCTATTATCATGTTGTCACCACATTCATCAACTTTCTTATATTTGGTATTTATAATTACTCACCCCTTATTACGTGAATGTTCATTTCATCATATGCCAATGCACTTGGTCATTTAGTGCGTCTCACACTCTTACTTAACCCCTTCTAGGGGGTCATCATTTCATTACATACATATTAGGTTCACTTACTTTTAAACGTATGCTAGACTTATCGGTCTATACATACAAGCAATGAGGCCTCATTCATAGTTCGTTTAACTGATTCAGATCTTCCTAAGATTATATGGTACAAGACTTATGCATCTTGTATGTACGCCAATATCTCGATTTCAATCAATGTGGGCATAATAACTTTGAACATTTATTCACGTATGACTTATGTATCAATACAAATTTGGGTAAGGTAACGCAGTTTCGAATCCCTTGGTTACCACTTTTTTTTTTTATTTATTTTATTATGATCCATAGGATTGGGGATCAAAGGTCGAGCCCCAACTCCTTCATTTTAGTTTTCCTTAATTTCTCTCTTAATTTTTTGCTCATTGGGACTGAGAGGATGTGGGATCGAACCCCCACAACCTCATTTTCTTTTTATTTCCTTCTCTTTAATGTCTCTCCTTTTTGGCCGAGGGGGTGTGGGTTCGAACCCCCACATCCCCACTTTGATTTTTTCTCCTTAATTTTCCTTGGTTCTGCCTAGAGGTCGTGGGTTTGATTACCACACGCCTCAACCTTTTATTTTTCATTTTATTCCTCCTTAAATATTATTGAGAGGTGGTGGGTTCAAACTCACTCCTCTCATTCCTTATTTTTAATGTAATTTTTTGATAATGGCACATGAGTTCGAATCCCACATGCCACATTTTCTTTTTCTCACATTATTTCAACGACTTTTAACATGGTGAACTTACGGGTTCGATTCTCAATAGCCTCACATATTTTAATTTTTTTTTCCATAGAATTATAATCCCCTAAGCTTGGCCGAAACTCATCAACAAGATGCTGGAAACTTTTACATCATAGTTTCTCACCTCTTTCACATTAAATTTTTAGACGTTTTAAATAATTTTTAGTGAGTTCTTTAGGTGCATTTTAATGGATTCATTGGACTATTAGTTTGCACTCAAATCAGCTTTTTCTCATCACTTATGAACATCACGATTTAATCAACTTTGTGAACACGAAATACAACCATAAACAAGTATTTTTTCGAACTTGAATCAAAGAGTGTACATCTAACGGCTGCACATTGCACACACATCATTTTTCATTAAATCTCGGACAACATGATCCATATTCACATAATTCCAAACAAACATACATAAACATAATCATCATGAAAGCACATTACATCCCTAATTTTTACCACCAAAACATACCTAAGCTAGGATTCGATGGGAGCTAGTAACAAGGACATGCAACGGGGAACAACAGTAGTTTTCCAAATAGATTCATCTTAAACTTAGGGGTATCTTCGGAAAGCGAAGAAGAGAAAAGAGAACCCGTACCTTTTTGACGTTCAAAGCTTGAACATGCTGCCCAAACCTTCTCCAAATTTTCTTCTAAGTCCAAAAGATTCAACACTAACTCAACGGAAAAACTCCTCTCTTTGCCTAATGATTTTTGTTATGTTTTGAATAAGTTTTTAACATGAAAGTTCTTCAAGTGTGAAGAATTTTTAGTTGCTGATCAGTTATTGTGTTTTTGATAGTGAGAACGTAAAAGAGAAGAGCGATATTGACGTGAGAGAGATAGGTAGAGTTAAACGAGAAAGAGAGTTAAAAGAGGTGAAGTAGTCGGGGAGCGAACATGATTAGATACTCTAGTAGTCCATGCCTTAAACGATGAGAGTTCGCCCTTGGTTTAGACTAGGACTCTTTCAAACAATATAAAAAAACATGATTTCCCTTTTATTTTAAATAAGATAATAAATAATCATTAATTAAATAAATTACCAATTTAAATAAAAACAATAAAAATCATTGCTTCCACCAAGGTTCGAACCTGCGTAGAGCAAGACTTCACTCAAAAAGAGAATATTTGGCCCTCTCTCTCTAAATTGCCCCTCAACCTTATTAATTAAATTAAAAATTACATATTTAGGTTAAATACGATACTACCCTTAGCATGGAACAATACCATTTTACCCCTAGGACCTCCAAAGTTAAGATTTCCCCTCATTAAGTCTGGTAAAGACTTATCAATGGTAAATATTCATATTCGGAAGCCCTACATGGATGGAACCAACCTTTACTAGCTCAACTGACACCCCAAGTTAGTTGGCTTGGCTGTCGCAGGGGTTCAGAGATCTGGTTTTATGCACATCAATCTGTATGAACCTAGTCTAGTCGTAGGCATTATAGACACATTAAGCATTATTTACAATAGCCATTATTAGGGTTGTTACAGATAATGTTTAACATAAATCACTACAGAAATCATCATAGTATATCATGTAAGTGCCGACGAGGGCATTATCATCAAAATACATAGAGTAACACCGACAAGGCCACATCATTCACATAGCACCTCCACAATAATTGGACCATACCAATCAAAAAATAATTCAAGAGTTACATATAATTTAAAATAAAGAGAATTAGGTAAGATTACGACCAATCCATTCTCACCACTTCAATACATAGCTAAATCATCAAATTCAATACCATAAACCCCTTACCCATGGCCATGAACATCAATCAATGTGAAAACTATAATAGTCAATGAATCTAGGTAAATTCAATATATATTTATCAATCTAAGACAACCTATACATAAATTTAATACAATTTTTACAATAGCCCATTAGAAACTACACTGCAATTTTTAAGCATTAAGACAATATCAAGTTAATCATAAAGCAACAAAAAAACTAGGGTTCATCAATTACATAGGTTCATAGGTTAATATAGTTAAAATCATGTATTTAGCATCACAATAATCAATATTTACAGATTCAAAACATTTAATGAAAGAATCCAAGGATAGATCATAAAATTGGAAAAGTTCATCTTTGAAAATTTTAGCAATCTCTTTGAATTCTGGGCTCCTTGATAGATAAAATTTAAAGGAACAAAAAGCATACCTCAATGATTTTAATCCACTAATTTTATGAAGAATCACCACTCAAAAATCCAATCCAAGCTCTTCCTTAGAGTTTTTGCATCAATGGAGTTCAAGAGCATTTCGTAGAGATTTTGGGGTTTTGATTTGGAAGAATGAAATCATCTAGGTATTTAGGAATTATAAACCTGATTAAAACACCCCTAAGAAACCTCTCAAACACTTAATGGGAACTTTGTTGAATTTACTAACAAACCTTTGCAACTTACAATGAAGCTGCAAATTGGAGGCACACCACATGATTGGCCATTGACAAACCATTTTCCAACCAACGGACCATCCTGCAGGTCCGTGATTTGGGACTGAGGCTGGTCCTCGCATGGACACTTTCCCTACACCTAATTATAGACAAACGGCCACTAAAAATAGGGCGTCGACCAGCCTACTGGCCGTCGATTGTCTCAATAGATTGGGGCAGGTGTTGGAGAACTTTGGCTCAAAAATGGCTCCTTCCTCAACGTCCTTGGATAATCCTTGGGGACTTTTTCCTAGAAATTTCCAACCTGAATAGTCTATTTACGAGTTTTGGACCTCCCATATCAATTTCATAGAAAAAGAACACATAAAACTCAATGAATCATGCAAAGATAAACAAGGTAGTTTCAAGGCAAACCTTTTGAACGTTATGGATGTTCTTGGACGTTTTACCCTCCTTCATGAACCTTGAAAATCTTAATATAAACACTATAATAACTCAAATAAGGACCTAATAAGCTCATGGAACAATCATATAGGCACATAACAACACGTGACGCACATAGGTGACTAGTCGTAGAAAGTCTTGGTCGTCCCTTGACGTTTGACTTCAAATTAACCTAAAACTTTAGACAATACCTCAATACCACATTATAAACCATTTTAGGAACTTAGACCCTTATAACGAAAATGTTAGGCTTTAACTCACCTCAGTGATTTTGAGGTGTCACACTGAGTGTAATGGTATGGTGATTTAGGCTTGTAGGCTTTTTCCTCAATTAGATCTGACTTTATCAAAACATCTCCTTTTTCCTTTATGAACCTTAGTCAAGTGACTCGAAGTGAACTTTCTATTTTGGTTCATGGACTTCATGGAAACCTAATTTTTTTCATATTATGGTTTTATTCGATAACTTTCTTTTTCTTTTCCTTTTCACTTTCTTTTTCTCTATTTTTCTTATAGAGGGCTTCCATTTTGCTGCAATACCGTGAGTTTAGAATACTTTTATTGAAAAAAACTTGACTTCTCCTTTTCCTTCTTACCACATCCCCAACTTAGAATTTTGGCCTAAGTTGGATATTCAATTATGTAGATCTTAAGAGAAGTATAGGTGAATGATCATGTTAGGTTTAGGTTTTATCAATGTTTTTAAAAGGTATAAGTAAGTCTCAAAGGGTGCCCAAGAGAGTTTCACGTGATTAAGTGAGTTCCACAAAAGAGATATATGTTTGAGTTGGCGTACATTCTTTAAATATTGTCTATGATCATTTCAAAAGTATACCATTAAAATCAATCAGACCAACGGGGAAAACTCTAGGCTTATTCATGCAAAGTTCAAAGCAAGTTCATAGGACAAGGCATTGACATTTAAATTAAACAAGATAACACACTTTTTCTAGTGTCCAATGCTCTTTGAAAAGGTCTTAATTCCATCATTGGTTAATAAAAACGAGACGCAAAGAGTTCACATATAGTGTATGTAACTTCATTTGTTCCTGTTCTAGCTGCAGAGTAATGTTTATTTGATTGTTAGCTCTGCACGTCACCGATATATATTGAAACCGAGACTTAAATTTGTAAAAGAATAGAATCTTTAAAAAAAAGGTGGTGATTTTTCAAATGTAAAATACTCTTTTAAAGGTCAAATAAATTATAAAATTAGGACCCAGAAGAGAGACGTAATATCAAACAACCCACAAAAAGCTTTTTTGAAAACATAGCTTTAAAAATAGACAACCTAGATAAATCAAAACACAATTAAAAGAACCATTAAAGATATTCAAATCAAAAGTAAGCCTCACCACACCACAACTAAATAAAAATTTTCCTGAAATGTAAATAATGATAATATCCAAAATTTTATGAAAGATAAACAAAAGTGATGAGTTCAAAAGAGATCGTGCATATGTAGCTTATTCAACTGTTCTGGTATGAACGCCCGAATTGTCTTTCAGAAATAAGACAACTCCTCCTGAAGTGCTACTATTCTGAGTTTCACCATTATTTTAAACTTCCCTAGCCTTAGCAGCGATGTCAGCTGCTATCATTTGATCCACATCATGGGCATCTCCATTGGTTCGTATTTCATTAGCGAAGCCTTAAGACCATGAAGTCATGTTAGGTTTAATTGGAATTCTTCTCTTCACTCTAGATTCATTAGTGTACTTTCTTATCCTTGTTAGTTATGCTTTCATATCCTGGATTTTTATCTTTCGTGATTTTACATGCCTTGGTGGTTCATTTCTCCCTGAAACTTTAGGTCTAACCATTAATGCAGAGACTTGGAATATATGGTTAGGTAATACTTTTAACATAAACAGTGGGAGTAATAAATGCATGGTTGTGTTGCCAAACTAATATGAGATTATTTGCTAAAATGTCATGCAAGATGTACTATTTTCCAAAAATCAGTGTTCACCAGATAACTCCGCATATAACCAAGTGTAGATTACAATTTGAACAGATTGATGAAACATTTAAATATATAGTGCAAACGACAATCAATAATTGGAATAAACAGAAACTTGGGTGAACTACCGAGCAATTCAAGGAGTGATGTTTATATTCACCAAATAGTCAAACTCTTCCATTTTCACTCATTCGTTCCAAAATTTACCATTCAACGTAGTGAACACTTGTTAAACTTAATGTGTCAGAAATTCAACTAAAGCTGAGACCCATGTATCCTTTTCCATTACACTTAAGGTTTCCACGCGAAGAGAGTCACTTCGTAGATTCTAAGATTGAAAACTACTATATCATAATCAATAACACAAACTAAACAAAGAATCTAAATTTTATGCATAGGGTCTAGGATATACATAATTACGCAAATATGTGTGACTCTTTAGTTAGATAAGAGGGTTGGGTACAAAGCTTTTTTACTGAAGTGGATAAGTTTTTAACATGCTAAGCAACAATGTAAACCAAATACCATCACAAACCGTCAGTTGAAAAACATTGAAACTACAAGAAGAATAACTACTGTAATTCAAGTGTGAGTTTGCGAAAAAGGGATAAAGTGGAACAAAGGGCATGATATAGAACTTTTAATCCCTATTACCTTTGCCATCACTCCCTCTCGTTCGGCAATGTTAATATGTTTCACAAAATGGATCGGCGAAGCGCCAAATGTCTATGTTATTCGCCAACACAACACCAATTCTATCTATTGGATGTGTCATATCGGTCGACTATATCGTGTTCTCCAAATAGATCGGTGATACACTAATAATCTCTAAATTCCATAGAATATATGTTTTAGGGGTATCAAATAAAATTGCTTAAGTAACTTGCAACACCGCACTTGTTGGCACTCCACTGAAATAACCTGTTTTTGTCAGCTTGTAACTTTCCACTGATTTTCTTTCCTTCTCATACACAATCAACAAACTATTATTTTATCAATATAATGGAAACTAATTAAAGGGTTTTATTTTGCCTCCCAAAAAAGCTTTAGTTAATGTCGTGGTACGACACAAGTCACTTTTAAGGCTTAACTCTTGGGGTTATCCATAGTGTCACTAGGAAAACCTCCTCGTTTTCTTGGGTTGATATGAGATGAGATGTGGCCCATCTCATCTTTTACTAATTAATTGATAACAAATGGGAGGTGACCTCTAACTTAGGGTGGACACATCTTCTTCATGCATATCGTCATATCTACAACCTTCTGGATCCATGGGCTTTTTTCCCTCATGGAGAGGCACATATCTATCCTTCTCTCCATCTTTTTAAGTAAGATTTCAATATCTCCATTTTGGTTATCTATCTTCTATCCTTCCTCTAAGGCCCAAAAGTGGTTACAACCCTTCCTTGGGTAGTTCGACCGGTAACCACCACCTTCATTTTCTAAGAAGTTCACCTAGTAACTGTACAAAATCTTCAAACTCCATAGCATCAAGCTTTGTACTCCCAACTCCCACAACATTGACTCTACGGGTGTCTACTCCCATGACATTCTTGGAGAATATCAAGTTGCGTCATGAACTGTGCCATATTTAATCCCTTTCATTTTCTTTTCAAATCGTCAGTTTAGAAAATTTAAAGGTGACCAAGAAAACCTCTTCATCGCGTGTTTACCATGACCTATTGATGGTTGTCATGCCCTCCAAAAGTTGGTCTGCCACCACGTATGGCTTTTGTATTAGCCCTCCTGGTGAATGTTGGTCAGCCTCCTTTGTTTACCGAGTCTAGGCTATGATAAAAGTAATGTAGGAGGAAATTATTGGGAAGACGACGCATTGGACTTTGAAGTACAAGCTTTTTTAGTTAAATCTATGTTTTGTGAAAGTATTCTCCATTAAAACACTTAATGTTTTGGATGTTATCCCGAATTATTTTAATAATTGAAGGGAGAAAGAAACTTATGTTGAATGTTTTAACTAGTTAGTCCTATGACGTAATTGAGTTGTATGGAAACTCTACTAACCACTTGAATTTTTTCCCCATCATTGAGAATGGGAATAGTCTTAGTAGAAATGATTCATGGAGAAGTTTTTAAATGAGAATGGCCTACACACATCTACAAATTTCTATAGTTGCTTATGTGGGTCCTCGTGAGATAATAAACTAAAAAGTTAGTTGTATGGAAACTCTACTAACCACTTGAAATTTTTTCCCATCATTGAGAATGGGAATAGTCTTAGTAGAAATGATTCATGGAGAAATTTTTAAATGAGAATGGCCTACACACATCTACAAATTTCTATAGTTGCTTATGTGGGTCCTCGTGACATAATAAACTAAAAAGTCCCTTTAGCTGCAAAAGTAGAAAGAATTTTCTAGGTATGTGAAATATTGTATTTCCCTCTTGTCGATGTACTCGGATGATCTTTAAACCTCCCATGAGATGCGGGTCATTGACATTGGGCTCCTGGACATCGTTTAGATTGTCAATGTTGTCCTTATAGGCTACCTAACTTCCATTACAAAGGTATACATTCATGCTTTCTACGGATCTTGAACAACACCCAAAACTACAATGAATATTAAATTAGTGGAAACTACACTACAAAGAACTAAGAACTATAAGTAACTACTTTTTAATGTGACACCACTCCAAGGTAGTGGCTCCATATTCAGTAGCTATTAAATTAATTTTGAAATTATCGTGTTCAACGAAACTAGCCTATAGTTTGAGTGTCTACGTACAGAATCTACTTTAGTAACCCAACCAAAGGTTGGGGGTCTATCACAAACGAGTGGTAGTGAAAGTAGTAACTACATAGAAATTTTGTTCTAAATAGTGATAGTTTAGGACAATTTTGAATATTAAAAAAAAATCCTGACAACAATGTGTAAAATATTGAAAAGGGATTTTATCACATGTAGCAGAATGTTAGTAAATATATGAGAAACATGTATGAGAGAGAGTTCTTGGGGTGTTATCGCTATATGTAAAGATAAAATTTGTGGGTACATGCTTTTAGTAGCTAATTTAACAAAACAAAGGTTACTAGCTTAAGATTTAGGTATATACGAGTAACCACTCGGGAAACATACCCCACATCAAATGGGTTTCTCTTGGGCATAAAGTCATCTAAACTAACCATTCTACGCCTTTTCCACACTCACTCTTTCGATAGTAGTGCTTGGATATGGGACTAGAGATCCCCCTCTAGGGATAAACCTCATTTCGACCCTTTATGAAATTTAAGAACAAGCAAGCAAGATCCAACAAATTAATCAACCAATAATTTCCCCCAAGAATGGAGGTTTTAAGCCACTAATCAAGAATAATCAAATATACTTAAAATGATAATGGAATCATGTGGATATAAGAGATTAAAATAGTAAAGGAAGGTAAATAAGAAAATCCACTTCCAAAATTTTAAGAAGAGTTTCATTCTTCAAGATTCCACATAAACCCTCTTTAAACTTGAGAGAAAATTTAAGAACAAAGTTTCAAGTTTAATTATTTCAGTCTCTACTTTTCAATATATAAATAATAAAAGATTTTTGTATTTATAGACTTCAGTATTGTATTGGTGAATCCTTTTGGTGCTGTTAGTCGTGATTTGCCAAATCTCTCTTCATTCAATTCATCACCACTTGCATGTTTCCTTCCTCATCTATGTGTTCTGGATCGGTGGAAGAAATCATCTGCTTTGTCGAACTAATGTATGAAGAATAGACTTCTGGTTTGCATCACCTTTTGATCCACTTCCTTTAGGTCTCAATTGTTGTAATAGAAGTTGTAACTTCACTATACTGCGGATTGCCAAGTGTTCTTTGCAATACACACCTCTACATCCTAAGCTTCTTTTTTTCGTTTTGTGCCTAAGTACCTATGCTCCTACCAAATACTCAAATACATGAAACATAGATGATTTTATCAATTTCTGAGATAAAATACATAATCACGGACAATATTTGTATTAAAATAATACCCTATATCAGTCTTATTTGAGGTTGAATCAGTCACCTCAATCGATATTTTAGAATTCAAAATGGTAGACTTTGATACCTTTCTAGCTATTGATTGATTACATTGTTGTTATCTTTAGTCAATTGTAGACTAGGATCGTTCATTTTAATTTTATAGACAAGCCAATTGTACAATTAAAGGGTAGTAGGTTAATGTCTATGGGTCGATTCACAACATATCTTACGGTCAGAAAGACAATATCTAAGTGTTATCTCTATCATCCATTTCACGTTAAGGATTCAAGCTCTCAAAACCCAACACTTCAGTTAGATCAAGTAGTAAATGAGTTCCCAGAAGTGTTTCTAGAATATTTTCCCAGAGTTTCTCCCTAAATGGAAATGAACTTTTGGAATTGATCTCCTCCCATATTCCTAACCTATTTCTATTTATGCTTACATATTGAATCAATTTAATACTAAAAAATTCAAGGAGTAGTTAAAATATCATCAAGATAAGGTCTTCATTAGACCTATTATTACCCCATGGGTTACATAAATATTGATCGAGAATAAGTTATAAGGTTCTCTTACGATGTGCATTGACCATCAACAGTTGCAGAAAGTTACATGTAATAATAAGTATCGTATCCCAAGAATCGATTAGCTATTAAAAAAAAGTTTAGGGTGCTAGTCATTTCTCAAATATAGTCCTCATATGCGGTTATCATCCATTAGGATTCAGAGACAGCATCATCTTAAAAAAAATCTTTAGAACTTTGTATGGTCATTATGAATTTGTAGTTATGTCATTCGAAGTAACAAATTCTCCTGCATCTTTCATGGATTAAATGAAATCCTTATTTTGACTTGTTAAAGTATTATATAATTGTTTGTTATCTTCTTTATTGATGATATTCTTATTTACTCTAGGAATGAGAAATAATATATGACTTTTTTGAGGGTTGGTATGAAGAATCTCTTAGAACACAAAAATCAATTGAGAAGTTTAGAAAATGTGAGTTTTGGTTGCAATTTATTTCTTTTCATAGGCATAGTTTTCTATCAAGGGAATTTGAGTGGATTCTCAAAAATATAGAGGGAGTAAAAATTATCCTAGACCTACGTCTCCTGCATATATCAGAACTTTTTGGGTTTTGTTGGTTATTACAAAAGATTCGTGGAAGGATTTTCATCATAGCTTCTCCATTGACTAAGTTGACTAAAAATGCCTAAGTTCCAGTTGTCATACTATTGTAAGATGAGATTCTTAGATCTTAAAACTAGGTTTACCACAACTCCTGTTTTTACTCTACAATAGGGTTCAAATGGTTATGTTATCTATTATGATTCATCTAGGGTCAGCCTAAGTTGTGTGTTGATGCAGCGAGGTAAGTTTATAACTTATGCTTCTAGAGAACTTAAGGTATATGAGAAGAAATATCTTAATCATGAACTTGTGCTTGTAGCATTTGTATTTTACCTTAAGATTCGAAGACATTATTTGTATGGTTTTCGCGTAGATGTGCTTATAGACCATAAAAGCCTTTATATATATTCACTTAGAGGGAGATGAACCTTACTCAAAGGATATGGCTTGAGTTACTCAAATACTAATATGAATGTGCTTTATGTTCCTGGAAAGGACAATGTATTAGCGGCTCCTCTTAGAAGACGTTCTCTAGGTAATGTAGCACATGTTGAGGAAGAAAGAAAGAACTAGCAAAAGATTTTCACATGCTAGCTCGCTTGGAAGTTTTCCTTATGAGCATATCATATAGTGGTGTAACAGTTCATAATGGGTCAGAATATTCATTTGTTGCGAGGGTTAAGAAAAAAAAAGATGGTGATCCTATATTGCTTCAACTAAAGGGTCAAGTCCATCACTAGAGAGTTGAGGTTTTCCCTCAAAGTTGAGATTTTATGCTTTGCTAGTATGGTTATTTATGTGAACCTAATATGGGTCAGTTGAGCCAATAAATTCTTTTAGAAAACCATAACGCCATGTATTCTATTTATTCTGGCGCCACAAAGATGTACGATGATACACTGAATGTCTTTTAGTAGAATGGTATGAAAATTAAATATAGCAGATTTTGTGGTTAAGTGCCCTAATTATCAACAAGTAATGGTAGAAAATCAAAAACCAAGAGGTATGACTCAAAAAATTAACATTCATACATGGAAGTTAGAAATTATATACATGGATTTAACAAAAAACATAGCTCGTACTCATAGACATCATGGCTCTATTTGGGTGGTTTTTTACAATGTTACTAAGTCTATGCACTTTTTAACTGTTAAGACTACAAATTAAGTTGAGTACTACGCTAAGACTTAAACTAATGAGATAGCTAGGTGCATGAGGTTTCTTTATATATCATCTCATATGAAGGTCCTCAATTTCTTGAAAATCATTTAAAAAAAGGTCAAGGTACTTAAGTTAATATTAACACATCATTCATCAATAGATGTGTTTTTAGGCAGAGTGTACCATTAAAACCATAGAGGACATGTTGAGATCTTGCGTTATAGAATTCAAGGGTTGTTAGGATAATCACCTTCTTCTTGTAGTGTCCGCCTAAAATAATAATTATCATTCCATCATTTAGATGACCCCTTATGAGGCATTGTATGGGTGTAGATGTAAGTCTCAAGTTGGTTTGTTTGAAGTAGGTGAAGAATCCTATATAGGGCCAAATTTGGTTCATGATGCAATGGAAAATGTTAAGCTCATTAGAGATAGTTTTAAGATAATAAGAGTCACCGAAAGTCCTATAAAGATATACGGAGGAGAGACTTGGGGTTCCAAATTAAAGATTGGGTTTTCTTTAAAGTTTCACCTATTAAAAAGGTGATGAGATTTATCAAGAAAAAAAAACTGAGTCGTAGATATGTTGACCCTTAGAATGTACTGTAAAGAGTTTGTAAATTATCTTATGAGTTATAATTGATAGTACAACTAGAAGCGGTTTATTTGGTCTTTCACGTTTCGTTATTGAAGAGGTGTATGGCTGATCCAACACCTATAGTAACATTTGAAATGTAACGACCTGTTTAGTCGTTTTGAGCAGCAGATTTTATTTCTGGGAAAACTGGCTGAAACCACGGACCCCACGACGGACCGTCATGGGTGTGACGGACCGTCACAGGGTCTCGTTTCAATATACTTAGGAATTCTGAAATTGGGTACTGAAAATCGACTCTCTGAACTTCGTGACGTAATGTGCAGGACGGACCATCACATGTGTGACGGACCGTCACAGTATCCTTGGTGAAAAATATAGTCCTGGCCCTTGCGACGACCTGCGTGACGGACCGTCACAGGCACAACGGCCCGTCACAGGTTGCGCAAATCCCAGGCAGATTTGGATTTCTTTACACGTTTTAAGGGACGTTTTGGACTATTCCTTCCTTAATTATAGATTTTGTGGGTTTATATTAATAACTCAAATTCTTGAGGGATAAAAGAGGTAACTTTGGGTTAATTAGTGGGGTATTCTTGCCATCTTTTACACTTAATTATATGTTAATTAGGGTAAAAGAAAGAGGGTTTGAATAAGAAAAAGAGAAAGAACAAGAGTGAGGAAAGAGAAACGAATTGAGGGAGATTGAACGGGAAGAAGAAAGCTTTGGGGAAAATTCTTGCTTGATCACTAGTCTTCGGTGGAGGTAGGTTATGGTTTTTATGATATTCGTAGTGAACTCTTAATAGTGAATGATATGTATTGGTAGTATTGTAAACCTGTCTATATGCTTAATTGTATGCTTGCATGAATATGATTATGTGATTTTGATAAAACAAGCATGATGAAAACTATTGAATCCCAAATCTTGAAAGAAACTTTAATCTATGTTATTAATGATGATGCATTGGTATAAAGAAGGCTTGATGAATTAAAGTAATGGGATTGATGATGCCTTGGTATAGAGAAGGCTTGATGAACGGATAGAATGAGATTAGTGGATCGGAGTGTAACGTTCCGACACATAGTATTAGTGGATCGGAGTGTCACGTTCCGACACATAGTATTAGTGGGATGGGTGTCACGAACCGACATGTAGAATTAGGGGATCGGAGTGTCACGTACCGACACATGTAGGGGATCGGAGTGTCACGTTCCGACACATATAGGGGATCGGAGTGTCACGTACAGACAAATGTAGGGGATCGGAGTGTCACGTTAGGACACATATAGGGGATCGGAGTGTCACGTACCGACACATATTGGTAGGGGATCGGAGTGTCACGTACCGACACAAGAGGAAGAAAGATAATGAATCTTGAAAGATGATAAATATACTCAATCTAATAAACTTAATTCCCAAATGAGTATGATATTGAGGCTTGAGCCCTCATGGATGAACTTGATTGTACTTGTTGATGATTATAGTACCTGCTAGAACTACATGTTGAGTTTATAGTTGATTTATGATATTACTTGATATATATTATCTTCTATTTTGAGTTGGCCGATGATATCTAATCAGTACTTGTGGTTGTACTGACCCCCTACTTTTATGTTTTCTTCTTTGTTATTTGTGTAATGCAGCAAACGTTCCGTCAACTTCAACTCAACAGTAGATCTAGCCAGTCTTCACCCCATCGGAAATTCAGGGTGAGCTAACGCGTCTAGCTTGGACTGGATCTTCTTCTTAAAGTCTTGATGCCTTGAACTTCCGGCATGGACTAGCTTTTAGTTGTTTTAGTTTCCTAGACATTTTTTAGTTTTGTAATTTGATCATAGATGTTCTTGTGATGATGACTTCCAGATTTTGGGGATAATAATAATAGTTTTGAATTGTTTTTATTAATGAGTTTAAGTCTTCCGCATTTCTTTTGTTGATATTGTATTAAAATGTTAAAGGTTAGATTGGTTGGTTCGCTCACTTACGAGGGTAAATGTGGGTGCCAGTCGCGGCTCGGATTTGGGTCGTGACCTGAAATTATCGGTGTAAAGGATAGTCTCACTTATAAGGATGTGCTAGTTGAGATTTTTGATATTCAGGTTCAAAGGTTGAAAAAAAAAGATGTCACTTCAGTTAAGGTTTTGTGGAGGATTTATTCAATTGAGAGGGTTACTTGGGAAGTAGTAGCATCCATGAAGGTCAAGTATCCTCAACCCTTTCATTCCGATTAGATTCATGCTTTAGGTAATAGTTTTATTTCATGTTTTTAGTCATTCACGTGTAAAGATTCCTTTAGTTATACTTCTATATACAACATATTTGGATGTTCTGGGAACTTAGCTTAATGAGATTTCAGTTTCCAATACTTAGTGGTAGAGTTTGTAGCTCTTTCCCTCCATTTTAATCTACTATAGTCTTCATTAGAGAACAAATTATTCCAAGGGGGAGATAATGTAACACCCGTATTCTAGAAAACCATAAATGTAGATTTCAGAACTTGTGGGTGCCAGTAACGGTTTCACCTAGGGATCATAGGGTGAAACACAAACCTTAACAGTGGTCCATATATGGGCATCTGCATCTCCCTCCAAGAAACCCTACAAAAAATTTCTAAAGGTTGACACACATCCAGACATACGGAGTATAGTTAAGACCATTAGTATTTATCCTTGTCCATGAATCAAGAGCCTCAACAAACCCTCACTAAAGCCAATAAACTATTTGCCATGAAGGATCGTCGGTCAATCCACGGTTCGTCGGTCATAGTCTATCAATGGCTTCAACACCTTTTATGTCAGGGTCATTTTTTCTATCATACTTTGTACATTTTTTTTGTAATAACACAAACTCTTGCCTATATTTTTTCGAAATGTGGGGTCTTATATACATGCTACTTAGTTTCGTGGATAGAGGGTGATTTGATTGATTCATGAGATTCAGTGACTCTTCATGCTTCAAGGATAGAGTCTAATGGTTTAACCTTATTTCATGTATTTTCTCTTATGGATATAATGTATAGTCTAGGCTTAATTTCCTTTAACTGCATTAGATTTCTATGTTGAGAAAATAATCTAGAATTTTGCTTTTTATTCTAACGAGATTTGAGTGTCTAGCATATCACATTTTACATCTAGGGGGTATCCCTTGCTCATGACAAACTTGGTAATAAGATTTCAAGGTTTAGAATAGTCCTAGAATGTTTCATAAGCCACATATATTAGTGTTTTGAACATGCATTTAATGCGGGACATATTTGTTAATTAGAGTCTACAAGATTATTAGGTAACTCAAGTTATTTTATTACTCAATTGTTCTGTCATAGAGTATAACTATATAATGTATCTCTCCTAATATTTATTGTAGCACCCCATATTTAGAAAAAAAAAGTAGATTTCAGAAGTTGTAGGTGCTATCAATGATGCCACGTACGGATCGTATGGTGACCCAAAGACCATAGGTGGGGTTCGTGGATTTCCACCTGAAGCTCCATCCTAGAAAAACCAAAAACATTCTCCAAGCTTTAATCTACGGCTTAAGATAAGGACCGTAGGTTACATGTTTTTTGTTCGTGGATCATGATCATCAGCAACCCCTCTTTGAAGCAAAGCAATGGTTTACAAGGACATACCATTTTCTAGTCCATGATCTCTCGGTCATGGAATTGTAGGTGTCTTCGATACTTTCTATGTCTGTGTCATTTAGGTCATTTCATATGCATTGGACCTTAAAAGATTATCGTTTAACCTTAAACTATGTCATTTTGGTAAGTTTTAGCCTATTAAATTAATTAAAAGTTACCCAACTCACATCATTCTCGAAAAATTCATCAAGTTTAATAAAAAAAATGGGAAAGACTTAACAAAAACCTATCAACAACGCAACAAGGTTTTTGTTAGTTCTACAAGAAATTGAAAAGATTTCACCGTGAAGTTCGTCATCAGGTTTGTGGGAGTTCACTAGTGTTTTACTTTGGCCCATTAGGTCATAAGAATTTAGTAAGATTCTTGATTATATATAAATTTCTTAGAGCTAGGGTTTCTTGAAATTTAGAAATGCTTCGTAATTTGGATGTTCGGAGGAATGATTGCTTAGCTTCTTGCATGAAACATAGAACCCTAGTTGTGTAGTGGCTTCATGAATCACACTTTCTAGGTCAACTACTTAAGATATACATACCTCAGTTAAGAATGTTTCATTAGCAGTATATTAATATTGCATTTTAAGTTAGCATGTCAGTATTTTTAGTAATGCAAAATTACAGAATTTAAACAGAATGTATTACATTGTAATAAGGTTTTAGTAGGGTTCATTCTAAGCCGAATAAGGGTCAGTCACCCTCATAGTCATAGAACTACGTATCGCCATATGATAATTTCCCTCTATAGGCATAAGTTTTATTGATCACCCTAATCAAGCCTTTATACCCTTGGCAAGGTATTAGGTCCTCTCATTGGGGTGATACATTTGACTCCATGGATAGATCTCGAGGTTTTATGTGCTTAATAGTAGCTTCCACAATCAAATTCTAGTGCATTGACTACGTTATCACTATTAATTTAGCATAAAGTATCAATAGGTTATGTATATTGTCATTTCATTTAGTTAGTTCAGTATTCAAATATATTTAAGTATTTACATATTGTTAAATTTTTTAAATTGGTCTTATTTTTTTGTTAAGTTACGTTTATAATTAATCAGCTTTATATTATCCCGCTTGCTAAGTAATCTTCATTTACTAACATATGCATAATGGTTTATCATGTTGTGATTAAGGTTCAAGTCCTCAACACGCAGATCACACAGAGATTGGCTCCCAATCTTTAGTTTAGTAGCATAAGTGGTGAGTCATCATTCTTCGAGGATTGGTGACACACTATCTTTCCATTTTAATTCTTTTAGTTTTGCTAGAGTTATCTGGGAACATGTCTCAACATCTCCAGTAAGAAAAGGCTTTTATCTAGACATAATTTTGATTCAATTTTTGTATGATATTTATTTTTATGTTGTAATTAAACTTAGTTTTGTATTTTTAGACATAGAATGTGTAATACCCATCATTTCATTTTTATGATACGTTTCTAGATTTAGCATACTAAGTCTATTATGTTGAAGATCTTTAAAAATGCTTGTGATATGCTTGAAAGGTGAGGGAGAATGGGGAACAAGAGGCTCATCCCGAATCATCTCTTTTTCAAGTCAATCCTTTGGTTAAACATGTGTCGAATGCTTATTTTAGGGATTCTTTTTAAGTATTAGATCAAGTCTTGACGAGCAAAACTAATAGGGAGGTTGTGGTTCCATCAAGATGAAGTGTGAAAACGACGGTTTTATATGTGAGAGTCTTCACTAGGATGAACCCTCATATGTGTTATAGTTCAAAAGTTTAGGAAGACCCACAAGACTTTATCGATGAAGTCAATAAGTTTTTGAATACAGTAGAGGTTATTGTAGTAGAAAAGGCATAGTTAGACTTTTATCAAGTAAAAGATACGGCTCAAAGTTTATGTAACCAATGTAAAGAAGAGAGGTTGAAAGATGTGGGTCCTCTTCATAGGAAGAAGTTAATGGTAGGTTTTCCTCATAGGTTCATTCCCCTTCAGATAAAGGAAGTTAAAGTTATTTAGTTCATTGATATTAGAGAGGAGAGTATGTATGTTACTTAGTATGGTATAAAGTTAAATCAATTGTCCAAGTATGCACCAACAATAGTGGTCGATTCAAGGACCAAGAAGAGAAAGTTAATTTCAGGTGTTATTCTGAAATGGTGGTTGTACAATGTCGAATCACAATTCTCATTTATGATATGAACATCTCTCGTCTCATGATACATGCACAACAAATTGAGGAGGAGAAGATCAAGAAAAATTATACATTGGTAAATGTGCTAAAACTAGTGTTGGTAACTTTTCACATGCAGGGTCCGATAGGAAATGGTGTCCTGAATTATGACACAGGTTTTTCCGTGAATGTTTCTTCAATCCTCCTCCAATGTTCCAAAAAGATAGGGTGTCTAACCCAAGCCTCAAGTAGGTAATGGTAGTTAATCTTCATTGCTATGTCTTACTGCACTATGTGTTGAAGGAAGCACGATGGTAAGTTTCTTGCCGATACGGATGGTTGTTACGCTTGTGGAAAAAGTAGTCACAAAAAATAAAAGATTGCCTAATGCTTGCGGCTAAGGAATAAAGGGAAAGAAAACTAATTCTAGTAGTGGCCTTGTAAAGGATCCAATGCTCCTAAGAAAAATTGATTTTCTGCTCCCCAAACATTAGGCGAACAAGAGGATTGTGCGGATGTGGTTTTTTGTATGTTGGAAGTTTTCCAACCGTATGTATATGCTTTACTTGATCCAGGTGATACTTTGTCTGCATTAACGCCATATGTGGCTATGAGGTTTAGTCTGCTCCTTGATGTATTGTTATAACGTTTTTCTTTCTCTACTCTTTTTTGTAATTGCTGGTGATTGTTGTTTCTCAGACTCTCACATGTTAGCATGCACAACCAAAAATTTCACACAAACATATATACACATTCAACATTCACATTCAGATACCTCTAAAATGAGTCAAATCCAAAAAACCTCCACCATTTAAAAGTAATTAAAAAACTCGCAATCCCAAACAGAAATAATCACACAATTTTACTAAAGACATCATACAGTAGACACTCAAATTACAAGAAAGTTACTCATCAACAATCATCAGTCCTTCACTTAACCATGTTCATACAACCCCATTCTACCATATTCCCACATAACATCAAACAATTCAGCAATTTCTACTCAAGACTTCAAAATACACATTAAAACCAATATACACCACTTTTCAACTACTACAAATCGCACCCACAACCCCCACTACACAAAAACATCAAACACCATTGCAAAGTTTGAAGAAAACCCAACAATTTAAGGAAAATATTCAAAAATACATAACTGAAATGTTGTAGTCGAGTAGAATTGATAGACATAAAGGTGTTATTACAATCATGTTATGGATTGACACATTAAAAATCACAACGGAAGGAGGGGAGTAAGAAATTCACTATTTGGGGATAAAAATAAAAATACCCTTGAATACATGTTAGGAACCTTACCGATACATTTGAGCTCCAAACAGTGCGTAAAACCTCATGAAACATACTAAGGCACTTAAGCACGTCTCAAGGCGAACTTTCAAACGCCGTCGAACGTTCTTGGACGTTTCACCTTCAAAGTGTTCCAAATTCAATATACTGGATCTTAACACTATATTTAGTCATTTTATGACCTCATAATTGGGTCCTTACAGTATCCCCCACTTGAAAAATATTTTTCCTCGAATGATACCTTCTTAAACAGCACATTTAAGGAAATATTCGAACTAGTAGACCATTGTATATGCATACCGAAATTTTTACATACCCAAATTAAGGAAAGAATTCAATTCCAAGTTAAACATAGCTACACATAACCATATACAGAAATCATAAAAAGGCTCATTATCCCCCACTTGGGATAAAGCTACACAACTCTTTCTAACATTAATTTAACATCACTAAGAGAAACAACATCACATGGAATATAAAAATCAAGGAGATTCTTGAAATTCTCATAAATCAGTAAAGAAACACATACAACATAAGGACATAAGGAGATAATTCTCGTTCACCCTTGGATTGGAGAGCATATAAAATATTCCTCTTTAGAGGACCATCATGTTCTTGACTAGTAGCAACTCGCTTTCCTTCTCTCACATTATCTTTTTCCTTAAGACATCTTTCATCGTATGACCACTCTCACCACACCCATAGAAACAATCTCTACCAGTCAAGTACCTACCCTCATGTTTCTTACCACACCTAGTGCAACTACGCCAGGAGTACTCATTGCTCTTCTGATACCTAGGAGCACTAAAGTAGCCTTGCCAGGAAGACTTTTGTCGATTCTTGTAACAAACATGTCCATTGGACCCTTCATTTTCAATCCTAACTATATTTCTCTCTCTCTCTCTTAAGATTGGACTCTTCTATTTGTTGATCAAACAACATTAGTCCGGAAATATTAATATCATGTACAAGCATTTTCATACGACACTCTTCTTCAGCTAGTTCGGATACCCCCGTCATCACCTATTCATCATGTCTCTAGGTCTTTCCACCAAGCTTGGATCATACTTAGACAATTGAGTGAACTTCAAAGTATACTTTCACACTCAACTTGCCTTGCTTGAGTTTTATGTATAAATCCAACTTGACCTCCCTCAATTCTCTAGGAAAAAACCTATCAAACTAGGCCTACAGTAAAGTCTCCCACTCTATGGGAGCCGCCCTTACCGGCCTAGAATCTTTCTATTTCTCAAACCAAACTTGAGCTACATCTTTCAATTGGTAAGCGTCTAGCCCCGCTCTCTCCGTAGAAGTCATTCCATAATAGCAAGAGTCTTATAAACCTCATCTATGAACCCACAAGGATCTTCCTCCACCTTGGAGAGACTTTATTCCGAAAAGCTCATCCTCTATAACTCCCTGATGTTATAACCAATCGTTCCCCCTATAGGGTTCGCCACCACCTCCGTCTTGGTTTGGGCCGTCAAGTCTTGAGCCAACATGTTAGTAGAAGTCCTAAATTTCTATTAGGTCACATTCCCCACTTGAGGAGTATTACAAACATGATAAGGGAATTGATTTTTTTGGGGAGGGACCTCTTGACTCTCCATGACATCTCCTTCCCCTATAGCATTAGACTTAGTGTTATCCATAACCTGGATAAAATCATAGGCAAAATTTTAGAAGAAGGTCTTAATCAACACAAACTCTATGGCACTACTTGAAGAATGAAGAAGTGAAATATTTCTAATAATCCCATTGCCTCCTACTCATAGATGTGTCACGAATCACAAAGATGAATAAGACTATACTAGCCATGGTTTTGAGACATCCTAG
Source organism: Solanum peruvianum (assembly GCA_027705065.1). Classification (NCBI taxonomy): domain Eukaryota; kingdom Viridiplantae; phylum Streptophyta; class Magnoliopsida; order Solanales; family Solanaceae; genus Solanum; species Solanum peruvianum. The sequence continues at coordinate 29,929,817 of JAKWJD010001765.1, read as the reverse complement.
GACCATTTCATAACCTTATTCTAAGATGCGACATTTGTAATGTCCCGCAAGTACACCCTATAAGTTAGGGCGCACTTGATTAACAAAACGGCATAACTGCTTCTCGGAGGTCTTGCACAAGCCCTTAGACATCATTCATTGTTATATACGAAAGTAGTGCGGATTTTAAACTTTTCTTTCAAACATAATGCTGAATAATTTTATAAAACTTCTTAAATATGTCTCAAAACCATCTATGATATCATGAGTACAATATTCTTGGGTCACAGCCCATAAAAGTCTAACATTGAAAATAACATAAATGACGATATAGGAGTGATGTAATCAGATGCTATGTGGACTCACCAATCCTCGCTTCTAGAAATGTCATGACCCAAAAGCGAGCCGCGAATGGCACCCACATTTGCCCTCCTATGCGAGCGAACCAACCAATCTAACCCTTAACATTTCAATATAATATCGACAGAAGTAATGCGGAAGACTTAAACTCATTAATAAAAACCAATTCAATAACTGTTAAAATTCAACATCTATTATTTCCCCAAAATCTGGAAGTCATCACCACAAGAACATCTATAATCAAATGACTAAACTAAGAGTATTCTAAAAACAAAAACAAGTAAAAGCTAGTCCATGCCGGAAGTTCAAGGCATCAAGACTTGAAGAAGAAGATCCAGTCCAAGCTAGAAGCATTAGCTCACCCTGAAGATCCGGTGTGACGAAGACTGGCTAGAATCACGGTTGAGTAGAAGACAACGGCACGTTTGCTGCACGCCACAAATACAAAGAAGAAAACATAAAAGTAGGGGTTAGTACAAAGCACGGGTACTGAGTAGATATCATCGGCCAACTCAAAATAGAAGACAATATATATTAAGCAATATCATAAAATCAACTATGATACTCAACATGTAGCAACAACAAGTACTATATCATTAACAATTACCGTCAAGTTCACACATGAGGACTCAAACCTCAATACCATACTCATTTGGGAATTAGATTCATTAAAGTGAGTATATTAGCATCTTTCAAGATTCATTATGTTTATTCCCCTCGTGTCGGTACGAGACACTCCGCTCCATATACTATCCTGGTGTCGGAACGTGACACTCCGATCCTCATTCTATCCTGGTACCGGAACGTGGCACCCGATCCATATACTATCCTGGTGTCGGAACGTGACACTCCGATCCTCATTCTATCGTGGTACCGGAACGTGACACCCGATCCATATACTATCCTGGTGTCGGAACGTGACACTCCGATCCTCATTCTATCCTGGTACCGAAACGTGGCACCCGATCCATATACTATCCTGGTGTCGGAACGTGACACTCCGATCCTCATTCTATCCTGGTACCGGAACGTGGCACCCGATCCTCTATCTTAATCCTGGTACCGGAACGTGGCACCCGATCCCCTAATCTCACAACTTTCGTTCATCAAGCCTTCTTTTATACCAAGGCATCATCATTAACAAAGTACATTAGGGTTTCTTTTCAAGATTTGGGATTCAATAGCTTCATCATGCTTATTTATTCACAATTACATAATCATATTCATGCAAGCATACAATTAAGCATATAGAAGGGTTTACAATACTACTAACACATATCATTCGCTATTAGAGTTTACTAAGAATAGTGTGAAAACCATTACCTACCTCCACCAAAGATTAGTGATGAACAAGCAATTTCCCAAGCTTTGTTTTCTCTCTCCCTTGTTCGATTGATTCCTCTCTCTTTCTCTTGTTCTTTCTATTTTTTTAATTCCAACCCTCTTTCTTTTACCCTAATTAACATATAATTAAGTATAAAAGATGGCAATAATACCCCACTAATTAACTCAAAGTTACCTCTTTTATCCCCCAAGAAATTGAGTTATTAACATAGACCCACGGAATATATAATTATAGCAGGAATAGTCCAAAATGTCCCTTAAAACGTGTAAAGAAATCCGACCCATACTGGGACTACGCAACCTGTGACGGGCCGTCGTGCCTGCGACCGTCTGTCACGAAGGTTTGTCATGGACTCAATTTTCTTAGAGAGTCTTTGATGGCCCGTCGTGACTACTACGGTCCGTCCTGTACTTCCGTCACGAAGTTCAGAGAGTCGATTTTCAGTACCCAATTTCAGAATTTCTAAGTGTTTTGGAACGAGATACCCTCGACGGTCCGTCGTGCCCATGACGGTCCGTCGTGGGGTCCGTCGTCCCAGCCAGTTTTCCAGAAATAAAATCTGCTGCTCAAAACGACTAAACAGGTCGTTACAATAGATACAAATTTACCCATCGTTCATCCTCGAACGATCACAAGAAGAAAAACAAGGGCGAGAAGGAGTACCTGAATCCTTAAATAGATGTGGGTATTTTTCTCGCATATCTGCCTCCTTCTCCCAAGTAGCTTCTTCAACCGGTCGATTCTTCCATTGCACCTTGATGGATGCAATCTCCCTTGACCTCAACTTACGAACTTCTCTATCTAAAATAGCAACAGGCTCCTCCTCATAGGACAAATTTTCATCAAGCAAAACTGAATCCCAACGAATTATGTAGTTTCCATCCCCATGGTATCTTTTCATCATAGACACATGGAATATAGGATGTACTCCGGACAGCCCTGGGGCAAGGCTAGCTCATAAGCCACCTCCCCTACTCGCTTAAGTACTTCAAATGGCCCAATGTACCTCGGACTTAGCTTACCTCTTTTGACAAACCGCATCACCCCTTTCATTGGCGAAACTTTCAACAAGACTTGTTCACCCTCCATGAACTCCAAGTCTCTAACCTTTCGATCCGCATATTCCTTTTGCCTACTTTGAGCGGCTAAAAGCTTTTCTTGAATAGCTTTCACCTTTGTCAATGAATCCCTCAAAAGATCAGTGCCCCAAGGTCTAACCTCGAATGCATCAAACCAACCAATGGGAGACCTACTTCTCCTCCCATACAATGCTTCAAATGGAGCCATATCAATGCTGGAGTGATAGCTAATATTGTATGAAAACTCCGCTAAGAGTAAGGAGTTATCCCAATGACCACCAAACTCTATCACACATGCACGAAGCATATCCTCCAACACTTGAATCGTTCGCTCCGACTGACCATCGGTCTGAGGGTGAAACGCAGTACTAAGGTCCAACCTAGTACCTAATTTCGCATGCAATGTTCTCCAAAACTTAGAAGTAAACTGCGTACCTCTATCTGATATAATGGAGAGTGGACTCCATGCAATCGAACGATTTCTGAGATGTAGATTTTGGCTAACTTCTCTGCATTGTAGGTCACCTTGACAAGAATGAAGTGAGCAGACTTAGTTAACCTATCAACAATCACCCAAATGGAATCAAACTTACCCAATGTCTTTGGAAGACCGACCACGAAGTCCATAGCAATTCGCTCCCACTTCCATTCAGGAATGGGCATTCTCTGAAGTGTTCCTCCGGGCCTCTGGTGATCATACTTTACTTGTTGACAATTTGGGCATTTGGCAACAAAATCCACAATGTCACGCTTCATTCTACTCCACCACAAGTGTTGCTTTAGGTCACGGTACATCTTGGTTGCGCCAGGATGTATAGAATATCCGGAACTATGAGCCTCTGTCAGAATAGTGGTGATCAAATCATCGACGCGGGGTACATATATCCTTCCCTTAATACTCAAAACACCTTCCTCATCGATTTTTGCTTCTTTAGGCTCTCTTTGCAACACTTTATCTCGAATCCGGATCAATTTCTCATCATTACACTACTTTCCCTTAATCTTGTCAAGGAAGGAAGATCTTGCCTCCACACAAGCTAAGAATCCTCCCTTCTCATTTATTTCTAACCTCATAAGTTCATTAGCAAGAATTTGAACCTCTCTAGCCAATGGGCGTCTAGAAACTTGCAAATGAGCTAGACTTCCCATGCTTTCGACCTTTCTACTTAAAGCATCTGCCACAACATTCGCCTTTCCCGGATGATACAAGATAGTGATGTCGTAGTCCTTCAGTAGTTCCATCCATCTCCTCTGTGTCAAGTTCAAATCGTTTTGAGTAAAGACGTACTGTAGGCTACGATGGTCCGTATAGACTTCACATTTAACCCCATACAAATAATGTCTCCATTGCTTTAGTGCAAATACTACCCCGGCCAACTCCAAATCATGGGTCGGATAGTTACGTTCATGCACCTTTAGTTGCCTCGAAGCATAAGCAATCACATTCTTCTCTTGCATTAGTACTGCACCCAACCCAGAATAGGATGCATCACAATAAACAATAAAGTTCTTACCCTCTACTGGCAAGGTAAGAATTGGTGCAGTAGTCAACAAGGTCTTGAGTTTCTGAAAGCTTTCCTCACACTCATCCGACCATACAAATGGGACATTCTGCTTAGTCAAGTTCGTTAGTTGGGAAGCAATAGAAGAGAATCCCTTGACAAATCGGCGGTAGTAGCTAGCTAAACCAACAAAACTCCTTATTTCTGACACGTTTGTAGGTCTCACCCAATTCTTCACTGTCTCAATCTTAGAAGGATCCACCATCATTCCATCCTTAGAAACCACGTGCCCCAAGAAGGACACTGCATCTAGCCAAAACTCACACTTAGAGAACTTGGCATAAAGCTTTTTCTCCCTCAACATTTCCAATACAATTCTCAAATGCTCCTCATGTTCCTTCTTGCTCTTTGAGTATATCAGTATATCATCAATAAATACGATCACAAAGAGATCCAAATATGGCTTAAAAATCCCGTTCATCAAGCTCATGAACGCAGCAGGGGCATTCGTAAGACCAAAAGACATCACTACAAATTCGTAATGCCCATACCTGGTTCGAAAAGCAGTCTTTGGCACATCCGTTGCCCGTATTTTCAATTGATGATAACCGGATCTCAAATTAATCTTAGAGAAGACAGAAGCACCTTGTAACTGATCGAACAAGTCATCAATGCGAGGAAGAGGATACTTGTTCTTAATAGTTACCTTGTTCAACTGCCGGTAGTCTATGCACATCCGAAAACTCCCATCCTTCTTCTTCACAAACAAAACCGGAGCACCCCAAGGAGATGCACTTGGTCTAATGAAGCCTTTGCTCAACAACTCTTGAAGTTGAGCCTTTAACTCTCTTAACTCCGCGGGAGCCATTCTGTAAGGGGGTATAGAAATGGGGCGAGTGCCCGGTTCAAGATCGATACATAAGTCAATATCCCTATCTGGTGGCATACCAGGAAGATCTGCAGGGAACACATCCAAAAACTCACGAACTACCAAAACCGACTCAATCGAGGGTACTTGAGTAGTGTCATCCTTGAGATGTGCCAAGAAAGCTAAACACCCTTTACTAACCATTTTCTTAGCACGAAGAAAGGAGATGATACGCACCGGATTCGAAGTCTAGTCGCCCTCCCACACTAACGTATCTGTCCCAGGCTTGGCTAACGTCACCGTTTTAGCATTACAATCCAAGATCGCAAATTGCGGAGCAAGCCAAGTCATACCCTGAATTACATCAAAATCAACCATTTCTAAGATAACCAAATCTACATAAGTGTTGCTCCCCACAAAGTTCACCAAACAAGACCTATATACCTTTTCAACTACCACAGACTCACCCACCGGAGTAGAAACACGAATATGCATATCAAGTAATTCACAATGTAAATTTAGACCATTAGAAAATGAGGAAGATACAAAAGAAAATGTGGATCCGGGATCAAACAATACAGAAGCCATGCAATCACAAACCAGAAGATTACCTGTGATGACAGCATCAAATGTCTCTGCCTCCGACCGCCCAGGGAAGGCGTAACAATGGGCCCTATCGTTTGTCTTTCCATTGCCCCTACCATGTTGTGATGTAGTGGCTCCAGTTTGGCCATCACCTCGGCCGTTTTGGTGACCACCATTACCTCGACCACCGCATCCTCCAGAATGACGACCTCTTCCATAACCACCTCTACCTCTAGCTATTGGGGGCCGATAACTCTGTTTTGGACAATATCTCTTAATATGTCCAATCTCCCCACATCCATATCACTCTCTGGGTTCATGCATAGGTCTCTCGGAGAAGTGTTGGCCGGTCTGAGGTGGACCCCCAACTACAGTCTGTAGTGAAGACTGAATGGGTCGAACAAAGTAACCTCCGGAACTCTGTCCTCTAGAGTAGGAACCATTAAACTCACCTCCCTTTCGAAACCTTTTTGAGGTCGATGTCGAGGTAAAGTCATCAGGCTTCACTCCTTCCACCTCTATCACGAAGTCTACCACTTCTTGGAAGGATTTTGCCGTAGCCACTACCTGTGAGGCCGAAATCCGCAACTCTGACCTCAACCCCTTCACAAACAGGCGAATCCGCTCTTGTGGACTGAAACAAAGTTGCGTGGCATATCTGGATAGTGCGCGAAACCTAGCGTCATATGCATTGACCGACATCCTACCTTGCACTAGGCTCAAGAACTCATCCCTTTTCCTATCCCTCAAAGTCCATGGGATGTACTTCTCCATAAACAAGCTAGAGAATGAGGCCCAAGTCATAGGTGTTGCCTCTGTCGGTTGACACTAAACATGTGATCGCCACCACATTTTGGCGTTCCCTTGAAACTGATAACTCACGATCTCAACACCAAACCGTTCTACTATACCCATCTTGTGTAGTAGCTCATGACAGTCAACCAGAAAATCGTAAGCATCCTCAGATTCGGCACCCCTGAAGACTGGAAGTTTCAATTTCAAGAACTTACTGAAAAGTTCATGCTGATCATTTGTCATTATAGGCCCAGTAGTCAGACGTGGAAACGTGCCTATCTCCAATGAGGCATCCATGCGGGGAGCCATAGTAGCCGCATGTTGTACCTCCGGAACCTAAGGTGCTGGTGCAGAAAACACTGGGGGTGTCTGGCCCTGATCAGATAACCCGCTAAGATAAGCCAGAACCTGATTGATCATCTCTGGGGTAGGTTGGGGTGGCATTTCCTCATTCTGCACTTGTTCATTCTCCCCATCCTCCCCCTCTCTTACTACCTCCTCAGTCGGTGGAGGAGTCACCGCCCTAGCATCAGATGGACTAGGTGCTCGTCCTCTTCCCCTAGAGGACGTCCTCCCACGACCTCTACCACGGCCTCTTGCCGTTGTTCTTCCTCGAGCTACAGCCCTAGTGGCTGGCTCAGACGTTTCATGTCTTGCCGGTGTTGGTGTTGGCGCAGTCGTTGCTCTACTTCTAACCATCTGCGAAATAGAGTGAAGATGGTCAGATACCAATTTGTATCACCTAGATACCTATTGGATTCAAGTAATAGCACGAAGGAAGAAAGAAAGAGTGGAATTTTCCTAAAGTCTATAGCCTCCCAAAGAAAAGTAAAGGCGTCCCCCTACCGTCCCTTAAGACTCTACTAGACTCGTTCTTGTGTGATGAGACCAACGAACCTAATGCTCTGATACCAAGTTTGTAATGACCCAAAAGCCAGCCGCGACTGGCACCCACATTTGCCCTCCTATGCGAGCGAACCAACCAATCTAACCCTTAACATTTCAATATAATATCGACAGAAGTAATGCGGAAGACTTAAACTCATTAATGAAAACCAATTCAATAACTGTTAAAATTCAACATCTATTATTTCCCCAAAATCTGAAGTCATCACCACAAGACCATCTATAATCAAATGACTAAACTAAGAGTATTCTAAAAACTAAAACAAGTAAAAGCTAGTCCATGCCGGAAGTTCAAGGCATCAAGACTTGAAGAAGAAGATCTAGTCCAAGCTAGAAGCATTAGCTCACCCTGAAGATCCGGTGTGACGAAGACTGGCTAGAATCACTGTTGAGTTGAAGACGACGGCACGTTTGCTGCACGCCACAAATACAAAGAAGAAAACATAAAAGTAGGGGTCAGTACAAAGCACGGGTACTGAGTAGATATCATCGGCCAACTCAATATAGAAGACAATATATATTAAGCAATATCATAAAATCAACTATGATACTCAACATGTAGCAACAACAAGTACTATATCATTAACAATTACCGTCAAGTTCACACATGAGGACTCAAACCTCAATACCATACTCATTTGGGAATTAGATTCATTAAAGTGAGTATATTATCATCTTTCAAGATTCATTATGTTTATTCCCCTCGTGTCGGTATGTGACACTCCGCTCCATATACTATCCTGGTGTCGGAACGTGACACTCCGATCCTCATTCTATCCTGGTACCGGAACGTGGCACCCAATCCATATACTATCCTGGTGTCGGAACGTGACACTCCGATCCTTATTCTATCCTGGTACCGCAACATGGCACCCGATCCATATACTATCCTGGTGTCGGAACGTGACACTCCGAACCTCATTCTATCTTGGTACCGGAACGTGGCACCCGATCCATATACTATCCTGGTGTCGGAACATGACACTCCGATCCTCATTCTATCTTGGTACCGGAATGTGGCACCCGAACCTCTGTCTCTATCCTGGTACCGGAACGTTGCACCCGATCCCCTAATCTCACCACTTTCGTTCATCAAGCCTTCTTTTATACCAAGGCATCATCATTAACAATGTAGATTAGGGTTTCTTTTCAAGATTTGGGATTCAATAGCTTCATCATGCTTATTTATTCACAATTACATAATCATATTCATGCAAGCATACAATTAAGCATATAGAAGGGTTTACAATACTACTAACACATATCATTCGCTATTAGAGTTTACTAAGAATAGTGTGAAAACCATAACCTACCTCCACCAAAGATTAGTGATCAACAAGCAATTTCCCAAGCTTTGTTTTCTCTCTCCCTTGTTCGATCGATTCCTCTCTCTTTCTCTTGTTCTTTCTATTTTCTTTATTCCAACCCTCTTTCTTTTACCCTAATTAACATATAATTAGGTATAAAAGATGGCAATAATACCCCACTAATTAACTCAAAGTTACCTCTTTTATCCCCCAATAAATTGAGTTATTAACATAGACCCACGGAATATATAATTATAGAAGGAATAGTCCAAAACGTCCCTTAAAACGTGTAAAGAAATCCGACCCAGACTGGGACTATGCAACCTGTGACGGGCCGTCGTGCCTGCGACGGTCCGTCACGCAGGTTCGTCAAGGACTCAATTTTCTTAGAGAGTCTGTGATTGCCCGTCGTGACTACTACGGTCCGTCCTGCACTTCCGTCACGAAGTTCAGAGAGTGGATTTTCAGTACCTAATTTCAGAATTTCTAAGTTTTTTGGAACGAGATACCCTCGACGGTCCGTCGTGCCCATAACGGTCTGTCCTGGGGTCCGTCGTCCCAGCCAGTTTTCCAGAAATAAAATCTGCTGCTCAAAACGACTAAACAGGTCATTACAAGAAAAGCCTTGAAAACTCTACCCTTGCAAGCAACTCAATATCTTGAAGACCTTACATTATTGTATTAGAATGTAGGCAAAATATGTATTAGTAGAAAACGTACTAAGTATGGAAACTATTATACCAAAGCATAAGATATCTCTAAGGGTTATCAATAATAGACATTATCATAAAAGATAAATAATAAACATCACATGAATATCATAAGAATAAAAAACATCATAAATCATATAAGATTTCATACTTAGCTCATTGTCCTTCTTACTCAAATAAACTACTTCACAAGCCACCTCCAAGTATAATTGTGCAAGGCTAAGGTAGAATCCAATACAACTGCTAAAGCTTAGTACCTCACTTTGGTCATTCTTGATCATAATCTACATTCATAATGAAGACCTATATTCATTATTATATATGTGTACTATTCCTCTAAGCCACCTCAAGCACACTTGTGCAATGCATGTGAAGCATCCCATTCAACCTCCACACACTAAGTCTGTCTTGAAATCACTCTAATCCCTTTCATATTAGTCTAGGATTATCTAGAAAACTTACTTCATATTTGACAAGGAACTATCATATTAGGTCATTGATATCATGGAAAGCAACTATAGCCACCAATCAAGCTATACATACATCACATAGGGGTCATGTCATAGGTTGTTTCAAGTAATACTTGTGTCATGTATGAATATAATCCCATACTACCATCCACACTAAGTATTTCTCTAGACTTCCATTTTCAAAGTAAACTAAGGAAGGAAACACCCATAGTAACCATCATGCAACTAATCATGTAGATGTAATTTAATCATAGGGGAGCATGAATCCTAAACCCTAATCTATCATGAGGAACTAATCCCAAGCAATTTTATGAAATACACCTTACATGCAAATCAATCTAACAATAGGAGAGTATAGGCCTTTACCCTAATGTTACCATGAATTGGTTTTAGCCAAACCAAGTCAAGCTATCATGATAAAGCATCCAAGAAACACAAGACCAAGTAAAACATAAGAGAGCTTACTTCCTCCATCCTAAAATACAATGAAGTTCACCAAATCAAGCAAACATAAGTAATTTAGCCCAACCTTCTATTAGATTCAATATCTCAAGCTATCACACATTGTTCTTATCATACCAAGTCAATTATACAAGAAAAGTCTATTCAATAAAAATTAAAGCTATTCTAGTTTATCATTAAATTATTCATCTTAGACTCTTGGGTCAACGTAGAATTCATTTATGTGTGAGAACTTGCTTCTCCTATCTTGTTCATATCTTAGTAAAACGAAAGAAAACATCATCACAATCCCTTCATAATGACTTCAACCCCAAAGCCCTAGAATCAATAGCATAACAACCCATATACAATTTACTACTTTTAGTTCATTATGATCCATGTTCAATTACATGTTAATTCATTTTATTTGATCATTAGAAGATAATTATAGCCATGCTTGATCTGATAAGTTCAATTAAGTTCTTGCATGTCAGGACCAACCTAGATAAAATATCCCTATTTCAAATAATATCTAGGTGATTTAATTATGATCAAATAGTATACAATACGATTAAATTAAGAAGATCAACTTAGAACCTTCATCTAGCCTCTAATGGCCTAAAATTGCCATGATCACCTTCAACATAAATTAATATTTTTTTACCATTAAAACTTAAAGAAAAAATCACATAACCATCATACGAACATAATTGAAGGTTACCCATTAAATTGGGATCATAATCAAGCCTTACCCACAATGCAATCACAACCCATCCTAGATGGGGGTCTTTTGGATTCACAATTGATGGATAACTAGGGGACTCCATGAATGGAAGAATCCATGAATAAATAAGATTAGCATAACTTATATTAGAGACTCAAACCAATATTGAATCCTTGGAGAATTTATCCTAAGGGCAGCCCCCAATTTCTCTTATGCTTCAATGGTGTTCTTGAGAGAGTAGGAGAGGGAAAAGTTTTTGATTTTGATTTATTAGTGAGTGTTAAGGTTTTGAGTTGGGAAATGGATTAAATAACTTTTAAAAACTGTTTCTTTCCAACACCCAAATTACCCAATTACCCAAGCAACAATTTATACCCTCTTAGACAAGTAAATCTTAACTTAAATTTTTTGAACATTCGTCGGGAAATAAGTCGGCCATGCAGAGCTGCTCCCGCGTGATTTTTGAAATTAAATTCCGAAACAGTAGAGTAATCCTTGTTCCACGATGCATACCAAAATTGTTTCCTCCAAGAAAAAAGTGTGCAACGCGGATTGGTTCCCTCTATGTGTAATTGGACGCTGTGTCACGACCCAAAACGAGCCGCGAGTGGCACCCACACTTATCCTACTATGTGAGCGAACCAACCAATCTAAACCCCAACATTTCAAACATAATGAACAAAATACAATGCGGAAGACTTAAAACTCATTAACGAAATCAATTAAGTAACTTCTAAAATTTATCAATCATTATCCCAAAAATCTGGAAGTCATCACTACAAGAACATCTATCCTTAAATTACTAAACTAAGAGTATTCTAAGAAGCTAAAATAAGTAAAAAGCTAGTCCATGCCGGGATTTCAAGGCATCAAGACATGAAGAGGAAGATCCAGTCCAAGTTAGAAGCAATAGCTCACCCTGAAATCTGGCTTAATGAAGAATGGCTAGAGTTGCTGTTGAGTTGAAGACGACGGTACATTTACTGCACTCCACAATTAACAAAGAAAAAGAATACAAGTAGCGGTCAGTACAAAACACAAGTACTGAGTAGGTATCATCGGCCAACTCATAATAGAAAACAGTATATATCACATAATAACATAAAACCAACCAAATACTTAACAGGTGATAGCAGCACGCATAAGAATCATTTGCAACAACACTACTCGCATCAATGAGGACTCAAGCCTCCACACCATACTCATTTGGGAATTAGTTCTTTAGATTGAGTATATTAACATATTTCAAGATTCATTATCTTTATTCCTCTCGTGTCGGTACGTGACACTCCGCTCCATATACTATCCTGGTGTTGGACCGTGATACTCCGATCCTCATATACTATCCTGGTGTCGGAACGTGAAACTCTGATCCTCATATATTATGCTGGTGTTGGAACATGACACCCGATCCATATACTATCCTGGTATCGGAACGTGACACTCCGATCCTCATATACTATCCTGGTGTTGGAACGTGACACCCGATCCATATACTATCCTGGTGTCGGAACGTGACACCCGATCCATATACTATCCTGGTGTCGGAATGTGACACTCCGATCCTCATATACTATCCTGGTGTCAGAATGTGACATTCCGATCCTCATATACTATCTTGGTTTCCGAACGTGACACCCGATCCTCTATTACTATCCTGGTGTCGGAACGTGACACCCGATCCCCTAATTTCACTACTTTAGTTCACCAAGCCTTCTTTTATACCAAGGCATCATCATTAACAAAGTAGATTAGGGTTTAAGATTCAACACCCTCATCATGCTAATTCATCATAATTCGAATATTCATATCATGCAAGCACACAATTAAGCATATAGAGGACTTTATAATGCTACCCAGTACATATCATTCGCTGTTAAGAGTTTACTATGAATAGCATAAACCATAACCTACCTCCACCGAAGAATTGTGATCAAGCAATCTACTTTTCCAACTCTTTGCTTTCCTCTTCGTTTCTCCTCTCTCTCGTTCGTTCGTTCTCCCTCTCCTTGTTCTTTCTATTTTTCTTATTCAAACCCTCTTTCTTTTACCCTAATTAGCATATAATTAAGTATAAAAGATGATGAATTAACCCATTATTTATTTCAAGGTTATCTCTTTTAACCCCCAAGTAGTTAAATTATTAACATTGACTCACTAACTTTTTTAATTATAGGAGGAATAGTCCAAAAAGCCCCTTAAAAACTTTTAATAGAAATCTGACCCAGTCTGGGTTACGCTAAATATGACAGTCCGTCATGGCTGTGACGGTCCGTCCTGCAGGTCCGTCGCAAAGTTCAGAGAGTTAATTTCTGTGGAAAATGTGTGACGGTCCGTCGTGCCCACGACGGTCTGTCCTGCCATTCCGTCACGATGTTCAGAGAGTTAATTTCTGTGGAAAATGTGTAACGGTCCGTCGTGCCCACGACGGTCCGTCCTGCCATTCCGTCACGAAGTTTAGAGAGTCGATTTCAGTACCCGAATTTCAGTATTCTAAGTGTTTTGGAACGAGACTCGCTCGACGGTCCGTCGTACCCATGACGGTCCGTCGTGGGATCCGTCGTCTCAACCAGTTTTTCCAGAAATAAAATCTGCTGCTCAAAACGACTAAACAGGTCGTCACAATAGATACCAATTTACCCATAGTTCGTCCTCGAACGATCACAATAAGAGAAACAAGGGCGAAAAGGAGTACCTGAATATGTAAACAGATGTGGGTATCTTTCTTGCATATCAGCCTCCTTCTCCCAAGTGGACTCTTCAACCGCCGATTCTTCCATTGAACCTTGATGGATGCAATCTCCCTCGACCTCAACTTGCGGACTTCTCTATCTAAAATAGAAACAAGTTCCTCCTCATAAGACAAATTCTCATCAACCGAAACCGAATCCCAACGAATGATGTAGTTTCCATCCCCATGGTATCCTTTCAACATAGACACATGAAATACCGGAGGCACTCCTAACAGTCCTAGGGGCAAGGCTAATTCATAAGCTACCTCCCCCACGCGATTCAGAACTTAAAATGGACCAATATACCTTGGGCTTAGCTTACCTCTTTTACCAAACCGCATCATCCCTTTTATGGGTGAAACTTTCAGTAAGACTTTCTCACCCTCCATAAACTCCAAGTCTCTAACCTTTCGATCTGCATATTCTTTCTGCCTACTTTGAGCTGCTAAAAGCTTTTCTTGAATGCATTTCACTTTATCTAATGATTCCCTCAAAAGGTCAGTACCCCAAGGTCTAACCTCAAATGCATCAAACCAACCAATGAAAGACCTACATCTCCTCCCATACAGTGCCTCAAATGGGGCCATACCAATGCTTGAGTGATAGTTATTATTGTACGAGAATTCTGCTAAGGGTAGGAAGCTATCCCAATGGCTACCAAATTCTATCACGCACGCACGAAGCATATACTCCAACACTTGAATCGTTCGCTCAGACTGGCCATCGTTCTTAGGGTGGAACGCAGTACTAAGGTCCAACCTAGTACCCAATTTCGCGTGCAATGTTTTCCAAAACTTAGAAGTAAACTGCGTACCTCTATCTGATATGATGGAGAGTGGAACCCCATGTATTCGAACAATTTCTGAGATGTACAGTTTGGCTAACTTCTTTGCATTGTAAGTCACCTTAACCTGAAAGAAGTGAGCAGACTTAGTTAACCTATCAACAATTACCCAAATGGAGTCATACTTACCCATTGTCTTTGGAAGACCCAACACGAAGTCCATTGCAATTCTCTCTAACTTCCATTCCGGAATGGGCATTCTCTGAAGTGTTCCTCCGGGCCTCTGGTGTTCATACTTTACTTGCTGGCAATTTGGATACTTGGCAACAAAATCAACAATGTCGCGCTTCATTCTACTCCACCAAAAGTGTTGCTTTAGGTCGCGGTACATCTTGGTTGCACCAGGATGTATAGAATATCTGGAACTATGCGCCTCTATAAGGATAGTGTGGATCAAATGATCAACACGGGGCACACATACCCTTCCCTTAATCCTCAAAACACCTTCCTCATCAATTATTGCCTCTTTGGCCTCTCCTCGCAACACCATATCCCGAATTCGGCTTAGTTTCTCATCAGTAAACTGCTTTCCCTTAATCTTGTCAAGGAAGGAAGATCTTGCCTCCACACAAGCCAAAAATCCTCCCCTCTCATTTACTTCAAACCTCATAAGGTCATTAGCCAGAGTCTGAATCTCTCTAGCCAGTCGGCGTCTGGAAACCTGTATGTGAGCTAGGCTTCCCATGCTCCCTGCCTTTCTACTTAACACATCAGCCACAACGTTAGCTTTTCCCAAATGATACAAAATAGTAATATCGTAGTCCTTCAGTAGTTCCATCAATCTCCTCTGTCTCAAATTCAAATCTTTCTGAGTAAAGACATGTTGTAGGCTACGATGATTCGTATAGACTTGACACTTAACCCCATATAGATAGTTCCTCCATTGCTTTAATGCAAATACTACCGCGGCCAACTCCAAATCATGGGTCGGGTAATTACGTTCGTGCACCTTTAATTGCCTTGAATCATAAGCAATTACGTTCTTCTCTTTCATTAGCACTGCACCCAAACCCGAATAGGATGCATCACAATAGACAATGAAATTCTTACCTTCCACTGGCAGGGTAAGGATTGGTGCAGTAGTCAACAAAGTTTTGAGCTTCTGAAAGCTTTCTTCACACTCGTCCGACCATACAAATGGGACACTCTGCTTAGTCAAGTTCGTCAATTGGGAAGCAATAGAGGAGAATCCCTTGACAAATCGACGGTAAAAGCTAGCTAAACCAACAAAGCTCCTTACATCTATAACATTAGTGGGTCTTGCCCAACTCTTCACTGCTTCGATCTTGGAAGGATCCACCATCACTCCATCCTTAGAAACCACATGCCCCAAGAAGGACACTGCATCTTGCCAAAACTCACACTTGGAGAATTTGGCATAAAGCTTTTTCTCCCTCAACATTTCCAATACAATGCTAAGTGCTCCTCATGTTCTTTCTTACTCTTTGAGTATACCAGTATATCATCAATGAATACAATCTCAAAGAGATCCAGATATAGCTTAAAAATCACATTCATCAAGCTCATGAAAGCAGCAGGGGCAATCGTAAGCCCAAACGACATTACTAAGAACTCATAATTCCCATACCTGGTACGAAAAGCAGTCTTGGCACATCCGTTGCCCCTATTTTGAATTCATGGTAACCGGATCTCAAATCAATTTTTGAGAAGGTACAAGCACCTTGTAACTGATCGAACAAATCATCAATGCGAGGAAGAGGATACTTGTTCTTAACAGTTACCTTATTCAAATGTCTGTAGTCTATGCACATTCGAAAACTCCCATCCTTCTTCTTCACAAACAAAAAAGGAGCACCCCACGGGGATGCACTTGGTCTAATGAAGCCTTTACCTAACAGTTCTTGAAGTTGAGCCTTTAACTCCCATAACTCCGCAGGAGCCATTCTATAAGGGGGTATTGAAATAGGGCGGGTACCCGGTTCAAGATAAATGCAAAAGTCAATATCCCTATCCGGTGGCATACCAGGAAGGTCTGCAGGAAACACATCCAGAAACTCACGGACTATCGAAACCGACTAAATTGAAGATACTTGGGTAGTATCATCCCTGAGGTGTGCCAAGAATGCTAAACACCCTTAACTAACCATTCTCTTAGCACGAAGAAAGGAGATGATACAAACTTGAGTGGAAGTGTAATCACCCTCCCACACTAACAGATCTGTCCCAGGCTTGGCCAATGTTATAGTTTTTGCATTACAATTTAAGATCGCAAAATTTAAAGAAAGCAAAGTCATACCCAGAATTACATCGAAGTCAACCATTTCTAAGATAACCAAGTATACATGAGTATTGCTCCCCACAAACATCACCAGACAAGACCTATATAACCTTTCAACTATCACAGACTCACCCACCGGAGTAGACACACGAATAGGCATGTCAAGCAACTCATAAGGTAAATTAAGACCAGTAGAAAATGAGGAAGATACATATGAAAATGTGGAGCCGGGATCAAATAATACAGAAGCCATGCAATCACAAACCAAAAAATTACCTGTGATAACAACATCAGATGTCGCCGCTTCAGATCTCCAAGGGAAAGCGTAAGAATGGGCCCTATCACCTGTCTGTCCGTTGCCCCTACCATGTTGTGCTGTAGTAGCTCCAGTTTGCCCATCACCCCGGCCGTTTTGGTGACCACCATTACCTCGACCACCACGTCCTCCAGAATGACGGCCTCTTCCAAGACCACCTCTACCTCTGACTATTGGAGGTCTGTAACTTTGTTTTGGACAATACCTCTTAATATGTACAGTCTCCCCATATCCATAACACTCTCTGGATTCAAGCATCGGTCTCTGTGAGAATGACGAAGTCTGTGAATAACCTCCAACCTCAAAGAAATGTTGACTAGTCTGAGGTGGAACCCCAACTACAGTCTGTAGCGAAGACTGAATGGGTCGGACTGGATAACCTCTGGAACCTTGCCCTCTAGAGTAAGAACCATTAAACTCACCTCCCTTATGAAACCTTTTAGATGTCGATGCCATGGTGAAGTCATCTGGCTTCACTCCCTCTACCTCTATCACGAAGTCTACCAATTCTTGAAAGGATTTTGCTGTAGCCGCTACCTGTAAGGCTGAAATCCGCAAATCTGACCTCAATGCCTTCACAAAACGGCGAATCCGTTCTTGTGGACTGAGACAAAGCTGGGTGGCATACCTAGATAATGAACGAAACTTAGCCTCATACACAGTAACCGACATCCTACCTTGCTCAGGGTCAAGAACTCATCTCTCCTCCTATCTCTCAAGGTCCGGTGAATATACTTCTCCATAAATAAGCTAGAGAATGGCGCCCAAGTCATAGGTGGTGCCTGTGCGGGTTGACACTCAACATGTGACCGCCACCACATTTTGGCATTTCCCTAAGATTGATAGGTTACAAACTCGACGCCAAATCGTTCCACTATGCCCATCTTATATAGTAACTCATGACAATCAACAAGAAAATCGTAGACATCCTCAGATTCAGCACCCTTGAAGACTGGAGGTGTCAATTTCAAGAATTTACTGAAAAGTTCATGCTGATCGCTTGTCATTATAGGCCCTGTAGTCAAACGAGGCAATGTGCCTATTTCCAATGAGGCATCCATGTGGGGAGCCACAGCAGCTGCCTGTTGTATTTCTGGAACCTGAGGTGCTGGTGCACAAAACATTGGAGGTGTCTTGCCCTGATCAGATAACCCGCTTAGATAAGCAAGAACCTGATTGATCATCTCTGGGGTAGGTTAGGGTGGTAATTCCTCATTCTGCACTTGTTCATTCTCCCCTTACTCACCCTCTCTTATCACTTCCTCAGTTGGTGGATGAGTCACCGCCCTAGTACTAGTTGATCTAGGTGCTTGTCTTCCCTTTCTAGAGGACGTCCTCCCGCGACATCTACCACGACCTCTTGCCACTGCTCCTCTACGAGCTACAGCCCCATTGGCTTGCTCAGACGCATCTTGTCTTGCCGGTGTTGGTGTTGGCGCAGTCGTTGCTCTAGTTCTAACCATCAGCGAAATAGAGTGAAGATGGTCAGATACCAATTTGTATCACCTAGATACCGATTGGATCCAAGTAAAAGCACGAAAGAAAGAAAGAGTTGAATTTTCCTGAAGTCTTATAGCCTCTCAAAGAAAAGTAAAGGCGTCCCCCTACTGTTCCTTAAGACTCTACTAGAATCGTTCTTGTGTGATGAGACCAACAAACCTAATTCTCTGATATCAAGTTTGTCACGACCCAAAACGAGCCGCGAGTAGCACCCACACTTATCCTACTGTGTGAGCGAACCAACCTATCTAAACCCCAACATTTCAAACATACTGAACAAAATACAATGCGGAAGACTTAAAACTCATTAAAAGAATCAATTAAATAACTTCTAAAATTTATCAATCATTATCCCCAAAATCTGAAAGTCATCACCACAAGAACATCGATCCTCAAATTACTAAACTAAGAGTATTCTAAGAAGCTAAAATAAGTAAAAATCTAGTCCATGCCGGGATTTCAAGGCATCAAGACATGAAGAGGAAGATCCAGTCAAAGCTAGAAGCAATAGCTCACCCTGAAATCTGGCTTAATGAAGACTGGCTACAGTTGCAGTTGAGTTTAAGACGACGGTACGTTTGCTGCACTCCACAATTAACAAAGAAAAAGAATACAAGTAGGGGTCAGTACAAAATACAAGTACTGAGTAGGTATCATCGGCCAACTCAAAATAGAAAAACAGTATATATCAGATAATAACATAAAACCAACCAAATACTTAACAGGTGATAGCAACACGCATAAGAATCATTTGCAACAACACTACTCGCATCAATGAGGACTCAAGCCTCCACACCATACTCATTTGGGAATTAGTTCTTTATATTGAGTATATTAACATATTTCAAGATTCATTATCTTTATTCCTCTCGTGTCGGTACGTGACACTCCACTCCATATACTATCGTGGTGTCGAAACGTGACACTCCGATCCTCATATACTATCCTGGTGTCGGAACGTGACACTCCGATCCTCATATACTATCCTGGTGTCGGAACGTGACACTCCGATCCTCATATACTATCCTGGTGTCGGAACGTGACACCCAATCCATATACTATCCTTGTGTCGGAACGTGACACTCCGATCCTCATATACTATCTTGGTGTCGGAACGTGACACTCGATCCATATACTATCCTGGTGTCGGAACGTCACACCCGATCCATATACTATTCTGGTGTCGGAACGTGACACTCCGATCCTCATATACTATCCTGGTGTCGGAATGTGACACTCCGATCCTCATATACTATCTTGGTGTCGGAACGTGACACCCAATCCTCTATAACTATCCTGGTGTCGGAACGTGACACCCGATTCCCTAATCTCACTACTTTAGTTCATCAAGCCTTCTTTTATACCAAGGCATCATCATTAACAAAGTAGATGAGGGTTTAAGATTCAACACCCTTATCATGCTAATTCATCATAATTCGAATATTCATATCATGTAAGCACACAATTAAGCATATAGAGGACTTTATAATACTACCCAGTACATATCATTCTCTATTAAGAGTTTACTATGAATAGCATAAACCATAACCTACCTCCACCGAAGAATTGTGATCAAGCAATCTACTTTTCCAATGCTTTGCTTTCCTCTTCGTTTCTCCTCTCTCTCGTTCATTCGTTCTCACTCTCCTTGTTGTTTCTATTTTTCTTATTCAAACCCTCTTTCTTTTACCCTAATTAGCATATAATTAAGTATAAAAGATGATGAATTAACCCAATTTTATTTCAAGTTTATCTCTTTTAACCCCCAAGTAGTTAAATTATTAACATTAACTCAGTAACTTTTTTAATTTTAGCAGGAATAGTCCAAAACGCCCCTTAAAAACTTTTAATAGAAATCCGACCCATCCTGGGTTACGCAACCTGTGACGGTCCGTCCTGCAGGTCCGTCGCAAAGTTCAGAGAGTTTATTTCTGTGGAAAATGTGTGACAGTCCGTCGTGCCCACGACGGTCCGTCCTGCCATTCCGTCACGAAGTTCAGGGAGTCGATTTCAGTACCCAAATTTCAGAATTCTAAGTGTTTTGGAACGAGACCCCTTCGACGGTCCGTCGTGCCCATGACGGTCCGTCGTGGGATCCGTCGTCTCAGTCAAATCTTCCAGAAACAAAATCTGCTGCTCAAAACGACTAAACAGGTCGTTATACGCTGCCTTTGGCAGCTTGCTAATCCAAGGTTGGGTCCTCCTCAAGGACCCCTATAGCGGTCCTTGGGGAGTTGAAACTGGAATATTTCAACCCAAATAACCTAGTATACATGTTAGGAACCTCCCTATCAATTTTATCTCCAAACACAACTTAAAAACTAATGAAACATACTAAGGCACTAAAGCACATCTTAAGGCCAACTTTAAAACGTCATCGGTCGTTCTTGGACGCTTCACCTCCAAATTTTTTATAATTACTATTTGCACTATATTAGTAATTTTAGGACCTCATAAGCTCATGACATTAGTCTCGATTTTGTCTTAATGCATATTTGGGTCCTCACAGCACCTGAACCTACATCACGAGAAAACGTAGCGTAGAGTATGCATCAATATTTTAAAGGTAGTAAAAATTCATTATAAAATAAAGATGAAATAAACATATAACCAAATACATTTTAAAAAAACTGATATAATATGAACATGATATAGAATATTGAGATAACTGAATGCATTGACCAAATTTATTACATGCTTAGAATAAATTCTGGCTTACTCAATTGTGGTCAATACAATGGAGTGTGACTGAATTCTAGAAGCTACTAATAACCGACATAAAGCTGCATGAGCTAAGTGTAGAGTAAGATGTGTATGCCCAATCGAAAGGACCAAATATACAATGTCAAAGGTAGAGAGGTATGTTGGAATGATCACTAAAGTGATTACATATAGGTGATTTACAACCTACGTGGCTCACTGTTTTGGGACTATATGAATGAATGACTATAGTCCTAATCGATATAATCTACTTTTGCTAGATTAGGTGATTAACACATTATGACTAAATTATTGTAATATATTATATTTCTCAAAACTAATATGGAAACTAAGAATGCATATTAATATATTGATAATGTCACATTCAAAAACTGAGGCATGTGCATCTGAAATAACTGAAATATCTTCCTAGAATATCTAAATTAAGAACTAAAGATTTACATTAATAGGGTTCTAAATATATGAAGGAAGCCAGACTAAAACATGTTTAAAGTTTTTACAAAATAATTTGGACCATTTACATTACTAATTCATGATAATCTTGTGATGTTCTAAAAACCCTACGTATAGAAATAATAAGGGAATCTTGTATCTGACTAAAACAAGGGATCTAATGGGTGAAAGAAACCCGTGATGAAATGCCACATACATTGTGACTGATACCATCGAGAAATCATTATATTATGGGGTTATATTTGATATAACATTGTTTCATTCTTTAACTAGGGTTCTTGACTTTTTTCTCCTCTTAGTGTTCTAATTTTCAATGTTTTGATGAATGATTTGACTTAGGTAAGTTCTAGTTATGTTTCTAGGCAAAAACTAAACAAATCACATGGTTTAGGATTCAAATAACTTAGTATAGGGGTCCAACTAAATAGGAAAATAAAAAATATCCCCAACTTTACTATTGTCAGAGTCACCCACGAATGGCATCGATGAACCCTCGATGGATTGAGGGTCCATGCTGGTGGACAATCAGTCATGAGTTGAAAAGTTTTTATGGGGGTTTAATCCAAGGACCGTAGCTGCCTACGTACCGTAGGTGCGTTCGTTGATCAAAACTTAGACACTTGTGAAAGCTAGATTTTAGGAGTGGTTGCAGTTTCATATCACGGACCAGTAGAACGGGTTATGGGTCAGCTTACGGTTTGTGGGAGGAAATTGTGGGTTGCACCTGCAACTTCTTCAAATCTGCACTAAGGTTTGCTTTTGGATATGGGGTGTTACACTATCTCCCACACAAAATGACTATGACTTATTGCTAACCTAGATAAGTTCCAAGAACGTGCAAATACGCTGAAAATGCAAGTGCTAATTGAAGGAAAATAATACAAATACTAAATTCACGGATGAATAATTTAAAACTTAAGAGAAACCAATTCAAAAATCTAGAGAGAATTGTAAGCAAAGAGGAGAGGATACTTGGACTTCATGTAGCTCCCTCCATGTATTAACTCCTCACCAAAACCTTGACTGAAGTGACTTCTTTGTGTCTCGACCTTCTAACATGATGTTTAGGAATATCAACTAGTATATTCTCATAAAAAAGACTACCTTTCACCGACATATTCTCTAATGGCATGACTGATTTTGGATTACCCACACACTTCATAAACAACGAAATGTGAAAAACCTGATGCACTGCGACTAGCTTTGCTAGAAACTCTTACTTATGAACCTTTTTACCAATCCTTTTCAGAATATTTTAAGGGCCTACATGTCACAATGACTGAACTTACCTTTCTTTCCAAATATTATCACCGAATTAATCGGTAACACCTTCAGGAAAACTCAATCATACACTTATAACTCTAGTTCCCTTTACCTTACATATGTATAAGGCTTATTGTGACTTTGGATTTTTGTAAGTCTATCTCTAATGACTTAAACTTTTTAATTGCATCACTAACTTAGTCTAGCCCAATCAAGGTTTCTTAACTTTGTTCGACTTCGAAAACTATATATCTACGTCTACACTGATACGATTCGTTATGACAGGCAATTTGAATCCTGAAATGGTAGCTATTATTGAAGGAGAACTCTAAAAGAGGAAGGTGATAATATCAAATACCCTTTAAATTTATCAAGGTATCACTCAACATGTCCTCTAAGGTGTAAATGGTATGCTTGGCTTGACCGTCACCTCTACGGATAAAATGGTGGGCTTAGATTAACATAAGTACCAACACCCTTATGAAATGAATTCTAGAAATTTGAGGTAAACTAAATACCTCTATTTGAGATGATAGGAAAAGGAACCCTATGTAACCTGACTATATCATTAATGTAATGTCTACTGAATTTGTAGTCTTAACCGCCAAAAAATGTAAAGACTTGATAACTTTGTCCACTATTACCCAAATAGAGTCATGATGTCTGAGAGTACGAGGTAACCTTGTGATGAAATCTATGATGATCAATTACCACTTAAAAGAATCAAATGCAATCTCTTGAGTGATATCCCCTAGTTTCTGAAGTTCTACCTTGACTTGCTAACAATTGGGGAACTTAGCAACAAATTCTACTATATCTCTCTTCATGCCATTGTGTTGAAAGACTTCCTGAAGAGCACAATACATTTTAGCATCCCTTGGATGAATACAATATATGGAGTCTTGGGCTTCTATCAGAATCTTCTATCTGAAATAACCCACCTAAGGAACACATAAACGACCTTGATAAAGAAGCACAATATCTCCGCTTTGGGAGAAAACCTCAACCCTGTGCCACTGGATTGCACCCTTTACTTCAAGAAATATCATATTTTTTTCTCGGTTTTCCTTAACCTCCACTAGCAAAGAAGATTGTAACACTTTCTGAAATGTTACACAATCGTTGCTCATAAGGCGAACTCCTAACACTAAAAAAAACTCAAAAACTGCCAACTAATTTTACTAACAACTTATGTTTGTTAGTATTCCACTAAAAAATTATCAACACAATTATAACTAGATTATGTTTTAAAAAAATTAAGAATGAATTCTAACAGATTATCAACAAAAATCTTAGTAAGTACTTTAGTTGGTAAATATATAGCGAAAAATTGTTGCCAAATTTAGCAAAATTCTATCTATACTAACTGAAATATTTAATACACACATTTTTATTGGTAATATACCAAAAAAGTATATATAAATTTGTACATATGAAAAATAATGTTTACATAATTTATGACCATATGACCAATACCTTAGTAACCAAATATTTACCAATAGCACGATTGTGTTGCTAAATTTTCCTACCAAATATATTTATGTTGGTAAATAAGTAAATAAATTTAGTTTTTTGGTACACATACGAACCAATATACAATTTATCTTGAAGTTTTGCCGACGAATAAATATTGTAGTTAGTAAATTACTAAATCATTAAAATAATTGGTAATATATAAGTGTTGCAACTCTCAAAATGAACTAGGATAAACTAGATCATATCATGTGTTATATGAGTTAATAAGTGTTAAAATGATAAATAATAGACTTAGGAGGGGATTTTAAGAGTTTGGAAGTCAAACGTCAAAGAACAATCGAAATGTTCGAAAACTAGTCATGTTGGTGCTAGTGTGTCTTTGCATGTTTTATATGTTGTTTGGTGTCTAAAATGATCAGAGGGGACCCTATAATGTTGATTTCCATGTTTAGGTTCGAAAATTCTGGGTATGAATATGAAAGGAACACCCTAAGAGTCCTTGAGAAAGACCCAAACGTTTGCCAAGAGTCTGCAAAAATAACACCAATTGACGACCCAAATGACGCCCAGTTGACCCACCGACCCCTCGTCAAAAGGGGGAGTCACTCCGCATGGTATCTTAGACACCAAAATATGAGCCTCATTAACCAACCATGCGCCACCAAGAGGACTTTCATTCAATTGGCTCTCTGTGAACTAGTGGTCGTCATTTTGTGCCTGCAATTCTGTAGTAACCTCGACCAAGTGAGAGGTGAATTTGGAATTTTACCCCCCTTCCTAATTAAGTAGTAAACAGTTAATTTTTGTCATATATGTTATTTTAAGTTATTTAAAACACTAAAACAAAAACATAAACTTCATTCTTTTAAATAATAATTCCAAGTTCAAAAGATGTTCTCTTAAAACCTCCATGGGAGCTTGAAGTCATGGTGAATATAGGATTGAAGGTTTCCTTTGATTTCTCCATCAATTTCGTGGTATTTCTACTAGTAAGCTATGGTGATTTTATCCTTGACACTTCTATTATTTGAGGAGGCAATTCAAATGGTTTTTCAAAGATCTTCAAAAACATAAAAATATTATTTCGAATTCTAAGCATTGGTTCTTACATAAATTTTTTTGGATACATGTATTATGAAGTAACCAGTGTTAATTGATGGTTTTATTGTAAAAAGTTCCATGAACCCATGAATTTCTTGAATTTCTTATTTTGTCTCTAAAGTGAATGTACTGATTATGATCTAATAAGGATAAATTCATTTGTTGATTGTTATGGGCTATTGAATTACATTTTGATTATTGTTTAAATTTTTCATAAATTTTATTATAGTATTTATATATATTTTGGGTTTGCTTAGATCATTCAAATGGATGAATTGTTGGCCTTGTCTTATGGACATTGTTATTGGCAAGATCTCTTGTTGTGTGAATTTCTTGGAAATGGTAAGGAATGGTAATATTGCCTATTGGAGGGTGGTGAGCTGACTTAATTCCTTTGTCTAATATAGAATTATTATTGATGGTATGGTGCACTTATGATGGCGATGTTTAATTGTTGTAAATGTTATGAAAATGGTCTTGTCAACATTATTATGTGAATTTTTGTATTACCATGATATAGTATGAATGGATTAATAAGGTGAAGGTGCTCATGTGATGTCTATATGACCTCGCATGGGTGCAATAATCATATGATTGAATGAACTTCCTCTCTAATTATTGATATATGATGATGAAGGATTAGGGAGATCCTGTATGGAATAATGTTGAATTTTGTGTTGGTAGACTTAGTTGTCCCTACTTGGTACTTTAACTTTATTGAATGGGTTGATAAATGAATGTCTAGGATCGGTAGGCCTAAAATAGGTACCCATCTACGAATGGTTAAATTTATACCATGGATATGAAAAGAAGGTTAAAGATTTAAAACCTTGAATAGGAAAACAAGGTTAAGAATGTGAAACCTTGAATATAAAAAAGAAGGTTAAAAAGAAGTCTTTATGGAATAGACCTGAATTGTACCTCCTTCTTGTGTGGAATTTCGGACTTAGAGGTAGGTTGGAAAGATTAGCATGAAACCATCTCTAAGAAAGTCATAAGATCTTCAAAAATATACATGTATTGGCATCACTAGGGGACCATTCTTGGAAATGGTATTATGAGTTTATAGGGCTAAGTTATGGTACCTTCTCCAATTCACTAATGTGAATGAATTACTCTATAAGAATAAAGGCAAAGCACCGAGTGTATATGCTTAAGGAATTAGCCCTAGTAGTGTGAGAGATGAAAATTGAAAGAGACTTTTTAATATCCCCTAAACGATTTGCTTACATGAAATGTTTCCTTAGTTCTATCCTTGGAAAGTAGAACACATTCGACGGTGTGGGTTCTTATGATACCGGTTCCATACCTAGCTAGTGTGGTATATGTAGGTTAATGCTTATTCTCATAATGTGGGATTTTCACTCTAGTATTGGATGAGTTCTACAACACCTAGGTAGTTGAGTGGGACACTATCTACTAATGGCATGTCTAGGCTTTGAAGATGCTAGAATAATTTCCCTATGTCTTCCTAGACCATTATTTGAGGTCCCTTAATTGTTTACTTGTATCTTAAATGTCACGACCCAAAACGAGCCGCGAGTGGCAACAACATTTATCCTCCTATGTGAGCGAACCGACCAATCTAAACCCCAGTCATTTACCAATATTTCAACCATAATGAACAAAATACAATGCGGACGACTTAAAACTCATTAATATAACTAACAAATAGCTTCTAAAATTTAATACTTATTATTCGCAAAATCTGGAACTCATCACCACAAGAACATCTATCCTCAAATTACTAATTCTAAAAGTGTTTATGAACTAAATTAAGTAAAAGGAGTGGTCCATGTCCGAACTTCAAGACATCAAGACGTGAAGGAGACAATCCAG